>JABLUY010000056.1:0-159823 GCA_013306675.1 Thraustochytrium sp. TN22
GACGACGACGAAGACGACGACGACGACGACGACGACGACGACGACGACGACGACGGGGACGAGTAGGACGAGGAGAAAGAGGGGGGAGAGGAAGAGTAAGTGGAGGAGGAAGAGAAAGCGGAAGCGGGAGCGGAAGAGCAAGAGGACGAGCACCAGCACGAGCACGAGCTCGAGCTCGAGCTCTAGCAGTTGGTCTTGGTTCGCTCGCAGGCCCCAGCCTCTAGGTTGGCATGAAGCACAGCGGTCGGGCAAGGTCCGCTCCCCGGCCGACACAGTGTCGCCTGCCAGGTTCTTTTCCTCCATTCGATGTGCTTGGTCACGGTGCCAGCCAGCCGCGACGATGGCTCGTAGGCCATCATCGCGAGCTCGAGCTCGAAGAAGGAAAGGGACCTCATCACCAGCTGATGATCCTTACGAGCGTCGACTCAGACGAGTCAATGCCGCGACGATGGCGTGGGGCTCGTAGGGCACCGCCGCGAGCTCCAAGTTGAAGAAGGAGAAGGGCATCATCATCAGCATCATCAGCATCATCAGCATCATCAGCAAGTCAAAGTTCAATCGCGGCGCGGCGGCGGCGGCGCGCACGCGCGGCGGCGGCGAGCGCGGCGACAGGTGCGGCGGCGGGCGCGGCGGCGGCGGCGGCGCGGGCCGCAGGCCGCGCCGCGACGCCGGAGCCCGGCAACGCGCGCAGCCGGGCGCCATGGACCAAGGTACGAGCGCGGCGGCGGCAACGGCGACGGCGAGGGCGACGACGAGGGCGAGAGGGGCCGCCCGAAGGCTTCGTGGCGGCCCGCGCGAGCGCGGCGAGCACTGACGGCGAGGCGAGCGAGCAGATGTGGTGCGCAAGCGGCTCGTGGCGCGGGACTCGGTGGTGCCCACGACGGAGCCCTCCGTAGGCCAGTGCACGAGGGCGTTCCTGGCGCTGCAGGCGGAGGCCGACGCCGGCAGGTAGGTCACGCAGCGCGTCGCGGGCAGACAAAGCAGGCTGAGGCAGGCAGGCTGACGGACGTGGGGTGCGCAGCGAGGCGGCGCTTAACGTGTTCTTGCGCGAGCTGGGCGTGCTGGAGCTCGAGTTCTCCAAGGCGAACATGGTGGCGGAGCTCTCCGAGCATGAGGTCAAGCAGTACAAGGCGCTGGAGGACGAAATTCGTAGGTTGGCTGACTGGCTGCATGGGCCTGCTGGCGCCGACCCGCGCGTGCTCGACGGAGAGCTGACGCGCACGACCCACTCGCAGAGGAACGCATTGCGGCGGCTGAAAAGGACATCGCGCAGCTGCAGGCCGAGCTGGCCAATGAGCGCCTCGCGCGCCAGCGCATGGAGGAGTGTGAAACCCTCGCTGCGCAGGTGAACACGGAGGTGGCTCGCTCCGTATCTCAGGCCGCCGTGGACGAGGCGGAGCTCGAGCTCCGCCAACTCCTCGCTCGCGAGCAGGAGGTCCTTGAGCAGGTTGACCTGCGCCGCAAGCAGTTTCAACTGCTCATGCATGCGATCGCAGAACTCTCGCAGACGCTCAAGTAATAGGGTACAGATAGCTTTCACATTTCTCTGGCTTCATCAACTTCCACTTGGGCCCTCCTGGCGCGCACATGACTCACAGTCAGCTACTCGCGATGAGGCCATGCGTCCTGAGCTTGCCCAACAGGTCGTTCACCGCGGTGCGCAACTCATTGTTAAAGTCGCGCAGCTTCTCGCACTCGTCGCGGAGCGCCATCACCTCCGATTGTGAGGGCGTCGTGGAGAAGCTCAGCGATCCAATGGTCCCGTCGCCCGGGTCATGTGTAGCGCCCACGTCCGCCACCGCCGCTTGCTGCGCGCCGACCACTTGCTGCGCGCCCACCGCCAGACTCGAAACGCCTGAGAGCGCGCCGCCCTGCACGGTCACCGACTCCACCATGACCGACCCACTCGTGCTCGTGACTGTCAGTGACGTTGCGCCAGAGTGCGTGATCGTCGCGGCCGCCTTGCTCAGCACCACGTCGCCCGTCATGCTAAGCGAGCTAACCGCTGACACCGCACCGTTGTTTACGGTCACGCCGTCTACCACCACACCGCCCCCACTGCTTATGCTCAGCTCGGAGGCGTCCGCATGGACGATGCTCTGTGCTGCCGCATCGGTCAGGAGAACATCGCCGCCCGAGATGGTGAGGTCGCTCGTCATGGCCAGCGTCGACACCGCGGAGACTGCGTCGCCGCTCACCGTCACACTTTCCACCGCCACGATGCCACTAGAGCTGGCAATCGTCAGCGAGGTCGCGCCCGTGTGAGTGATGGCCGCGGCCGCCTTGCTCATGGTCAGGTCGCTGGTCATGGCCAGCGTCGAAACACCAGAGGCTGCGCCGTCGCTCAGCGTGACCCCGTCCACCACGACACCGCCGCCGCTGCTGATGGTTAGCGCCGAGGCGTCTGCGTGCACAATGCTCTGCGCACCGGCCTCCGACAGGAGAATGTCGCCACCTGAGACCGTCAGGTCGCTCGACATGCTCAGCGTGGACACAGCGGACACCGCGCCGCCGCTCACGGTCACGCCCTCCACCGCCACAACGCCGCTTGTGCTAGCGATCGTCAGCGAGGTTGCGCCCGAGTGGACGATACTGGCGGCCGCCTTGCTCAGGGTCAGGTCGCTGGTCATGCCCAGCGTCGAGACGCCCGAGATGGCCGCCGCGTTCATGGTGACGCCCTCCGCGACAAGGTCGCCGCCGCTGCTCAGCGTCAGCGAGGTCGCGCCGCTGTGCACGATGCTGGCCGCGGCCTTGCTCAGGGACACGTCGCCCGTGAGCGCCAAGGCGCTGACGGCCGACATGGCGCCATCCTGCACCGTGACGCCGTCCACCACCACGGATCCGCTGGTGCTGGCAATGGTCAGCGAGGTCGCGCCGGAGTGCGTGATGGCCGCGGCCGCCTTGCTCATGGTCAGGTCGGCTGTCATGGCCAGCGAGCCGATCCCCGAAACCGCGCTGTCGCTCATCGTGACGCCGTCCACGACAACGCCGCCGCCGCTGCTGATGGTGAGCGCCGAGGCGTCCGCGTGCACGATGCTCTGTGCTGCCGCATCGGTCAGGAGGACATCGCCGCCCGAGAGGGTGAGGTCGCTCGTCATGGCCAGCGTCGACACTGCGGAGACTGCACCGCCGCTCACCGTTACGCTTTCAACTGCCACGATGCCGCTTGAGCTGGCGATTGTCAACGAGGTTGCACCCGTATGGGTAATGGCCGCGGCCGCCTTGCTCATGGTCAGGTCGCTTGTCATGGCCAGCGTCGAAACACCCGAGATAGCCGCGGCATTCATGGTGACGCCCTCAGCAACGAGGTCGCCGCCGCTGCTGATGGTCAGCGCCGAGGCGTCTGCGTGCACAATGCTCTGCGCACCGGCCTCCGACAGGAGAATGTCGCCGCCTGAGACCGTCAGGTCGCTCGACATGCTCAGCGTGGACACAGCAGACACCGCGCCGCCGCTCACGGTCACACCCTCCACCGCCACAATGCCGCTTGTGCTAGCGATCGTCAGCGAGGTTGCGCCCGAGTGGACGATGCTGGCGGCCGCCTTGCTCAGGGTCAGGTCGCTGGTCATGCCCAGCGTCGAGACGCCCGAGATGGCCGCCGCGTTCATGGTGACGCCCTCCGCGACAAGGTCGCCGCCGCTGCTCAGCGTCAGCGAGGTCGCGCCGCTGTGCACGATGCTGGCCGCGGCCTTGCTCAGGGACACGTCGCCCGTGAGCGCCAAGGCGCTGACGGCCGACATGGCGCCATCCTGCACCGTGACGCCGTCCACCACCACGGATCCGCTGGTGCTGGCAATGGTCAGCGAGGTCGCGCCGGAGTGCGTGATGGCCGCGGCCGCCTTGCTCATGGTCAGGTCGGCTGTCATGGCCAGCGAGCCGATCCCCGAAACCGCGCTGTCGCTCATCGTGACGCCGTCCACGACAACGCCGCCGCCACTGCTGATGGTGAGCGCCGAGGCGTCCGCGTGCACGATGCTCTGTGCTGCCGCATCGGTCAGGAGAACATCGCCGCCCGAAAGGGTGAGGTCGCTCGTCATGGCCAGCGTCGACACTGCGGAGACTGCACCGCCGCTCACCGTCACGCTTTCAACTGCCACGATGCCGCTTGAGCTGGCGATTGTCAGCGAGGTCGCTCCCGAGTGGGTGATGGCCGCGGCCGCCTTACTCAGGGTCAGGTCGCTGGTCATGGCCAGCGTCGAAACACCCGAGATGGCCGCGGCATTCATGGTGACGCCCTCGGCGACGAGGTCGCCGCCGCTGCTCAGTGTGAGCGAGGTCGCGCCGCTGTGCACAATGCTGGCCGCGGCCTTGCTCAGCGTCACGTCGCCCGTGAGCGCCAAGGCGCTCACCGCCGAGACCGCACCATCGCTCACGGTCACGCCGTCCAACACCACGCCGCCGCCACTGGAGATGCTCAGCTCGGAGGCGTCCGCGTGAATGATACCCTGCGCTGCCGCATCCGCCAGCAGAATGTCGCCGCCCGAGAGGGTCAGGTCGCTGGACATGGCCAGCGTTGCCACAGCAGACATTGCGCCTGCGCTTGTCGTAACACCCTCCACCACCACGACGCCGCTCGTGCTGGCAATCGTGAGAGAGGTCGCGCCCGAATGGGTAATGGACGCGGCCGCCTTACTCATGGTCAGGTCGCTGGTCATGGCCAGCGTCGTCAAGCCCGAGGCCGCGCCTTCACTGAATGTGATCCCGTCCACCACAACGCCGCCGCCGCTGCTAATGGTCAACGCCGAGACGTCCGCGTGCACGATGCTCTGTGCACCGGCTTCGGTCAGTAGAATATCGCCGCCAGAGACCGTCAGGTCGCTCGACATGGCGAGCGTCGACACCGCAGAGAGCGCTCCGGCGCTCGCCGTGATGCCCTCCACAACCACAACGCCACTCGTGCTGGCAATCGTGAGCGAAGATGCGCCCGAATGGGTGATGGCCGCAGCCGCCTTGCTCATGGTCAGGTCGCTGGTCATGGCCAGCGTCGTCAGGCCCGAGGCCGCGCCATCACTCAGCGTGACCCCGTCCACAATCACGCCACCGCCGCTGCTAATGGTCAACGCGGAGGGATCCGCATGCACAATGCTCTGCGCGCCGGTGTCGCTCAGCAAAATGTCGCCACCTGAAAGGCTCAGGTCGCTCGACATGCCCAGCGTTGACACTGCCGAGATCGCGCCGCCACTCACGGTCACGCTCTCAACAGCCACGAGACCACTTGCGCTGGAAATCGTCAGCGATGTCGCGCCGGTGTGCGAGATGCCTGCGGCCGCCTTGCTCATGGTCAGGTCGCTGGTCATGCCCAGCGTCGAGACGCCCGAGATAGCCGCGGCGTTCAGGGTGACGCCCTCGGCGACGAGGTCGCCGCCGCTACTCAGCGTGAGCGAAGTGGTCCCGCTATGTACGATACTGGCCGCAGCCTTGCTCAGCGAGACGTCGCCCGTGAGCGCCAAGGCACTGACGGCCGACACAGCGCCGTCCTGCACGGTAATGCCGTCCACCACAACGGCCCCGCCGCTGCTAATGGTCAGAGCCGAGGCGTCCGCGTGCGTGATGCTCTGCGCGCCCGTGTCGCCCAACAGGATGTCGCCCCCGGAAATCGTGAGGTGGCTCGACATGCTAAGCGTGGAAATGTCCGAGACCGCGCCGGCGCTCATCGTCACGCCCTCCACGACCACCACGCCGCTCGTGCTGCTGATGGAGAGCGAGGTCGCGCCGCTGTGGACAATCGCCGCGGCCGCCTTGCTCATAGCCAGGTCGCTGGTCATGCTCATGGACGAAACCCCGGAGACAGCCCCAGAATTCATAGTGACGCCCTCCGCCACCAGATCGCCGCCGCTACTGAGGGTCAGTGACGTCGCGCCCGAGTGCGCGATGCTTGCCGCAGCCTTGCTGAGCGTCACGTCTGCCGTCATGGCCAGCGACGAGACCCCGGAGACGGCGTTGTCCTGAACCGTCACGCCATCGAGCAAGAGGCCACCACCACTGCTGATGGTCAGCGTGGAGGCGTCCGCGTGGGTGATGCTTTGCGCGCCGCTGCGACTCAGCACCAGATCGCCGCCCGTGTTGACCATGTCGCCCGTCACGCTCAGAGAGGAGATGCCGGAGACGACGCCCGCGTTCATGGTGACACCCTCGGCAACCAAGTTGCCGCCGCTGCTAATAGTGAGTGAGGTCGTGCCGGTGTGCGTGATTGTCGCCGCCGCGGGGGTAAGGCTGAGGCCCTCGCTCAGGGCAAGCGTTGTGGCACCCGTCATGGCTCCTGCGTTCACACTCACGCCCTCCACGATGACGGACCCACTTGTGCTGCTGAGAGAGAGCGAGGTCGCGCCCGAGTGCAGGATGCTGGCGGCCGCCGCGCTGAGGGTCAGGTCGCTCGTCATCGCCAGCGTGCTCACCGCCGAGACCGCGCCGTCGCTCACGGTCACGCTGTCCACCACAACACCGCCGCCGCTGCTGATGGCGAGCGCCGAGGCGTCGGCGTGCGTGATGCTTTGGGCGCCGCTCTTGCTCAACACGAGATTGCCGCCAGCGTTCGTCAGGTCGCCCGTCAGGGCCAGCGTTGAGACGCCCGCCACGGCGCCCGCGTTCACCGTCACGCCCTCGGCGATCAGGTTGCCGCCGCTGCTGATGGTGAGCGAAGTCGCGCCGGAGTGCGTGATGGAGGCCGCAGCCTGTGTCAGGGTGAGGCTGTCGCTCATGGAGATAGTCGTGGCGCCCGAGACGGCGCCACTGTTGATGCTGACGCCGTCCACGATGACCGCGCCGCTCGTGCTCGCCAGCGAGAGCGAAGTGGCGCCCGAGTGCACGATGCTCGCGGCCGCCTTGGTCAAGGTGATGTCGCCCGTCAGACCGAGCGAGCTCACTCCGGAGACCGCACCGCCGTTCATGGTGACGCCCTCTGCGACGAGATTACCGCCGCTGCTCAGCGTTAGCGCGCCTGCACCAGTGTGCATGATCGCCGCGCTAGCCTTGGACAAAGTTAAATCATCCGTCATGGTGAGCGTGGAGACGCCGGCCACGGCACCACCGTTCAGGGTGACTCCCTCAGCAACCAAGTTGCCACCGCTGCTGATCGTGAGCGAGGTCGTGCCGCTATGGACGATTGAGGCGGCGGCCGCGCTCAGCCCCAGGTCGCCCGTCATGCCGAGTGAGCTGACCGCCGAGACCGCGCCGTCGCTCACGGTCACGCCGTCCACCACGACGCCGCCGCCGCTGCTGATGGCGAGCGCCGAGGCATCGGCGTGCGTGATGCTCTGGGCGCCGCTCTTGCTCAGCACGAGGTTGCCGCCAGCGTTCGTCAGGTCGCCCGTCAGGGCCAGCGTCGAGACGCCCGCCACGGCGCCCGCGTTCACCGTCATGCCCTCGGCGATCAGGTTGCCGCCGCTGCTGATGGTGAGCGAGGTCGCGCCGGAGTGTGTGATGGAGGCCGCGGCCTGTGTCAGGGTGAGGCTGTCGCTCATGGAGATGGTTGTGGCGCCCGAGACGGCGCCGCTGTTGATGCTGACGCCCTCCACCACAACAGCACCGCTCGTGCTGGTCAACGTGAGCGAAGTAGCGCCCGAGTGCACGATGCTCGCAGCCGCCTTGGTCATGGTGAGGTCGTCCGACAGCCCGAGCGAAGTCACGGCGGAGACCGCGCCATCATTGACGGTCACGCCATCGACCACGACACCGCCGCCCGAGGAGACGCGCAGCTCCGAGCTCGCGGCGTGTGTTATGCTCTGGGCGCTCGTGCTGGACAGCACGAGGTTCCCGCCGGAGCTGGTCAGGTCGCCGCTCAGGCTCAGGGTGCTCACGGCGGATACCGCGCCGTTCGCAAAGGTGACGGCGTCCACAAGCACGTTGCCGCCCGAGGAGATGACGAGATCCGCGCCCGCGCCACCGGTGTGCGAGATGAGCTGGCTGGCGCTCGCCGTGAGCGTCAAGTCCCCGGCGGACAGGACCACGTCGCCGCCGGAGCTCCTCACGTCACCGGTTGCCGTCAACGAGGCGGAGCCGGAGATCGCGCCATTGTTGATCGTCACGCCCTCGGCCACGAGATTGCCGCCGCTGCTAATCGTGAGCGAAGTTGCGCCTGCATGCACGATGCTAGCAGCGGCCTTGGTCAGCGTGAGGTCCTCCGTCATGGCGAGCGTGCTCACAGCAGAGACCGCACCATTGCTAATGCTCACACCGTCCACGACGACCGCTGTACCCGAGCTTGAGATGGTCAGCGCGCCCGCGCCGGTGTGCGCGACGGCCGCGCTGGCTTTGGACAGCGTCAGGTCGTCCGTCATGGCCAGCGTTGAGACGCCCGCCACAGTGCCTGCGTTCACTGTCACGCCCTCGGCGATCAAGTTGCCGCCGCTGCTGATGGTCAAGGACGTCGCGCCGCTGTGGAGGATCGAGGCTGTCGCCGCGCTCAGGGTCAGGTCGCCTGTCACGCCGAGCGAGCTCGTCCCGGTGATGGCACCGTCGTTCATTGTGACACCATCCACGACGACGCCGCTGCCGCTACTGATGGTCAGTGTCGAGCTGTCTGCGTGCGTGATGCTTTGGGGGCCGCTCTTGCTCAGCACAAGGTCGCCGCCACTGTTGACCACGTTGCCCGACACGCTCAGTGACGCGATGCCACTGACGGCACCCGAATTTACAGTCACGCCCTCGGCGATAAGGCTGCCGCCACTGCTGATCGTGAGCGAAGTCGTGCCGGAATGCGTGATGCTGGCCATGGCCTGCGTTAGGGTCAGGCTCTCGCTCATGGACAGCGAGTTCGCGCCCGTGATCGCGCCGCTGTTGATGCTGACGCCCTCCACGACGACAGCGCCGCTCGTACTTGTGAACGTCAACGAGCTAGCGCCCGTGTGCACGACGGAGGCTGCGGCCTTGGTCAGTGTAAGGTCGTCCGCCATGGCCAGCGAGCTCACGCCCGACACCGCACCTGCGTTCATGGTCACCCCCTCTGCCACGAGGTTGCCGCCGCTGCTCAGCGTCAGGGCGCCTGCGCCCGTGTGCGCGATGGCCGCGCTGGCCTTGGACAGCGTCAGGTCGTCCGTCATGGCCAGCGTCGTCACGGCCGAGACGGCGCCGCCGTTTATCGTGACGCCCTCGGCGACCAAGTTGCCGCCGCTGCTGATGGTCAGCGAGGTCGCGCCGCTGTGAAGAATCGAGGCAGCCGCCGCGCTCAGGCTCAGGTCTCCCGTCATGCCGAGCGAGCTCGCTCCCGTCACCACACCGTCGTTCATGGTGACGCCGTCCACAACCACGCCACCGCCGCTGCTGATCGTGAGGGCGGAGCTGTCAGCGTGCGTGATGCTCTGCGCGCCACTCTTGCTCAGCACAAGATTGCCGCCCGAGTTTGTCAGGTCCGCGCTCATCTGCAGCGACGTCACCGCCGAGACTGCGCCGTTGGCCATCGTAATCGCCTCCAACACCACGTTGCCGCCCGACGTGATGCTCAGGTCGGCGCCGGCAGCACCGGTGTGCTGGATGCTCTGGGCCAAGGCGGACTGGAGCAAAACGTTACCAGCGCCCAAGGCCAGGTTGCCGGCCGTGCTGGAGAGCAAGCCACTGGCCGCCAACGAGGAGACCCCCGAGACGGCCCCGCTGTTGATGGTGACGCCCTCGGCAATCAAATTGCCGCCGCTACTGATGGTCAGCGAGGTGACACCGGTGTGGGAGATGGTGGCTGCCGACTTGGTCAGTGTAAGGTCGTCCGTCATGCCAAGCGTGGTGACTGAGGACAGCGCGCCATTGCTGACCGTGACGCCGTCCACGACGACGGCGGTCCCGGCGCTCGAGATGGTGAGCGCGCCGGCGCCGGTGTGTGCAAGCGCCGCGCTGGCCTTAGAGAGCGTGAGATCGTCCGACATGGCCAGCGTGGAGACGCCTGCCACGGCGCCGCCGTTGATGGTGACGCCCTCGGCGACGAGGTTGCCGCCGCTGCTGATGGTGAGCGAGGTGCCGCCCGAGTGCACGATGCTGGCGGCGGCCTTGCTGAGCGTGAGATCGCCAGTCATGGCCAGCGTGCTCACCGCGGAAACCGCGCCGTCACTGATGCTGACGCCGTCTACGACGACCGCAGCGCCGGAGCTCGAGATGGCCAGCGTGGACGCGCCCGTGTGCGCGATGGCCGCGCTGGCCTTGGACAGCGTCAGGTCGTCCGTCATGGCCAGCGTCGTCACGGCCGAGACGGCGCCGCCGTTGATCGTGACGCCCTCGGCGACCAGGTTGCCGCCGCTGCTGATGGTCAGCGAGGTCGCGCCGGTGTGGACAATCGAGGCAGCCGCCGCGCTCAGGCTCAGGTCTCCCGTCATGCCGAGCGAGCTCGCTCCCGTCACCACACCGTCGTTCATGGTGATGCCGTCCACAACCACGCCGCCGCCGCTGCTGATCGTGAGGGCGGAGCTGTCAGCGTGCGTGATGCTCTGCGCGCCACTCTTGCTCAGCACAAGATTGCCGCCCGAGTTTGTCAGGTCCGCGCTCATCTGCAGCGACGTCACCGCCGAGACTGCGCCGTTGGCCATCGTGATCGCCTCCAACACCACGTTGCCGCCCGACATGATGCTCAGGTCGGCGCCGGCAGCACCGGTGTGCTGAATGCTCTGGGCCAACGCGGACTGGAGCAAAACGTTGCCAGCGCCCAAGGCCAGGTTGCCGGCCGCGCTGGAGAGCAAGCCACTGGCCGCCAACGAGGAGACCCCCGAGACGGCCCCGCTGTTGATGGTGACGCCCTCGGCAATCAGGTTGCCGCCGCTACTGATGGTCAGCGAGGTGACACCGGTGTGGGAGATGGTGGCTGCCGACTTGGTCAGTGTGAGGTCGTCCGTCATGCCAAGCGTGGTGACCGAGGACAGCGCGCCATTGCTGACCGTGACGCCGTCCACGACGACGGCGGTCCCGGCGCTCGAGATGGTGAGCGCGCCGGCGCCGGTGTGCGCGAGCGCCGCGCTCGTCTTGGAGAGCGTGAGATCGTCCGACATGGCCAGCGTGGAGACGCCTGCCACGGCGCCGCCGTTGATGGTGACGCCCTCGGCGACAAGGTTGCCGCCGCTGCTGATGGTGAGCGAGGTGCCGCCCGAGTGCACGATGCTGGCGGCGGCCTTGCTGAGCGTGAGATCGCTGGTCATGGCCAGCGTGCTGACTGAGGAGACCGCGCCATCATCGATAGTAACGCCATCCACCACTGCCCCGCCCCCAGAGGTGATCCGGAGCTCGGAGCTCCCGGCGTGCGAGATGGTCTGGGCGCTTGCGCTGGAGAGAACGAGGTTGCCAGCCGAGTTGGTCATGTCGCCGCTCATCTGCAGCGAGCCGACCGCAGACAGGGCGCTGCCCGCCACGGTGATCGACTCGAGCACGACGTTGCCGCCGGAGGAGATGACCAAGTCTGCCCCTGTGCCGCCCGTGTGCGCAATGGACTGGCGCGCGTTAGCGTTAAGGACGATGTCGCCGGCGGACAGCGTCAGGTCGCCCGCCGAGCTGGAGATGTCGCTGGACGTGGCGAATGTGGTCACGCCGGACACCGCGCCGCCGTTCATCGTGACGCCCTCTGCGATGAGGTTGCCGCCGCTGCTCAGCGTGAGCGAGGTTGTGCCCGTGTGCGTGATGCTGGCCGTTGCGACGGCCATGCCGATGGACGCCACGGAGGAAATGGCGTTCGTGTTAAAGGAGACGCCGTCCACAACCACGTTGCCGCCCGAGCTGATGCCGAGGTCGCCCGTGCCGGAGTGCGCGATCGCCTGCGCCCCGGTGGACGTGAGTCGGAGGTCGCCGGCTGCGAGCACCACGTCACCGGCGGAATTCGTCAGGTCACCGCTCATTTCAAGCGTGGTGATGGCCGAGACCGCATTCGCGTTCACGCTGACGCCCTCCAGCACGACGTCGCCGCCGGACGTGATGCTGAGCGAGGTGGCGCCTGCGTGCGCGATGGAGGCAGTCGCGGCCGGCAGGGCGATGGATGCGACCGCACTCAGTGCGCCCGAGGTGGAGACCGAGATGCCGTTGACCACAACGGCGCCGCCGGAGCTGATTTGCAATTCGCTCGCATCCGCATGAGTGATGGACTGTGCGCCAGCCCTACCGAAGACGAGGCCGCCGGCACTGTTGGTCAGGTCGCCGCTCATGCCGAGCGTGGTGACAGCAGAGATCGCGTTCGTGTTCATTGAGACGCCCTCGAGAACCAGGTCGCCAGCGGAAGACACAGTGAGCGATGTGGCGCCGGAGTGCGTGATGGTCGCGGTGGCGGCCGACATGCCCACAGAGCTGACGGCAGAGATCGTGTTGGAGTTGAAGAGCACGCCGTCCACATTCACGTTGCCGCCAGAGGAGATGGACAGGTCGGCACCCGAGGCGCCTACGTGCGTGATGGCCTGTGTCGCGGTCGAGCCCAGCTGCACGTCGCCGGCCGTCAGGACAAGATCACCGGTGGAGCTGGTCAGATCCCCGCTCATGCTAAGCGTGGAGATGGCAGAGACTGCGTTGTTGCTGAGCGTCACGCCGTCGACCACGACGCCGCCGCCGGAGCTGATCTCGAGCTCGCTGGGGTCGGCGTGCGCAATCGACTGAGCGCCGGCCTTGCTGAGCACGAGGTTGCCTGCACTGTTGGTGAGGTCGCCGCTCATGCCGAGCGTGGTCACGGCAGACACAGCCTGCGAGTCGATCGTCACGCCATCCACAGTCACGCCGCCGCCCGAGCTGATCTGCAGCTCGCTGGCGTCCGCATGCGCGATCTGCTGCGCGCCAACTCCACTCATCACGAGGTCGCCGCCGCTGTTGGTCAGGTCGCCGCTCATGCCGAGCGTGGTGACGGCAGAGATCGCGTTCGTGTTTACCGAGACGCCCTCGAGAACCAGGTCGCCAGGGGAAGACACAGTGAGCGATGTGGCGCCGGAGTGCACAATGGTCGCGGCGGCGGCCGACATGCCCACAGAGCTGACGGCAGAGATCGTGTTGGAGTTGAAGAGCACGCCGTCCACATTCACGTTGCCGCCAGAGGAGATGGACAGGTCGGCACCCGAGGCGCCTGCATGCGTGATGGCCTGTGCCGCGGTCGAGCCCAGCTGCACGTCGCCGGCCGTCAGGACAAGATCACCGGTGGAGCTGGTCAGATCCCCGCTCATGCTCAGCGTGGAGATGGCAGAGACGGCGTTGTTGCTGAGCGTCACGCCGTCGACCACGACGCCGCCACCGGAGCTGATCTCGAGCTCGCTGGGGTCGGCGTGCGCAATCGACTGAGCGCCGGCCTTGCTGAGCACGAGGTTGCCTGCACTGTTGGTGAGGTCGCCGCTCATGCCGAGCGTGGTCACGGCAGACACAGCCTGCGAGTCGATCGTCACGCCATCCACAGTCACGCCGCCGCCCGAGCTGATCTGCAGCTCGCTGGCGTCCGCATGCGCGATCTGCTGCGCGCCAACTCCACTCATCACGAGGTCGCCGCCGCTGTTGGTCAGGTCGCCGCTCATGCTGAGCGCCGTAATGGAGGAGACCGCGTTGGCGTTGACACTCACGCCCTCGAGCACGAGATCGCCGCCCGAGCTGATGCTGAGCGAGGTCGCGCCAGCGTGAGTGATGCTCGCTGTCGGAGCAGGGAACGCAATGGACGCAACTGCACTCAGCGCGCCGGTTGTGGAGATGGACACGCTATTGACTACCACATCGCCGCCCGAGCTGATGGCCAGCTCGCTCGCATCCGCGTGGCTGATCGAGGACACACCTGCGGCAGAGAATGCAAGGTCGCCGCCAGCTGAGATGGCTCCCGTCGTGCTGAGCGTGCTGATCGCGGACACGGCGTTGTTGTTGATAGAGACGCCCTCGAGGACGAGATCGCCGGCTGAGCTGATGCTGAGCGCGGTCGCGCCAGCGTGGGTAATGCTTGCGCTCGCATCCGGCATTGCGAGGCTGCTGATCGCAGAGATGGCGTTTGTGTTGAAGAGTACGCCCTCGATGTTGACATTGCCGCCAGAGGAGATGCTCAGGTCAGCGCCGGCGGCACCGACATGGGAGATGCTCTGCGCGGCGCTCGAGCCGAGCTGGAGGTCGCCAGTGCTAAGCACCACGTCGCCCGTACTTGTCGTGAGGTCGCCGCTCATGGCGATGGTGGTAATGGCGGACATGGCGCTGTCGCTGAGCGTGACGCCATCCACGACGACGCCGCCGCCCGAGCTGATTTGCAGCTCGCTGGCATCGGCGTGCGCGATCTGCTGCGCACCGGCCTTGCTCAGCACGAGATCGCCGCCGCTGGTGGTCAGGTCACCGCTCATGCTGAGCGTTGTGACAGCGGAAACTGCATTGGCGTTGACACTCACACCCTCGAGTACGAGGTCGCCGCCCGAGGTGATGCTGAGCGAGGTCGCACCAGCGTGCACGATGCTCGCTGTCGCAGCGGGGAACGCAAGGGACGCGACTGCACTCAGCGCGCCGGTCGTGGAAATGGACACGCTGTTGACCACCACATCGCCGCCCGAGCTGATGGCCAGCTCGCTTGCGTCCGTGTGACTAATCGAGGACGCGCCTGCGGCCGAAAGGGCCAGGTCACCGCCGACAGTGATGTCATCGGTCGTGCTGAGCGTGCTGATCGCAGATACGGCGTTGTTGTTGATGGAGACACCCTCGAGAACAAGATTGCCGGCGGAGCTAATGCTGAGCGCAGTTGCGCCGGTGTGTGTGATGCTCACGCTTGCATCCGGCATGCTGATGCTGCTGACCGCAGAGACGGCGTTGGTGTGGAAGAGCACGCCCTCCACGTTCACGTTACCGCCGGAGGAGATGGAGAGGTCGGAGCCTGTCGCGCCCACATGAGCGATGGACTGTGCAGAGCTCGAGCCCAGCTGCAGGTTGCCTGCACTGAGGACCACGTCGCCCGTGCTCGTCGTGAGGTCTCCGCTCAGATCTAAGGTGGTAATCGCGGACATGGCGCTGTCGCTGAGCGTGACGCCATCGACCACGACGCCGCCGCCCGAGCTGATCTGCAGCTCGCTCGCGTCCGCGTGAGCAATCTGCTGAGCACCCGACTTGCTCAGTACGACGTCGCCACCGCTGTTGGCGAGGTCTCCGCTCATGCTGAGCGTGGAGACGGCAGATACGGCGTTGGTGTTCACGCTGATGCCCTCGAGCACAAGGTCGCCGCCTGAGGTGATGCTGAGCGAGGTTGCGCCGGCGTGCGTGATGCTGGCCGTCGCAGCAGGCAAAGCGATGGATGCCACGTTGCTCAGCATGCCAGAGGTTGACACGGAGACGCCATTGACCACCACATTCCCGCCCGAGCTGATGGCCAGCTCGCTTGCGTCCGCGTGGCTGATCGAGGAGGCGCCTGCGGCCGAGAATGCAAGGTTGCCACCAGCCGTGATGGCACCGGTCGTGCTGAGCGTGCTGATCGCGGACACGGCGTTGTTGTTGATGGAGACGCCCTCGAGGACGAGATCGCCGGCTGAGCTAATGCTGAGCGCAGTTGCGCCGGTATGTGTGATGCTCACGCTTGCATCCGGCATGCTGATGCTGCTGACCGCAGAGACGGCGTTGGTGTGGAAGAGCACGCCCTCCACGTTCACGTTACCGCCGGAGGAGATGGAGAGGTCGGAGCCTGTCGCGCCCACATGAGCGATAGACTGCGCAGTACTCGAGCCTAGCTGCAGGTCACCTGCGCTTAGGACCACGTCGCCCGTGCTCGTCGTGAGGTCTCCGCTTAGATCTAAGGTGGTAATCGCGGACATGGCGCTGTCACTGAGCGTGACGCCATCGACCACTACGCCGCCACCCGAGCTAATTTGCAGCTCGCTCGCGTCCGCGTGGGCAATCTGTTGAGCACCTGACTTGCTCAGGACTATGTCGCCACCGCTGTTGGCGAGGTCTCCGCTCATGCTGAGCGTGGAGACGGCAGAGACGGCGTTGTTGCTGAGCGTGACGCCGTCAACAACGACGCCGCCGCCGGAGCTGATCCCAAGCTCGCTGGAGTCGGCGTGCGCAATCGACTGAGCGCCGGCCTTGCTGAGCACGAGGTTGCCTCCACTGTTGGTGAGGTCGCCGCTCATGCCGAGCGTGGTCACCGCAGACACGGCCTGCGAGTCGATCGTCATGCCATCGACAGTCACGCCGCCTCCCGAGCTGATCTGCAGCTCGCTAGCGTCCGCGTGGGCAATCTGCTGAGCGCCGACCCTGCTGAACACGAGGTCGCCGCCGCTGTTGGTCAGATCACCGCTCATGCCGAGTGCCGTGACCGCAGAGACCGCGTTGGCGTTGACACTCACGCCCTCGAGCACGAGGTTGCCGCCTGAGCTGATGCTGAGCGAAGTGGCGCCTGTGTGCGCGATAGAAGCTGCTGCGTTGGGCAGCGAGATGGACGCCACGTCGCTCAGCATTCCAGAGGTTGACACAGAGACGCCATTGACCACCACAGCGCCGCCCGAGCTGATGGCCAGCTCGCTCGCATCTGCGTGGCTGATCGAAGTTGCGCCTGTGGAAGAGAATGCAAGGTTGCCGCCGGCGGTGATGGCTCCCGTCGTGCTGAGCGTGCTGATCGCGGACACGGCGTTGTTGTTGATGGAGACGCCCTCAAGGACGAGATCGCCGGCTGAGCTGATGCTGAGCGCGGTCGCGCCAGCGTGGGTAATGCTTGCGCTCGCATCCGGCATTGCGAGGCTGCTGACCGCAGAGATGGCGTTTGTGTTGAAGAGTACGCCCTCGACGTTGACATTGCCGCCGGAGGAGATGCTCATGTCAGCGCGGGCGGCACCGACGTGGGAGATGCTCTGCGCGGCGCTCGAGTCGAGCTGCAGGTCGCCGGTGCTAAGCACCACGTCGCCCGTGCTCGTCGTGAGGTCGCCGCTCATGGCGATGGTGGTAATGGCGGACATGGCGCTGTCGCTGAGCGTGACGCCATCCACGACGATGCCGCCGCCCGAGCTGATCTGCAGCTCGCTGGCATCGGCGTGCGCGATCTGCTGCGCACCGGCCTTGCTCAGCACAAGATCGCCGCCGCTGTTGGTCAGGTCGCCGCTCATATCCAGTGTAGTGACCGCGGCGATGCTCTGGCCACTCAGCGTGACACCATTCACGACTACGCCGCCTCCGGAGCTAATAGACAGCTCGCTTGCGTCCGCGTGCATGATCTGCTGCGCGCCGGCTTTGCCAAGCACGACGTCCCCACCGCTGTTGGTGAAGTCGCCGCTCATGTCGAGCGTGGAGACAGCAGACACCGCGTTGGCATTGACGCTCACGCCCTCCAGCACGAGATCGCCGCCCGAGCTGATGCTAAGCGAGGTTGCGCCGGCATGCGTGATGGTAGCGGCTGCGGTCGTTAGCGCGAGGGACGCAACGGCGCTCAGCGCGCCAGCAGGCGACACACTGACGCCGTTGACCACCACATCACCGCCCGAACTGATGGCCAGCTCGCTCGCATCTGCGTGGTTGATCGAAGATGCGCCTGTGGCAGAGAATGCAAGGTCGCCGCCGGCGGTGATGGCTCCCGTTGTGCCGAGCGTGCTGATCGCAGACACCGCGTTGTTGTTGATGGAGACGCCCTCGAGGACGAGATCGCCGGCGGAGCTGATGCCGAGCGCAGTCGCACCAGTGTGTGTGATGCTCACGCTCGCGTCCGGCATTGTGATTGTGCTCACAGCAGAGATGGCGTTGGCGTTAAAAAGGACGCCTTCGATATTGATGTTGCCTCCGGAGGAAATGCTCAGGTCTGCGCCAACGCCCCCGACATGGGCGACGGACTGCGCGGAGCTTGAGCTCAGCTGTAGGCTGCCGGCGCTCAAGATCACGTCGCCTGTGCTCGTTGTCAAGTCGCCGCTCATGTCCAGCGTGGACACTGCCGACACAGCGTTTGTGTTCACGCTGACGCCCTCGAGCACGAGGTCGCCGCCCGAGCTGATGCTAAGCGAAGTGGCGCCGGCATGCGTGATGGTAGCGGCTGCGGTCGGTAGCGCGAGGGACGCAACGGCGCTCAGCGCGCCAGCAGGCGACACACTGACGCCGTTGACCACCACATCGCCGCCCGAGCTGATGGCCAGCTCGCTCGCATCCGCGTGGCTGATCGAAGTTGCGCCTGTGGAAGAGAATGCAAGGTTGCCGCCGGCGGTGATGGCCCCCGTCGTGCTGAGCGTGCTGATCGCGGACACGGCGTTGTTGTTGATGGAGACGCCCTCGAGGACGAGATCGCCGGCTGAGCTGATGCTGAGCGCGGTCGCGCCAGCGTGGGTAATGCTTGCGCTCGCATCCGGCATTGTGATGCTGCTGACCGCAGAGATGGCGTTTGTGCTGAAGAGTACGCCCTCGACGTTGACATTGCCGCCGGAGGAGATCCTCAGGTCAGCGCCGGCGGCACCGACGTGTGAGATGCTCTGCGCGGCGCTCGAGTCGAGCTGCAGGTCGCCGGTGCTAAGCACCACGTCGCCCGTGCTCGTCGTGAGGTCGCCGCTCATGGCGATGGTGGTAACTGCGGACATGGCGCTGTTGCTGAGCGTGACGCCATCCACGACGACGCCGCCGCCCGAGCTGATCTGCAGCTCGCTGGCATCGGCGTGCGTGATCTGCTGCGCACCGGCCTTGCTCAGCACGAGATCGCCGCCGCTATTGGTCAGGTCGCCATTCATGTCCAGTGTAGTGACCGCGGCGATGCTTTGGCCACTCAGCGTGACGCCATCCACGACTACGCCGCCTCCAGAACTGATGGACAGCTCGCTAGCGTCCGCGTGCGTGATCTGCTGCGCGCCGGCTCTGCTAAGCACGAGGTCGCCACCGCTGTTGGTAAAGTCGCCGCTCATGTCGAGCGTGGCGATAGCAGACACCGCGTTGTCATTGAGCGTGACGCCGTCCACGACGACGCCGCCGCCTGAGCTAATCTGGAGCTCGCTCGTATCAGCGTGCGCAATCTGTTGCGCGCCGGCGCGACTCAGTACCAGGTTGCCGCCGCTGTTGGTCAGATCACTGGCCATACTGAGCGTGGTGACCGCCGAAACAGCACCGCTGGTTACGGTGACGCCCTCAAGCACGAGGTGCGCGCTGGACATGATACTGAGCGAGCTGGCCCCGGTGTGGGCGATCGTAGCGGCGGCCGCCGCCAAGCCAATGGAGTCGACGGAGGAGATGGCGTTCGTGCTGAAGAGCACACCCTGTACGTTGACGTTGCCGCCTGACGCGATGCTCAGGTCCGCGCCCGCGGCACCCGTATGCGCGATGGTTTGCGCCCCAGTGGACCCGAGCTGCAGGTTGCCGGTAGACATTGCAAGGTTGCCTGTGGAGGTAGTCAGGTCTCCGCTCATGCTCAGCGTCGTGATGCCTGACACCGCATTGTTGTTGACGCTGATCCCCTCCAACACCAGGTTGCCACTCGAGGAGATTGCGAGCGAAGTCGCCCCAGTATGTGTGATGGTGGCGGCCGCGGCCGGCAGCGCGACCGAGGCGACGGCGCTTAGGGCGCCAGACGTCGACACCGAGACGCCATTCACCACCACGTCGCCCCCAGAGGATATTGTGAGCGTGCTCGCGTCACTGTGGGTGATGCTGGAGTCTCCGGCCTTGGAAAAGGCCAGATTGCCCCCCGTGGTGAGGTCGCCGGTGGTTGTGAGCTCAGTCACCGCCGACATGGCATTGTTGTTAAAGGTGACGCCCTCGAGGACCAGGTCGCTGCTCGACTCAAGCGTCAGGGAGGTGGCTCCTGTGTGCGTAATGGAAGCTGCTGCGGCGGGCAGCGCAATGGAAGCGACGTTGCTGAGCGCGCCGGAGGTTGACACCGAGACGGCGTTGACTACGACGTCGCCACCAGAGCTGATCTGCAGCTCGCTCGCATCGGCGTGAGCAATGGTAGACGCGCCGTTGTTGGAAAACGCAAGGTCGCCTCCGGCGGTGATAGCACCCGTGGTACTGAGCGTGCTCACCGCGGACATGGCGTTGTTGTTCACTGTGATCCCGTCCAAGACCAGGTCGCCCGCGGAGCTGATGCTGAGCGCGGTGGCGCCGGCATGAGTGATGCTCGCGCTTGCGTCCGGCATGGCAACGCTGCTGACCGCGGAGATGGCGTTCGTCTCGAAACGCACGCCCTCCACATTGACGTTGCCGCCCGAGGAGATGCTCAGGTCTGCGCCCGCGGCACCTACGTGCGCAAGGTTCTGCGCGCTGCTCGAGTCAAGTCGAAGATCGCCGACGCTTAGCACCACGTCGCCAGCACCGGTCGTCAGGTCGCCGCTCATGTCCAGCGTGGATACCGCCGAGATGGCATTGGCATTTACGCTGACACCCTCCAATACGAGGTCGCCGCCGGAGGTGATGCTGAGCGAGGTCGCGCCGGCGTGCGCGATGCTGGCCGCCGCAGCCGGGAAAGTGACGGACGCTACGTTGCTCAGCGCGCCGGAGGTGGAGACCGAGACGCCGTTGACCACCACCTCACCGCCCGAGCTAATGGCCAGCTCGCTCGCGTCCGCATGACTAATGGAGGAGGCGCCCGAGGCGGAAAAGGCCAAACTACCGCCGGTCGTGATGGCACCTGAGGTGCTGAGCGTGCTGACTGCAGACACGGCGTTGTTGTTGATGGAGACGCCCTCGAGGACGAGGTCGCCAGCAGAGCTGATGCTGAGCGAGGTCGCGCCGGCGTGCGCAATGCTGGCTGTCGCGGCGGGGAGTGCAATGGACGCGACAGCACTCAGCGCGCCAGTCGTGGAGATGGAGACGCCATTGACCACGACGTCGCCGCCCGAGCTGATGGCCAGCTCGCTCGCATCAGCGTGACCGATTGAGGACGCCCCTGCGGCAGAGAATGCTAGGTTGCTGCCGACGGTGATGGCGCCCGTGGTGCTGAGCGTGCTGACCGCGGAGACCGCGTTGTTGTTGATGGAAACGCCCTCGAGGACAAGGTCGCCTCCGGAGCTGATGCTGAGCGCGGACGCACCAGCATGCGTGATGCTCGCGCTGGCGTCTGGCATGGCGATGCTACCCACCGCGGAGATTGCGTTCGTGTTGAAGAGCACGCCCTCCACGTTGACGTTGCCGCCGGAGGAGAGGCTCAGGTCCGCGCCCGCGCCACCCACGTGCGTGATGGACCGCCCGACGCTCGAGCCGAGCAGGAGGTTGCCAGCGGCCAGCGTCACGTCGCCAGTGCTCGTTGTGAGGTCGCCGCTCATGTCCAAAGTGGTAATCGCGGACACGGCGCTGTCGCTCATGGTGACACCGTCGACCACGACGCCTCCACCAGAGCTGACTTGCAGCTCGGTGGCATCGGCGTGCGTAATTTGTTGCGCGCCAGCCTTGCTGAGCACAAGATCGCCCGCGCTGTTGGTCAGGTCGCCGCTCATACCCAGCGTCGTCACCGCGGAGATTGCCTGGTTGCCGAGTGTGACGCCGTCGACCACCACGCCGCCGCCAGAGCTGATCTGAAGCTCGCTGGCGTCCGCGTGAGCGATGGACTGCGCGCCAGCCTTGCCAAGGACGAGGTTGCCGGCGCTGTTGGCGAGGTCGCCGCTCATGCTAAGCGAAGTGACAGCGGACACAGCACTGTCGCTGAGCGTGACACCGTCCACGACAACACCGCCACCCGAGATGAGCTGCAGCTCGCTCGCATCAGCGTGCGCAATTTGCTGCGGGCCGGCCTTGCTGAGCACAACGCTGCCTCCGCTATTGGTCAGATCCCCGCTCATGCCGAGCGTCGTGACAGCGGAGACAGCGTTGGTGTTCACGCTAATGCCCTCGAGCACCAGGTCGCCTCCCGACGAGATCGTAAGTGAGGTTGCGCCGGCGTGCAAGATCGTCGCGCTCGAGGTCGGCAGCGTCACCGAGGCGACCGCGCTAAGCGCACCAGAGGTCGATACTGAGACGCCGTTCACCACTACGTCGCCGCCCGAACTAATCTGCAGCTCGCTGGCGTCGGCATGGGAGATGGTTGAGAGGCCGGCGTTGGAGAAGGCCAGGTTGCCACCCGCAGTGATGTCGCCGGTCGTCCCGAGCGTGCTGATGGCGGACACCGCATTGCTGTTGATCGTGACGCCCTCCATGACAACGTCGCCTCCGGAGTCAATGGTTAGGGCTGTCGTCCCTGTGTGCGAAAAGGCCGCTACCGCGTCGGGCAGCGCAATCGAGCTGACCGCGCTAACCGCGCCCGCGCTGGAGAAGGTGACGCCATTCACGAGAACGTCGCCGCCCGAAGCAATCGAGAGCTCGCTCGCGTCGGCGTGGCTTATGGTAGAGGCACCTGCGTCAGACAAGGCCAGGTTGCCGCCCGTCGTGATGTCGCCCGTGGTCGCCAGCGTGCTGACCGCCGAGACGGCGTTGTTGTTCACGGTAATGCCATCAAGAACCACGTCTCCCGCGGAGCTGATGCTCAGCGATGTGGCACCGGCGTGCGTGATGCTTGCGCTCGCATCCGGAAAGGCAATGCTGCTGACCGCGGAGATGGCATTCGTGTTGAAAATCACGCCCTCCACGTTCACATTACCGCCGGAGGAGATACTCAGGTCTGCGCCCGCGCCGCCCACGTGCGCGATGGCTTGCGCGGTGGTTGCCCCAAGCTGCACGCTGCCCGCGGCAAGAATGACATTGCCTGAACTTGTCGTGAAGTCGCCGCTCATGCCGAGCGTGGTGACGGCGGATACTGCTTGGGAGTCGATGGTGACGCCGTCCACAGTCACGCCCCCACCTGAGCTGATCTGCAGTTCGCTGGCGTCTGCGTGCAATATCTGCTGAGCGCTGGCCTTGCCGAGGATAAGATTGCCGCCCGTAGAGGTCAGATCGCCGCTCATGCTAAGCGTCGTAACGGCGCTCATGGCCTGTGAGTCGACCGTGACGCCATCAATGACCACGCCGCCGCCGGAGCTGACGTGCAGCTCGCTCGCATCAGCGTGCACAATCTGCTGTACCCCCACCTTGCTGAGCACCACGTCGCCGCCGCTGCTGGTTAGGTCGCCGCTCAGGTCGAGCGTGGTGACGGCAGACACAGCCTGCGCGTCAATCGTGACGCCATCAACAACCACGCCACCGCCGGAGCTCACTCGCAGCTCGCTCGCGTCGATATGCGTGATCTGCTGCACGCCGGCTTTGCTGAGAACGAGGTCGCCATCAGCATTGGTCAGGTCGCCGCTCATGCTGAGCGTAGTGACCGCCGATACTGCATTGCTGTTGATGCTCACGCCCTCCAGAACCAGGTCACCGCCCGAGGTGATGGTGAGTGAGCCTGCCCCACCATGGGTAATCGCGGCCGACGCGGCCGGCAGGGCGATCGAGGCCACGTTACTCAGGGCACCGGAGGTCGACACGGAGACGCTGTTGACCACCACGTCGCCGCCTGAGCTGATCTGCAGCTCGCTCACGTCCGGGTGACTGATCGAGGACGCGCCTGCGGCAGAGAACGCGAGGCTGCCGCCGGCCGTGATGGCGTCCGTAGTGCTGAGCGTGCTGACCGCCGAGACCGCATTGTTGTTCACCGTCACTCCGTCCAGCACGAGGTCGCTGGCGGAGCTTATGCTGAGCGCAGAGGCGCCTCCGTGCGAAATGCTCGCGCTGGCGTCCGGCATCGCGATACTGCTGACCGCGGAGATGGCGTTCGTGTTGAAGAGAACGCCCTCTACATTCACGTTGCCGCCCGAAGACACGCTGAGGTCCGCCCCGGCGCCTCCGACGTGGCCGATGGCCTGTGCGGTGCCAGAGCCCAACAGCAGGTCGCCTGTGCCGACCGTCACATCGCCCGTGCTCGTTGTAAGGTCGCCGCTCATGTCCAGCGTGGTCACCGCGCTTACAGCGGCGTTGTTGAGCGTCACGCCATCCACCACCACGCCGCCGCCAGAGCTCATCTGGAGCTCGCTGGCGTCCGCGTGAACGATCGACTGCGCACCTGCCTTGCTGAGCACAAGGTCGCCTCCGCTGCTGGTGAAGTCGCCACTCATGCTGAGCGTGCTGACGGCCGACAGCGCCTGATCGCTCACCGTGACCCCGTCGACCACCACGGCGCCACCCGAGCTAATGACCAGCTCGCTCGCATCTGCATGCACGATCTGCTGCGCGCCGGCTTTGCCCAGCACCAGGTTGCCGCCACCGTTGGTCAGATCGCCGCTCATGTCGAGCGTGGTGACGGCCGTGATGGCGTTGCTGTTCACGCTCACGCCCTCGAGCACCAGGTCGCCGCCGGAGGAAATGGCCAGTGAGCTGGCACCCGTGTGAGCGATGGAAGCAGACGCGGTCGGCAGCGACATGGACGCGACTGCGCTCAGCGCCCCGGCCGTCGACACGGACACGCCATTCAACACCACGTCGCCGCCGGAGCTAATCTGAAGCTCGCTGGCGTCAGCGTGCGCGATGGCCCGCGGGCCCGCGCCGCCGAGCACAATGTCACCGCCGCTATTGGTCAGATCGCCACTCATGTCGAGGGTGGTGACCGCCGAGATTGCATTGCTGTTCACGCTTACGCCCTCCAGCACCAGGTCGCCGCCCGAGGAAATGACCAGCGAGGTGGCGCCCGTGTGAGAGATGGTAGCGGACGCAGCCGGCAGTGTCACCGACGCGACCGCGCTCAGCGCCCCGGCCGTCGACACGGACACACTGTTGACCACCACATCACCGCCGGAGCTTATCTGCAGCTCGCTGACGTCAGCGTGGCTAATGGAAGACATGCCGGCGGCAGAGAAGGCCAGATCGCCGCCGGTCGTGATGGCGCCGGTCGTGCCCAACGTGCTGATCGCCGACACCGCGTTATTGTTCACTGTGACGCCGTCCAACACCAGGTCGCCAGCAGAGCTGATGTCGAGCACAGTTGCACCTCCGTGCGAAATGCTCGCGCTGGCGTCCGGCATGGCAATGTTGCTGACCGCGGAGATGGCATTGGTGTTGAAGAGGACGCCATCTACGTTCACGTTGCCGCCCGACGACACGTAGAGGTCTGCACCCACGCCCCCTACGTGCGCGATGGACTGCGAGGCGCTCGAGCCCAGCTGGAGACTACCGGAAGATAGCAACACGTCGCCCGAGGTCGTTGCAAGGTCACCGCTCATGTCGAGGGTGGTGATTGCAGACAGTGCTTGATTGCTAACCGTGACACCGTCCACGACCACGCCGCCACCGGAGCTGATCTGCAGCTCGCTTGCATCCGCGTGCGCAATCTGCTGAGCGCCCGTCTTGGCGAGCACAAAGTCACCAGCGCTGTTGGTGAGGTCCCCACTCATACCGAGCGACGTCACAGCAGAAACGGCTTGGTCGCTGAGCGTGACCCCGTCGACGACCACGCCGCCGCCAGAGCTGATGGACAGCTCGCTCGCGTCCGCGTGCGTGATCTGCTGAGCGCCAGCCTTGCCTAGGACGAGATTGCCGCCACTGCTGGTGAGGTCGCCACTCATGCTGAGCGTGGTGACGGACGAGAGGGCTTGGTCGTTGAATGTGACCCCATCCACGATCACGCCTCCGCCCGAGTTAATGGCCAGCTCGCTCGCATCCGCATGAGCAATGGACTGCGCGCCAGCTTTGCTCAGGATGAGGTTGCCGCCACTGTTCGTCAAATCGCCGCTCATGTCGAGCGTTGCGACAGCTGAAACCGCGTTCGTATTGACGCTCACGCCCTCGAGCACAAGGTCGCCGCCCGATGAAATGGCCAGCGAGGTGGCGCCAGTGTGGGCGATGCTCGCGCTCGCGGCTGGGAGCGCGATAGAGGCCACATTGCTCAGGGAGCCCGAGGTCGACACGGAGACGCTGTTAACCACGACTTCGCCGCCCGAGCTAATCTGCAGCTCGCTCGCGTCCGCGTGGCTGATGGCGGAGGCGCCGGCGTTGACGAAACTGAGGTCGCCCCCGGTCGTGATGGCGCCAGTGGTGCCAAGCGTGCTGACCGCCGAAACTGCGTTGTTGTTCACCGTGATCCCGTCAAGGACGAGATCACCAGCGGAGCTGATGCTCAGCGCGGTGGCGCCGGCGTGCGCGATGCTTGCGCTCGCGCTCGGCAGCGTGATGGAAGTGACCGCACTCAAGGCACCGGCAGTCGACACGGACACGCCATTGACCACCACGTCGCCGCCGGAGCTGATCTGCAACTCGCTGACGTCCGCGTGGTGAATGGCCGAAGCGCCGGCGTTAGAGAAAGTGAGGTCGCCACCGGTCGTGATTGCGCCCGTGGTGTCGAGCGTGCTGATCGCAGAGACCGCGTTGTTGTTCACCGTAACACCATCGAGCACGATGTCGCCGGCGGAGCTAATGCTCAGCGCCGTGGTGCCAGTGTGAGTAATGCTTGCGCTCGCGCTCGGCATTGTGACGCTATCGAGCGCAGAGATCGCGTTCGTGTTGAAAAGTACGCCCTCCACGTTCACGTTGCCGCCCGAGGACACGCTGAGGTCTGCGCCAGCAGCACCGACGTGCGCGATGGATTGTGCGGCGCTCGAATCCAGCTGTATACTGCCGACAGACAGCACTACGTTGCCCGAGGTGGTCGTGAGGTCGCCGCTCATTTCGAGCGTTGTGATGGACGTCAGAGCTTGGTCGCTCACCGTAACTCCATCCAGGACCACCCCGCCACCGGAGCTGATCTGTAGTTCGCTGCCGTCCGCGTGCGCAATCTGCTGCGGGCCGGGTCTGCTGAGCACGAGGTCGCCGCCGCTGTTGGTGACGTCGCCACTCATATCGAGCGTGGTTACCGCAGACACCGCGTTGTTGTTTACACTCACACCGTCAAGCACGAGGTCGCCACCCGAAGAAATGTCCAACGAGGCTGCGCCCGTGTGAGCGATGGAGGCAGCCCCGGTCGGCATCGTCACCGAGGTCACGGCGCTGAGCGCCCCCGCCGTGGACACCGAGACGCCGTTCACCACGACGTCGCCGCCGGAGCTGATCTGCAACTCACTCACATCGGCGTGGACGATGGATTGCGCACCGGCCTTGGTGAGCAAGAGGCTCCCGGCGCTATTGGTCATGTCGCCGCTCATGCTGAGCGCTGTGACGGCGGAGACTGCGTTGTTGTTGACGGTGACGCCGTCGAGGATGAGGTCTGCGCTGGAAGTGATGCTGAGTGAGGTCGTCCCGGCGTGGGTAATGCTCGCGCTTGCGTCCGGCATGGCAATGCTGCCGACCGCCGAGATGGCGTTGGTCTCAAAAATGACACCCTCGATGTCCACGTTACCGCCCGAGGAGATGACGAGGTCGCCCGAGGCGCTCCCAGCATGCGAAATGGCCTGCGATCCGGTCGCAGAGAAGCGCACGTCACCGCTCGTGAGCACCATGTCGCCCGTGGCGGTCGTGAGGTCCCCGCTCATTGTCAGCGTGGTGACGGCGGAGATGGCGTTGGCGTTCATGCTGACGCCCTCCAGCACGAGGTCGCCGCCTGATGTGATAGCGAGCGAGGTGGCGCCGGTGTGGGAGATGCTCGCGCTCGCACCAGGCAGCGCGATCGACGCCACGTTGCTCAGCGCGCTGGAAGTGGACACCGAGACGCCGTTGACCACCACGTCGCCGCCCGAGCTGATCTGCAGCTCGCTCGCGTCTGCATGGCCAATCGCCGAGACACCAGTGTTGGCAAAACTGAGATCGCCGCCGGTCGTGATGGCGCCGGTGGTGTCGAGCGTGCTGATCGCGGACACCGCGTTGTCGTTCACAGTCACACCGTCAAGAACGAGGTCCGCGCTGGACGTGATACTGAGCGAGGTGGCTCCGGCATGCGTGATACTTGCGCTCGCGTCTGGCATGGCGATGCTGCCGACCGCCGAGATGGCGTTCGTGTTGAAGAGCACGCCCCCGACGTTGACGTTGCCGCCGGAGGACACGCTCAAGTCGGCGCCCGCGGCGCCCACGTGCGCGATCGCCTGCGCGCCGCCGGACGCGAGCTGCAGGTCGCCGGCGCTCAGCACCACATTGCCGGTGCTGGTCGTGAGGTCGCCACTCATGTCCAGCGTGGTCACCGCCGACACTGCGTTACTGTTCACACTCACGCCCTCGAGCACCAGGTCGCCGCCCGAGGAAACGTCGAGCGAGGCAGCGCCCGTGTGAGTGATGGAAGCGGCTGCGGCCGGCATGGTCACCGAGGTGACGGCGCTCAGCGCGCCGGCCGTGGACACCGAGACGCCGTTGACCACGACGTCGCCGCCGGAGCTGATCTGCAGATCGCTCGCGTGTGCGTGGCCAATGGCCGAGGCGCCGGCGTTGGCAAAAGTGAGGTCGCCACCGGTTGTGATAGCGCCGGTGGTATCGAGCGTGCTGACCGCAGAGACGGCGTTGTCGTTGACGGTCACGCCATCGAGGATGAGGCTCGCGCTGGACGCGACGCTAAGCGAGGTCGTGCCGGTGTGGCTGATGCTCGCGCTGTTCGCCGGCATCGTAATGCTTTCGACCGCAGAGATGGCATTGGTGTTGAAGAGGACCCCGTGCACGTTCACGTTGCCACCCGACGAAATGCCGAGGTCCGCGCCCATAGCTCCGACGTGTGTGATAGCCTGCGCGGCGCTCGAGCCAAGCTGCACGCTGCCCGTGGAGAGCAGCACGTCTCCCGCGGTCGTCGTCAGGTCACCACTCATGCCCAGAGTGGTCATCCCGCTCACGGCCTGGTCATTCACGGTGACGCCATCCACCACGACACCGCCGCCGGAGCTGACTCGCAGCTCGCTGGCGTCTGCGTGCGCAATCTGCTGAGCGCCCACCTTGCTGAAGACAAGGTTGCCGGCGCTGTTGGTGAGGTCACCACTCATGCTGATCGTGGTCACCGCAGATACGGCCTGCGAGTCGATGGAAACGCCGTCCACAACAACACCGCCGCCCGAGCTGATTTGCAGCTCGCTGGCGTCGGCGTGAGCGATGGCCTGCGCGCCTGCTTTGCTCAGGATGACATTCCCGGCACTGTTGGTCAGATCGCCGCTCATGTCGAGTGTTGCAACAGCGGAAATCGCGTTCGTATTCACGCTCACACCGTCGAGCACGAGATCGCCGCCTGATGTGATAGCGAGCGAGGTGGCGCCGGTGTGGGAGATGCTCGCGCTCGCACCAGGCAGCGCGATCGACGCCACGTTGCTCAGCGCGCTGGAAGTGGACACCGAGACGCCGTTGACCACCACGTCGCCGCCCGAGCTGATCTGCAGCTCGCTTGCGTCAGGGTGATCAATCGCCGAGACACCGGTGTTGGCAAAACTGAGATCGCCGCCGGTCGTGATGGCACCGGTGGTGTCGAGCGTGCTGATCGCGGACACCGCGTTGTCGTTCACAGTCACACCGTCAAGAACGAGGTCCGCGCTGGATGTGATACTGAGCGAGGTGGCTCCTGCATGCGTGATGCTTGCGCTCGCGTCTGGCATGGCGATGCTGCCGACCGCCGAGATGGCGTTCGTGTTGAAGAGCACGCCCTCGACGTTGACGTTGCCGCCGGAGGACACGCTCAAGTCGGCGCCCGCGGCGCCCACGTGCGCGATCGCCTGCGCGCCGCCGGACGCGAGCTGCAGGTCGCCGGCGCTCAGCACCACATTGCCGGTGCTGGTCGTGAGGTCGCCACTCATGTCCAGCGTGGTCACCGCCGACACTGCGTTACTGTTCACACTCACGCCCTCGAGCACCAGGTCGCCGCCCGAGGAAACATCGAGCGAGGTAGCGCCCGTGTGAGTAATGGAAGCGGCTGCGGCCGGCATGGTCACAGAGGTGACGGCGCTCAGCGCGCCGGCCGTAGACACCGAGACGCCGTTGACCACAACGTCGCCGCCAGAGCTGATGTGCAGCTCGCTCGCGTCGGCGTGTGCGATGGACTGAGCGCCGGCCTTGCTGAGCATAATGCCACCGCCGCTATTGGTCAGATCGCCGCTCATGTCGAGGGTGGCGACCGCCGAGACTGCATTGCTGTTCACGCTCACACCCTCCAGCACCAGGTCGCCGCCCGAGGAAATGGCCAGCGACGTGGCGCCCGTGTGAGCGATGGTAGCGGACGCAGCCGGCATTGCCACCGATGCGACCGCGCTCAGCGCCCCGGCCGTCGACACAGACACGCTGTTGACCACCACATCACCGCCGGAGCTAATCTGCAGCTCGCTCACGTCCGCGTGGCCAATCGCAGAGACGCCGGCATTGGCAAAACTGAGATCGCCGCCGGTCGTGATTGCGCCGGTAGTGTCGAGCGTGCTGATCGCGGACACCGCGTTGTCGTTCACGGTCACGCCGTCAAGAATGAGGTCCGCACTGGACGTGATGCTGAGCGAGGTGGCTCCTGCGTGAGTGATGCTCGCGCTCGCGTCCGGCATGGCGATGCTGCTGACCGCTGAGACGGCGTTCGCGTTGAAGAGCACGCCCTCCACGTTGACATTGCCGCCTGAGGAGATGCCTAGGTCCGCGCCCGCGGCACCAACATGCGCGAGCGTTTGCGCGCCGGCAGACGATAACTGGACGCTTCCGGCGCTCAGCACGACGTCGCCGCCGCTGGTTGTGAGGTCGCCACTCATGTCGAGCGAGCTCACCGCGCTCACAGCCTGGTTGTTGAGGGTCACGCCGTCCACCACTACGCCACCACCGGAGCTGATGGAGAGCTCGCTCGCGTCAGCGTGTGCAATCTGCTGGGCACCGGCCTTGCTCAGCACCACGTTGCCGCCGCTGTTGGTCAGGTCGCTGCTCATGCCAAGCGTGGTGATGGCCGATAGGGCCTGGTCGCTCACGGTGACTCCGTCCACAATGACACCGCCGCCGGAGCTGATGAGCAGCTCGCTCGTGTCGCTGTGCGCAATTTGCTGTGTGCCTACTTTGTTCAAGACGAGATCGCCACCGCTGCTTGTGAGGTCGCCACTCATGTCCAGTGTGGTTACCGCAGTCACCGCGTTGTTGTTCACACTCACGCCCTCGAGCACCAGGTCGCCACCCGAGGAAATGCTGAGCGAGGTAGCGCCCGTGTGAGCGATGAAGGCGGCCGCGGCCGGCATCGTGACCGAGGTGACGGCGCTTATCGCGCCGCCCGTGGACACCGAGACGCCATTCACCACAACATCGCCACCGGAGCTGATTTGCAGCTCGCTCGTGTCCGCGTGCGCGATTTGCTGTGCGCCGGCCTTGGCGAGCACTAGGTTACCGCTGCTGCTCGTAAGATCCCCGCTCATGTCGAGCGTGCTCACCGCCGAAACTGCATTGGTGTTCACGCTGACACCCTCCAAGATGAGGTCGCCGCCCGAAGTCATGCTGAGCGAGGTGGCGCCTGCGTGCGAAATCATCGCGGCAGCTCCGGGGAGCGCGATGGATGCGACGCTGCTCAGGGCGCCGGACGTGGACACGGAGACGCCGTTCACTACGACGTCGCCCCCAGAGCTGATTTGCAGCTCACTCGCGTCGGCGTGGCTGATCGAGGAGATGCCGGCGTTGGAGAAGCTCAGGTCGCCGCCGGCGGTCACGTCGCTGGTCGTGTCAAGCGTGCTGACCGCCGACACGGCATTGTTGTTGACCGTCACGCCGTCGAGGATGAGGTCTGCGCCGGACGAGATGCTGAGCGCCGTGGCGCCGCTGTGGGTGATGCTCGCGCTCGCCGCCGCCATGGCAATGCTGTCAACCGCAGCGATGGCGTTCGTGTTGAAGAGCACACCCTCCACATCGACGTTGCCACCGGACGAGATGAGCAAATCTGCGCTCGCCCCGGATGCGCCCACGTGGGAGATGGACTGTGAGCCGGACGATTGTAGCCGCAGGTCGCCGTCGGAGAGGATGAAGTCGCCGGCAGAGCTGGTCAGATCCCCGCTCATGCCAAAGGAGGTCACCGCGGAGATGGCCTGGTCATTCACGGTCACGCCGTCCACCACGACTCCACCGCCGGAGCTGACCTGGAGCTCGCTGGCGTCCGCGTGCGCGATTTGCTGTGCGCCCGTCTTGGACAGGAGCAGGGCGCCGCCACTGCTGGTCAGGTCGCCGCTCAGGTCGAGCGTGGTGACGGCAGACACGGCGTTGCTGTTGATCGTCACGCCGTCAACCGCCACGCCGCCGCCTGAGCTGATGGCCAGCTCGCTGGCGTCCGCATGCGTAATCTGCTGCGCCCCTGCCTTGCCAAGGACAAGGTTGCCGCCGCTGCTCGTCAAGTCTCCGCTCATGTCAAGCGTGCTCACCGCCGAAACTGCGTTGCTGTTCACACTGACGCCCTCGAGCACGAGATCCCCGCCCGATGTGATGTCGAGCGAGGTGGCGCCCGTGTGGGAGATCGCCGCGGCTGCGGCCGGCAACGCGATGGACGCCACGTTGCTCAACGCGCTCGAGGTCGATGCCGAGACGCCATTCACCACCACATCGCTGCCGGAGCTGATCTGCAGCTCGCTCGCGTCCGCATGGCTGATGGCCGAGACGCCGGCGTTGGAGAAGCTCAGGTCGCCGCCCGTTGTTATGTCGCTGGTCGTACCCAAGGTGCTGACCGCGGACACGGCGTTGTCGTTGACCGTCACGCCGTCAAGGATGAGGTCGGCGGCAGACGTGATGCTGAGCGAGGTGGCCCCGGCGTGAGCGATGCTTGCGCTGGCATCAGGCATGGCAATGCTGCTGACCGCAGAGATGGCATTCGCGTTGAAGAGTACACCGTCCACGTTGACGTTGCCGCCCGAGGAGATGCTCAAGTCCGCACCAGAAGCGCCAACGTGTGTGATTGCCTGCGCGGCACTGGAGCCCAGCTGCACGTCGCCGGCGCCAAGCACCACGTTGCCGGCGCTCGTCGTCAGATCGCCGCTCATGTCCAGCGTAGTGACCGCCGACACGGCATTGGCGTTCACACTGACGCCCTCGAGCACCAAGTCCCCGCCCGAGAAAATCTGCAGAGACGCGGCGCCTGTGTGTGAGATCGCCGCGGTTGCGGCCGGCAACGCGATGGATGCCACGTTGCTCAACGCGCTCGAGGTCGACACCGAGACGCCATTCACCACCACATCGCCGCCGGAGCTGATCTGCAGCTCGCTCGCGTCCGCATGGCTGATGGCCGAGACGCCGGCGTTGGAGAAGCTCAGGTCGCCGCCCGTTGTTATGTCGCTGGTCGTACCCAAGGTGCTGACCGCGGACACGGCGTTGTCGTTGATCGTCACGCCGTCAAGGATGAGGTCGGCGGCAGACGTGATGCTGAGCGAGGTGGCCCCGGCGTGAGCGATGCTTGCGCTGGCATCAGGCATGGCAATGCTGCTGACTGCAGAGATGGCATTCGCGTTGAAGAGTACACCGTCCACGTTGACGTTGCCGCCCGAGGAGATGGCCAAGTCCGCACCAGACGCGCCGACGTGCGTGATGGCCTGCGTACTGCTAGACGTGAGCTGGAGACTGCCGGCGCCCAGCACCACATTGCCCGTGCTTGCGGTAAGATCGCCGCTCATGTCCAGCGTGGACACGGCGGACACGGCCTGGTCGCTGAGGGTGACGCCGTCCACCACGACACCGCCGCCAGAGTTGATGGTCAGCTCGCTGGCATCCGCGTGCGCGATCTGCTGCGCGCCAGCTTTGCTGAGCAGCACATCACCGCCACTGTTGGCCAGGTTGCCGCTCATATCCAGCGTGTCGACTGCAGACATGGCTTGATCATTCAAGGTGATCCCATCCACCACCACGCCGCCACCGGAGCTGATTCGCAGCTCGCTCGCATCGGCGTGCGCAATTTGCTGCGCGCCAGCTTTGCTTAGAAGCACATCGCCGCCGCTGTTGGCCAAGTCGCCGCTCATATCCAGCGTGGTGACCGCAGACATGGCTTGATCGCTCAAGGTGATCCCATCCACCACCACGCCGCCGCCGGAGCTGATGCGGAGCTCGCTTGCGTCCGCGTGTGCAATCTGCTGTGCGCCTGCTTTGCTCAGAAGCACATCGCCACCGCTGTTGGCCAGGTCGCCGCTCATGTCCAGCGTGGTTACCGCGGACACGGCCTGGTCGTTCAACGTCACGCCGTCCACAACTACGCCGCCGCCGGAGCTGATTTGCAGCTCGCTCGCGTCGGCGTGTGCAATCTGCTGTGCGCTTGGCTTGCTCAGCACGAGGTCGCCGCCGCTGCTCGTGAGATCGCCACTCATGCTGAGCGTGCTCACGGCACTCACGGCTTGATCATCAAGCGTAACGCCGTCCACAACGACGCCGCCGCCGGAGGTGATTTGCAGCTCGCTCGCGTCTGCGTGTGCAATTCCCTGTGCACCTGCTTTGCTCAGCACGAGATTGCCGCTGGTACTGGTGAGGTCCCCGCTCATGGTCAGAGTGGTGACCGCGGACATGGCTTGGTTGCTCACTGTGACTCCGTCAACAACCACGCCTCCACCGGAGTCGATCTGCAGCTCGCTCGCATCAGCGTGCGCAATCTGCTGCGCGCCGACTTTGCTGAGCAGGACGTCGCCGCCGCTGTTTGCGAGGTCGCCGCTCATATCCAACGAGCTCACCGCGCTCACGGCCTGATTGTTGAGCGTCACGCCGTCCACAACGACGCCGCCGCCGGAGAGAATTTGCAGCTCGCTCGTGTCTGCGTGTGCAATCTGCTGTGCACCTGGCTTGCTCAGCACGAGGTCGCCGCCGCTGCTCGTGAGATCGCCAGTCATGCTGAGCGTGCTCACGGCACTCACGGCTTGGTCATCGAGCGTAACGCCGTCCACAACGACACCGCCGCCGGAGGTGATTTGCAATTCGCTCGCGTCTGCGTGGGCTATCTGCTGCGCACCGGCCTTGGTCAGCACGAGGCTGCCCCCGCTGCTCACGAGATCGCCACTCATGCTCAGCGTCGTGACGGCGCTCACGGCTTGGTCGTCCATCGTCACGCCGTCCACAACAACGCCGCCGCCAGAGCTTATCTGAAGCTCGCTGGCGTCGGCGTGCGCGATCTGCTGCGCACCTGCTTTACTCAGCAAGACGTTGCCGCCACTGGCCGTGAGGTCGCCGCTCATGTCCAGCGAGCTCACCGCGCTCACCGCCTGGTTGTTGAGTGTTACGCCATCGACCACGACGCCGCCGCCCGAAGAGACCTGCAGCTCGCTCGAATCCGCGTGCGTAATTTGCTGCACGCCCACCTTGGACAACACCACATCGCCGCCGCTGCTGGTCAGGTCACCGCTCAGGTCCAGCGTGGTCATCCCGCTCACGGCCTGGTTGCTCATGGTGACGCCGTCCACCACAACACCGCCTCCAGAGCCGATCTGCAGCTCGCTCGCGTCAGCGTGCGAGATTGTTTGCACCCCAGCGCCAGTAAGCACGATGTTGCCGGCGCTGCTGGTCAAGTCGCCGCTCATAGTGAGCGTGGTCACTCCGGAGACCGCGCCGCCCTCGAAACGCGCGTCCTCGACCTGGACGTAACCGGCAGAAGAGGCTAGCGCGAGCGAGGTGGCTCCGGTATGCAGGATGCTGGAGGCGCTTGCCGTCAGCTCGAGCGACGAGACCCCGGCGACGTCGCCGCCGTCGAAGACCACACTCTCTACGGCCACCGTGCCCGAGGCGGACACAATCTGCAAGCCGGTGGCGCCCTGGTGCGAGAGCGTGGCGGCGCTCTCGGTCATGACGAGGTCGTCTGACATGGTGAGCGTCGTCACGGAGGAGACCGCGGACCCGACGAACTTGACGTTCTCCACGACCACATTGCCACTCGTGCTGACCAGGTGCATGTCGCCGATGGAGCTGCCCTCGTGGCGGATGCGCTGCGTGGTGGTGCCCGCGAGCAGGACATCACCGCTGAGCGAGAGGGCGCCTACGCCGCCCACGTCGGCGCCGGAAAAGACTACATCCTCCACCGACACAGTGCCCGAGGTCGACGCGATGGCCAGCCCCGTCGCGCCCCTGTGCGAGATGCTGGCGGCGTCCTTGTCGAGAAAGAGATCGTCGGACAACGTCGCCGAGGAGACGCCCGAGATGGCCGCTCCGCTCACGAGAACATCCTCAATCTGCACACCGTCAGTGTCGCTGACCAGGACGAGGCGACCGGCCGAGCCCTGGTGCCGGATGGTCTGGTCTGTGTTTGCGGCCAGCACGAGCTCGCCGTCGGCGAGCGTGACTCCATTCGGCACCTCCAAGGTCCCGCTGTCAAAGGTCACGCTCTCCACAAGCACGTTGCCGACCGGCGCGGAGATTTGCAGGCTCGTGCCAGTGTGCCGGATCTCCTGCGAGCCGGCCGTCCTGTCCAACACGAGGTTTCCATCGACCAACGTCAGACTCTGCGGCACGACGGCAGCGCCGTTACTCATGGTGACGCCATCCACGACCACGTCGCCGCCGGAGGAGATTTGCAGCTCGCTGGCGTCTGCGTGCTGGATGGTCTGCACGCCGGCGCCGGAGAGGGCGAGCGCGCCGGGGAGATTGAGGGCGCCGTCGCTGAAGACGGCGCCGTCGACGGTCACCGTGCCGGCGCTCGCGACCACGGAGAGGTCGCCCTGCGCCGTGATGCTGCCCGTGCTGGAGGCGTCGAGATCGATGCTTTGCACGTTGGACAGGCTCGCGCCCTCCACGAGGACATCTTCGATGGCTACAACATCAGTGTCCGCGGCCAGGGAGAGTCGGCCGGAGAGTGCCTTGATGTCGTTTGGCGCGACCGAGAGCGTCTCGGCCAGAATCAGCGTGTCGCCGGAGGCGACGCGCAGCGCGCCGGTAGACAGCAGACCGCCGGCACCGTAAACGGCCACGTAGTCCTGCGGCTGTGAGTCCGCGACGAGGTCCTGCGCCGTGAAGGAGAAGTCACCGATGTCGAGATCCGCGGACGCCGTGAGCGAGGCGACGCCGACGATGTCCGCACTGCTCGACACCTCGCGCCAGGTCGTACCATCAAAGACCAGGAGCACAGAGCCGCCGGGCGGAATGGCCACCTGCCCCGACGTGAAGTCCTCGTCGGCGTTGTGCACGAGCAGCAGCTGGCCTGTAGTGGCGCCCGCCGTGGCCAGCGTCAGCGCATTGGCCTCTGCGGCGCCGTCGCTGGCGATCGCCACGAAGCTGCTTGTGACTGGGATGGCAACCGTCGCGCCGGCGCTGACAGCGGTCTGGCCCAAGACGACCTCGGAGGTGGCAGTGAGCGTGCCGGATGCGGTGAGCGCGGCGCCGCTGCGCGTCTCGATCGGCAGCTCTGTGATGATGGGGCCGAAGCCGGCGCCAATGCTGCCGGATACAAGCTGGCCGGCGCCAGTAATGTCAGCGAGATTGCCTGTGGAGAGCAGCGTGCCGGTGGTGACGTGCGTGGGCAGCACAAGAACGGTGTCTTGTGCGCCTGGCGCCGCGTTGATGCGTAGCCGCACCGCGTAGGCATCTGCGCGGTCCGCTTTGAGGACGAGCGGGTCCGTGCCGGTGATGACGGTATCAAATCGCGTCGCGTCATCGTGTCCCGCGAGGCCGAGAACGACGTTGCCTGGCAAGTAGGTGGTGCTGTCGGAGTCGCGATTGTTCTCAATGTTGACGTCGCCCTCGGAGATGAGCTGGTCACCCGTGATGCCGAGGCCGCCCTCCACGGTGAGGTTGTGGATGAGGCGCAGGTGCATCTGCTCGAAGTTGACCCGGGTCACATTGAGCGCGCCGACGGTGATGTAGTCGATGAAGTGAGGCGGGTCCAGCTCTCGGCTGACGATGGTGGCGCCGGTGATGTCGATGGAGTCGACTACCTGGAGCGCGCCTGCCTCGAGCGTGTCGTTGACGCGAGCGGAACGCACGTCGAGGTCGCCGGCGCGCACGCCGTTCTCCGTACCGATGTCGATGTCGCCGAAGCTTGCAACGATGCTGCCGGTGCGGAGTTCTCCGCCAACGTCAACGTTACCATCCACAGAGAGGTCGTGCAGTGCGTGCAGGAGTGGCGTCTCAACCTGGGTGGCTTCGGGCGAGAGTCTCAGGACGGTGCCGTCTCCAATGCGGGCCTGCAGGTCGCTCGCAGTACGCACGAGCGTGGCGGTGCTGGCGAGGGCGGACGCGTTGTATGCAAGCAACACGGCGGCGCCTTCTGCGGAGGTTTGCGCGGACACGGCCGGCGCGTCGTCGAGAGTGTCGGCCATGATGAGCAGCGAGGGCGCCGCCAAGGCGCCGCCGACTGCGAGCGGGGACGAGACCGCGAGCGTCTCGTCCTCATCGTCCAAGACGGCAATGCGGGCCGCCTGCCCGATCGTGAGCGAGCCATCGACATGGGTATCGCCGGCCACGTGCAGGGTGGCGTCTGGCGCGTTGGTGCCGATGCCAACCCGCTCGTTCGAGCTGCGGTTACCGAGGGCGATCACCGAGGACGTGCCCGCGTCAATCCACACGTCGCGCGAGGCGCGCATCTCCAGGCCGGCATCCGAGGACCGAATCACGCCAGTCATCCGGAAGCTGTCGTCCACCATGTGCTCGCCAAACTCGATGCCGGTGTGCTTGGATGCGTCGCTGCCCCTTTCCTGCAAGCGCCTTTGCGGACCGTGTCGTATTGACTCGCCCGCAGTAGTGCCAGGCCCCAGGCCTCGGTACGAGAACGCGGGCGACGAGTCCGAGCCGCCGCTCTCCCCTCGATCCTGCTCCAGGACCCGGCGCTGACGCATACGGCGCGCGTCTTCAGGGGACTGTTTGGTGGACAAGCGGATGGTGCTGGACATGGTGTCGGCGTCCCGGGCCGACACCTCGAGCTCCACGTCCGGGTGTAAGGTGTGTATGCCCATGCTGCCGTCTGGCAGGACGACGGTCTCCTCCTGAATGAGCAGGCTGGATACGTCGAACTCGATGCCGTAGTACTGGCGCAACAAGGCCGAGACGACCCAGAGCACGAAGAGGAGACCGGCACACAGTACCATGACCAACACAGCCATGCGCAGCGCCTGCTTGCGGTAGCGATACGGGTTGTAAGAGAGATCGCGTGCGGTCAGAAGTCGCTGCGCCTCGCGCTCTGGCAGGATGCGCGGCGCGAGGCGCCCAAGCAGGCGAGTGGCGCCCGTCGCCTCTCGCGGACGGCCTGGGTCTTTGATGGCGGCATCTCCTCCTGCGTCGCTTCCCGCATCGCTTCCTTCGAGGTCAGCTCCCGCTTCGTGCAGCGCCTCCCGGAGCAGGTTTTCGGTGCCAATGCCCTCGCCTTGGCCTGTGTCGCCCTGAGAGCGTGAGAACGCCTCTGCGGCCTTGACGGCAATGTTTTCGGCGCCATCTCCGTTGTCATTGTTCGCGGCAGCGCCGTCACTGTTGCTGTTCGCGGTGGCGCTCTCGCCGCCCTCCTCGCTGGGCGGCGGCTCGACGTGGACGCGGTTCTGCCTGCCGCGCTTCCTGCCCGTCTTCTTGGGCTTTTTGTCTGCGCCGGCGTCTGCGGCTGCAGCGCCTTCGGCCTGGTCCCCTGGCGGCGGCTTGCGCCTGTCAGCCCACTGCATGTACTCCTCCATGGCGGTGGCGTCGGCGGCGCTCTCGGCGCTGGTCTCGTCGTTGGGCTCGCCGTCCCAATCGCCGATGGCGGCCCGCCCCTCCTCGCCGCGCCCCGCGGCGGCCGGTCCGTGAGGCTGGGCGCGCCGAGGCAGGGCTCCTGTGCCACCTGTCACGCGGCGACCCAGCACAGCGCCGCGCAGCGCCGCGCGCGCGCGAGCGAGAGAGAGATTGGCAGCGCCGCGCCTCTGGCGCCGGTTTTTCCTTCCGGTGGGAATAGGCCACTTGGGACACTTGTTGGCAAGTTTTATCGCTCATCATGGTCACTGACGTGAGAGATGCGCTGGGGCGAGCGGGCGAGCTTCTTTCCCGCGAGCAACCCGACGAGTTTGAGACCCAGCCGGACGCAGCTCTGAGCTGAGCACGGGACTACGAACTTCAAGTTTTGAGAGGGAACGAAAAAGAGAAGTGAGCTACAATGGCGCTCACGGTCACGGTCACGGTCAGGCGGAAGGCTTGCGGCCCCACTCGTCCTTGCCGCGGCGGACACGGAGGAGGGTGGCGACGGCGTCGTCCGGGGTCTGGAAAGCGGCCTGGATCTCGGGAAGTACGCAGCGCATGAAGGGGTTGAACTGCTTCTCCTGGCCGATGGTGCTGGAAATAAAGGTGCCGGAGGCGTTGCAGGAGCGGGCCTCCTCGAGCTTGGCCTTGACGGCCGGGTTCTCGGGCTCGACGTGGAGGGCCCAGCGCAGGTTCTTCTCGGTATAGTTGTGGCCGACGAAGACGCGCGTGTCGTCGTCGAGGGCGCCGAGCACCTCGATGAGCGCGTGGTACATCTGCTCCGGGGTGCCGCTGTTGAAGTTGCCGCAGCCGCCAACGAAGAGCGTGTCGCCGGTGAAGACGACGGCGGGCTCGCCGCCGCAGCGCGCCAAGAAGGCGACGTGGCCGGGCGTGTGGCACGGGACGTCGAGGACGTCGACGGAGACGGCGCCGATCTGCACGGCATCGCCCTGGCCCACCGGGTGCGTGCATGCAGGAATGCCGTCGTTCTTGCCGCCCAGCACGGCGAGGTCGTCCTGGCCGGCCTCCTTGAGCAGGTTCACCAGCTCCACGTTGCCGCCGGCGTGGTCCCAGTGCGAGTGCGTCGTGAGCACGTGCGTGATGCGCACGCCGCGCTCCTTGGCAGCATCGATCACCGCCGACGGCGTCACCGGGTCCACCACGGCGCACGTCTTGGACCCACCGTCCACGAGCAGGTACGAGTAGTTGTCCTCCAGGACGGCCACCGGGATGACCTCCATGCTGGCTGTGAAGCTCGAGCTCGCGCTCGTCGAAACGGCGCGCCGCGCGCGGACAGCCGCGGGTCTTGGCGGGTCGTGCGGAGACTCGAGCGCGGCGCCCCGGTCTGCGTCTTGGGCGCCTTGCCTTGGCGCTGTTGAGGTTCTGCCCTCCAAGTCCTCCTGTCTGTGCCTCTAGATCGGCAGGCATCTTGTGAGTCGGCGCCTCCGCGCCAGGACCCGAGGCGCGCGCCGCTCGCCGCTTGCGATCGGGCTCGGCCAGAAGAAAGCCCGGCCGGCGTGCGCTGCGGCATTCCCTGCGCATTGCATCCTCCCGCATCGCATCGCCGCGCCGCGCTGCGCCGCGAATCGCCGCGAATCGCCGCGCAAGACCTCAAAAAGATAGGAATCCGTCGTGCAGGGCTGAGCTGAGCTGAGCTGATAAGAGCGGTGAGTCAGTGAGTGCGCCGTGCGGCTCTCGCGCTGTAGTAGCGCGCACGCGCCGGCGACTGTCGTCAGCGCATCGCCCATGTACTTCTGACAGGTGCAGCGCTCGAGCTGCACGGCAGCACAGCACAGGTGGTGAAGATGGCAGAAAGTGGCCGGCGATGCGCCGGGGAATGCACGATGGTCGCCGGGCGTCGTCTTCTCCCAAGGCCGATCCTGTCAATCGTTGCACATCACAATCACATCGTTTACTTGCACAAAAAGGTTGTTGGGACAGCACAGGCAGGGTCGGCGTGGTGGTTGTCTCGTTTCTCACACGTCTCTCTCGTCTCTCTCTCGTCTCTCGTCTCTCTCCGCGGGTGGTACTACAGGTGGTTGATGTGTTTGGCGTTCTCGAAGTTGAGGCGGCAGATCTTGGCGCAGCCGAGGACGCACTCGGGAAGCTCGTAGTCCTCCTCACCCTGGATGAGAAATGCGCCGCGGATCTTGATGATCTCTGCCGTCTCGCGGAACTGATTGAAGAGGGTGCGAGCGATCATGCCGAACTTGTGGACCATGACGGTGACCTCGATGCAGCCGCCGGGTACGTGGTTGGCGCGCTCGACGTTGGCGGTCTTGAAAAGCATGACAGGCTTGCCGTTGAGAGAGTGCAGGCGCTTGGGGATGGGTAGGTCGGCGATGTTGGCAGCCATGCCAATGCCCTTGAAGCGGCGCCGCACGTCCTCGTTATACTCGAACTCGGTGCAGAAGCGCTTAAGAAGGAGGACCTCGGGTCTTTCTGCGGACTCGGCAGCGGCACGCGCGGTCTCGGGGCGCACGGCAAAGTAAAAAATGACGGAGACGCCCGGGTCGTCACCACCGAACATGGCGGGCGCCTTGAGCGGGACCTGGATGTTGATGATGAAGATACGCGGCAGGCCGCTGGCGCGGATGACGGCCATGTCGTCCTCGGGGCGCGGGGAAGGCAGGTTGACGAGGTTGTGCACGGTATCGACCTTGGTGTCGCCCTTCAAGATGTCCATGCCGACGAGGTCGTAAAGTGCGGGCCCGGAAGGGGCCTTTTGCTTGGTGTTTTTGTAGTCGAGCTGGCGCAGACGGAACTCAGAGGCATCGCAGAGCGACCAGGTGCAGAGCTGCTGCTCCTCCTCGGGCAGGCTGCGCATCGTGGACCCTGCGGCCGGCTTCCCGTTGGCCTCGTAGGGCGAGGCCTTGGCGACGGAGGCGGCCGACGCGGCGCCCTCGCCGTCCTGGGCAGCAGCTGTCGCCGCAGCGAGCCCCGCATCGGCAGCGGTGGCCGCGAGCGCGGTTGCGTCGGCGGTCTGGGCGGCGCCGGCCAGCTCCCCGTTGGCTTCGGCGCCGGCCGTGGAGGTCGTGTTCTGGTCGGGCTTGGAGGAGGAGGAGGAGGAGGCGGCGGAGGCGTCCTGGGCATCGGTCCGCTGCGGCAAAGCAGCGGGCGTAGCCTGGATCGGCGGCGGCGCGAGCGCTGAGTCCGCGTAGGGCGCGTGGTCGACAAGGTGCGGGTTCTGCAGGCAGTGAGCCACCTGGTCGCACTTGCCCTGGAGCGTCTTGATGGCCTTGTTGTAGCGGAAAACGGTGGCGTCGTGCTCGTTGGCGAGCTTCTCGTAGTAGACGACGAAAGAGAGGAAGGCCAGGTTGAGCAGCATGGCGACCGAGACGTTGCCCATGGAGGGTCCCATGTAGCAGATCATGTTGATGGCGACGAGGCAGGCGAGCGCAATGTAAGGGTCGATGCGCATGGCGCGCTGGCCGTCGCCGCGCACGATGTTGCGCGTGGAGTCGAGGACCGGGAGGACGTGCTCGTGAATGACCTGCTGCAGCTGCGCGAGCTCATGGCTGAGCTCGGCGGCGACCGCATCGCTGGCGGCCGCGGCGGCCGCCTCGGGGTCGCCCTTGGCGGAGGCGTCGGCGTAGATGGAGAAGAGCGAGGCGGGCACGTATCCCTCGAGCAGCTGGCCGGCGCCGACCTTGTGGTGGTCGGCGGACTGCTTGAGGAGCGCGTGCGCGCGGCGCAAAATGTCGACCCACTTCTCGGCAAGCTCCTTGGACTTGGCGCGCAGGACGACGTTGGGGTTGTTGGCCTGGGTGATGCTGTTCTTCTTGACCTCGCCGCAGTCGAGGTGGATGAGGTTGCCCTCGGTGGGCGACTCGGTGGTGTACATGTTGCGAATATCCGCAACGCGGATCTGGCCGCGCTCGTCGCCAAGCAGCGAGGCCGTCTCGCCGCGCACGCCGCGCTTGGGCACGAGGTAGTAGTACAGCGTGGACGAGGTGAGCACGAAGAAGCGCTTGCCCCAGCCGGCCTTCCAGCTGCCGTCGCGGCGCTTCTCTAGCCGGCCTGCCGCGAGGATCCAGCTGCGCGGGTCGCAGTCGTACGCGGAGGCGTTCTCGGCGTAGGGGTCCGTACCGGCGCCGGCCGCTAGCGCCGCGGGCGTCATCCGCCCGGGCCCGCCCGCGGACCCGTAGCTGAGAGCCGTGTGCATGGCCGGGTCCATGGCCGAGACCGACAGGTGGGTGCCAAGACCGCGCGAGGTGGGCGAGGCCGGCAACCGCGGCGAGCGCTCGCCCTCGTTGTCCGTGCTGGCCACGGACATGGCCGAGCTCACGTTGCGCGGGCCGAGCAGCCGCGTGGCCACCTGGCTGTCCTCGAAGACGCCCGAGGCCGGTCTCGACTTGGGGCTCGCCATCATCATCGCGTCCTCCTCGTCCGAGCTCGCCGACCGGAAGCTGCCGCCCATGGTCATCGCTGTGCCCGTGCTATCCTGGGCGCGCAGCGGCAGCCTCGCCACCGCTTGCTGCTGGTGCCTGCCGGCCCCCGCGCCTGCGCCAACGCCCGCGCCAACGCCCGTGCCTGCGCCTGCGCGTGCGCCCGCCAGCAGCTTCTCCTCGAGCACGTCTTCCAGCACGGCGCGCAGCTCGTCCAGCGAGACGTCCACGCGGCGCGCCGCCGCCGCCGCCGCCGCCGCCGCCTCGCTGCGCGCGCCCGGCACCACCTCGGACAGCGTGCTGCGCAGCACCCGCGGTTGCGGCGTGGCCGCTGAGGATGACGCTGACGCCGCCGCCGCCGCCGCCGCCGCCGCAGCGGCCGCGGCCTCGCGCGCCGCCGCCGAAGACTTGGCCATCGCCGCCGCCCGCGCCGCCGCCGCCGCCGCCGCCGCCGCCGCCGCCCGACGATCGATCGGAGATGGATGATTGCGGTCACGATGGACGCGATCCGGTCCAGGCACTTGCTTGATCCCACTGACAGTAGTGAATGCCAGTGGCAGTGAGCAGCGCTGGGCCTCGCCCCGCTTTTCCTCTTTCTTTCTTTCTTTCTTTCTTTCTTTCTTTCTTTCTTTCTTTCTTTCTTCTTCTTGTCAATGGTATTTACTCGGAGGCCTGCCAGCATCACTTCATGCAACCTTGTCAAAAGCCTGAAAGTTGATGCGGTCCTCGCGCTGGCGATGCAAAAAGTACAGCACCGAGGTGGTGCATACCGCAGAGCCGAGGAAGATACGGTCGAAGAAGCGGTGGAAGAAGCCAAACTGCAGGTCGCCGCCAAGAACGGCCGTCACCACGCGGCGGTAGTCCTCCGGCAAATTCATCCGCATGAGGAGCACGAAGGAAATAAAGTACATGCCCATGAGCTGGGCCAGCAGCAACACCAGCGCGTTCGACGAGACCGTCGTTGACAGCTGGTGGAAGATCTTCGTGATGGTGATAAGGAAGCCGCGCACCGAGGCGAAGGTCAGCACGCTCACCAAGAGCAGCGAGATTACCTGGGACCAAAAGTGCACATCCAGGTCCACCTGGAAGAACATGAAGAAGATCTGGAATCCGCGCGTGACCGGGTCTTTCTTCGGATCACGGTCCAACAAAATGTTCACCGACACCATCGTGCACTTGTATACGCAATACCCGGAGAACACGTAGCCCAGCATATAGTGGAAGAACCCACGAAGCGTCTTGGAGAACTGCAGGCGCTCCTGATTGTGGCGCATTTCGTTCACATCTAAGAACAACTCGCGGTGAAAAGACTCCAGCGTCTCAATCTCGCTGCGCAACGCGCGCACCTGCGCCTCGGTGCCGCCGCGGTGGCCTAGTCGCAGCCCGCAGAGTAACTGCACCAGCGTCACCACCGTTGTGCGCAGCGCGGTCCAGAAAAAGTGCGCGACGCGCCACGCCAGGCGCGCGTGCTGTAAACGCGGCGTTGACGACGACCCGCCCGCGTCCGCGCTCGCTTCCGGGGGCGACGACGACTGTCGTCCAACCAGGCGCATCGAAAACCCGCCGTCGAGGCCGTCCACGCCGGCCCCGCCCCCGGCGCTGCTCGCCCCATTTACTACGCCATTGCCCAGGCCGCCTCCCGGAGCGAGACCGCTCGCGCCTGGGCCCGCAGCGCCGCCAGCGTTCGCCCCACTCCCGCTGCCAGCGCCCGAGCCCACCTCGCTCGCGGCCTGGGCCAGGAGAAGCATGAGGCGTTTTTTCTTGGACGCGATGAGCCCAAGCGTCTGCAGAGCGCGCTGCTCGAGGTTCCTAATCTCCTCGGCGCGGTACGGCCGCAGGAAAATAGTCAGGTGCCTATACGGCGAGTTGACCGCACCAAAGCCGCTCAGCGTTGCCATCGCCATCACGCCCAGCATGCCTAGCCGCCCCACGCTGTACTCAATCGAGAGCAGCTGGCCCAGCCCGTGGTCAAGCCCCAGGCGCGAAGCGGGGTTCAAATCGACATCCGCGCCGAAGCCCGCGTCCCATGCCTCATCGAGGCCTAGACCCGCAGGCTCCGCCGCGAGCACGTCGCTGTCGTCCGGGGACACTGTCGGCTCGAGCCCGTCCTCGTTCGCCTCGTGTGCGACGCGCGCCCCAAGCGCGTCGTACACGTAGAGGAAGAAGGCGTACGCGAGCGCCACCGCGACAATGCGCCCGCGCAGCGGCAGGCCCCGATTGCGGCGTGCCATGGCCCACAGCACGCTCAAAGGGTTCACCACGGTGAGCAGCGCCAAGAGGCTGTACAGGTCTACTTTCCACAGCATCCAGCGCGTCTCAGCGTGCATGACGCCCATGATCTCGAAGAGCACCAACGCCTGCATGTTCACCGACAGCATAAAGGTTGTTGCGAAGAGCGCCTGCACCGCTAAGCTATCCACCTCGTAGTCGCGGAAGAGCCACTGCGAGAAGAACACCACTGCGAACGCGAACGGCGCGGCCGTCGACACCAGGACCAGGCCTGCGTCCTCGCGCACCAGCGCCGCGCTCTCCTCCATGGCCGCACCCTGCCTCCTCGCCTCGGGCGAGCGAGGTCGCCAGTCCTGGCGAGCGAGGTCGCCTGCCCGGGCGAGCGAGCTCGCCTGTGCGGTCCAGCGAGCTCGGCTGTCCGGGCTCGCCTCGGCCCCGCGCCGCACCCGCCTCCGCCGCGCCCGCCTGCCTCGCCGCGCCGCGCCGCCGCTCGGGCTCTGCAGTGGACGCTTGGACCTCGGTCGCGTCAACCACGGTGGCCGTGGCGGCCGCGCAGACCTCCAACGAGCGGGACGACGAACATGGCGCGCGTCGAGCAGGCGCGCGTGGTGCCCGCGCGCGACGCGCAGCAGCTCATGAGCGCGCACGCGCCAGAGCCGCCCCTGCGCGTCGTGCAGGTGCGCCCGGCGCGCAAGCGACCGCGCGCCGACCTGGCGCGCCAGCCGCAGCAGCAGCAGGACGAGCAGCAGCAGGAGCAGCAAGACGAGCAGCAGCAGCAGCAGCAGCAGCAGCAGCAGCAGCAGCAGCAGGACGAGCAGCAGCAGCAGCAGCAGCAGCACAACTTGCAGAAACAAAGCGACGGCAGGGCCGGGGACGCCGAGGACAAGGCCGAGCGCGCCAGCGATGACCTGCAGCAGCCGGTGTCCGTGTCGTCGAATGCAGGCTCGTCCTCCTCTGATGGGACTTCGTCGTCGTCGACTGCCTCTGAGCAGCAAGAGGAGGCGAAGATGATGAAGGAGCGGGCCGGGCTTCAGGGCGAGACTGCGGACGGAGCCTCGAGCCACCTGGGAGACTTCGTGACGGGCGCGGCGCCAGATGGCTTTCTGGATGCGGTGCGCGAGTTTGAAACGCGCAAGCAGGACCTGCTCACGGCGCTCGGGCGAAGGCAGCCGCGTGAGGTAGAGATCAAGTACCCAGATGACGACAACGGCGGCCGCAAGCGCTACATGGGGTCGGTACGCAACGGCAAGCCGCATGGGAGGGGCACACTTGCCTGGGTGTGCGGAAGCTGCTACACGGGCGAGTTCCGCGGCGACAAGCTCACCGGCATGGGCACATACACATGGAGCAATGGCAAGAGGTACACGGGCGAGTGGCTGGACGGCAAGGCGTGCGGCTTTGGCGTGCTCACCTCGGACGAAGCTGGCGCCATGACGTACCAGGGCATGTGGCGCGATGGCCTCATGCACGGCTTCGGCCGCCTACGCCTGGAGAATGGCGACTGGTACGAGGGCATGTGGCAGTGCAACAACAAACATGGCGCGGGCGTCTATGTGTGGGCGAACGGCGATCGGTACGAAGGTGGCTTCGCGTACAACCAGCTTCACGGCGTCGGTGTGTACACCTGGCCGAACGGGCGCAGGCTAGAAACACGCTTCGAGCGACACGTGCCGGCCATCGCCTGGACCTTGGCACGCGCGCTGTGGCTGCTCATGACATTCGCGAGCGTTGCGTACGTCGCCATCTTCATTTTCGCCATGCTCCTGGACGAGTCGGAGGTCCTGCACATCGTGCAGGACACCGTTGTCGAGACCGCGGACCTCGACGGTCCGGGTGCTTCTGTGCTCGCCAGCGACCTGCGCTCGTGGCTATTGCGCGTGCTGCGTCACGAGCTCGCGCTACCGCACATTCGCGTCGTTCTTCTCTTCACGCTGCAAACAGCGCTGGAGGAGATCTTCGCCAACATCATCGCCAACGTCGCGAGCGCCTTTTGTCACCTCCAAGAGCTCGCCATCAGCGACGACCTCGCCTGGCGCCAGGGCCTGGCGCTCGGCTGCGCCGTCGTGCTGTTTTTCTCCTCGCTGCACCTGCTCCTCTACTCCTTCATCCTGTAAATTGTGGCCGTATGCTGACAGGCCTCCGTGACGGACAGTAGCGATACCAGTAAGCTAGTCAGGGTAGCGTACCGTGCAACCTCTGAGCAATTTTCGGGCAGGGTTCCCGAGCTGCGGTTTGCTGAAAGAACTTTGATCGCCGCCAGAGCGACTAACTTGGTCCCCCGCTCAGCTGCCGTCTGACATGGTGTCCCCGGTTCACTTGAGCGACACTTGAGCAGACGTTGAACGAAGCAAGCAAGGACCAAGACCGCCGCCGACTGCGGCGGCGCGGCGCGATGGAGCCCGGGCTGAGCTCGCGCGAGGCGGCGGACCGCGCGGCCGCCGCCGCCGCCGAGGCGGCGCGCAAGGAGCCGCTCGAGCCGGCGTCGTCCACAACACCGGCGGCATGGTCGGGCGGCGCGGACCCCAGGGCGAGGCACCTGCACTACGGCGGCGTGGAGGACAGCGCCGCGGAGCGATCGTCGCTCATCCAGTACGAGGCGGCGCTCCTGGATGGCGCTGCGCACGCGGACGACCGCGCCGCGGCCGACGAGCGCAGGCGGGCCGTGTGGGCGCCCGAGAGCGCCGAGCTCGCACCAGGGTCCGCCGACGCGGATACGGACGCCTCCCTCTCAGTCGCCTCGACACGCCTCGTGCTACTGTGCCAGGCGCAGGTGGGTACTGCGGCCGTCGCCGTGGCGTACCTGTCCCTGCTGCTGCCGCAGGAAGTCATGAGCATCACCAACGACAAGCACAAGGGACGCGCGCTCGGCCTGCTCTCGGCTGCGGGCGGCGTGCTGTCCATCGTGCTGCCGCCATTCGTAGGCTACGCCAGCGATCACTATAAGGGGCGTTATGGACGGCGCAAGCCCTTCATGGCAGCCGGGCTTGGCGTGCTGGTCTTCTGCTTCTGTGCGGCGGGACTGGCCAGTCGCGCACAGACGATGGCATCGGTTACCGTCATCTACATGATCAGCATTATCGGCCTCGTCCTTCACTCAACCGCCTTCAACGCCACCATCCCTGGCCTCACCTCGCGCGCCCAGTATGGCACCACCTCTGGCATCGTGGGCGCCCTGACCCTGGTTGGCTACGGCCTGGGCGCCACCATCGGCGGCACCTCGAACCAGACCGGTGCGTCCGGCAGCTTCTACCTGCTGGCCACGCTCGTTCTGCTTACCGGTCTCGTCACGCTGTGGACCTATGTGGAGGATCCGGACGCGGTGATCGCGGCCGGCGCGCCCAAGAGCGAGAGAGAGAGCGAGAGCGAGACCTCCTCAGAGGACGACAGTGCGGGAGTGGCCGCGGCGGCCGCGGCGGTCCCGACGGCGGAGAAGGAGAAGGACGAGCTCAGCGCCGCGCGCGCTAGTCAACGCCGCCGTGGACCGATCAAGGGCGCGCGCCTCGACTCGTACGGGCCGGAGGACCAGGAAAAGGGGCTGCTGGACCGGCGCAGGCCGGCCCTGGGCGTCTGCACGCGGGTGGCCCGCGTCGTGGGGAGCATGGCAAGTCCCTTTGCGGAGCACGACTTCTTCTGGGTCTTTGTGACGCGGCTGCTGGTGCAGTTCGGCGCCTTTACGGTGATGCAGTTCCTGCTCTTCTGGGTCGCGGACGTGCTGCCGGTGTCGGGCGTCTCGGCGCCGGCGCGCGCCGGCATTCTCTTTGCGCCCGTCTTCGTCTCGGCGCTCATCGCATCCGTGGGCATCGGCCGTCTCTCGGACCGCATGGGCGGCCAGCGCAAGACCCTGCTCATCACCTCGAGCCTCGTGCTCGGCATGTGCAGCCTGGGCGTCGCCTTTCTGGAGAACTTTTACGTGGCGCTCGCCTTCATGCTCGTCTTTGGCGTGGCGCTCGGCACCTTTATGTCGCTCGACTATGCGCTCGTCTGCGACGTGCTGCCTGACAACAAGAATGTGGCGCGCGACCTGGGCGTCTGGCACGTTTCCATTGTGCTCCCGCAGCTCGTCGCTGCCCCCATTGCAGGCGCCATCCTCGACGTCGTCAACAACGCAGGCGCGCACATCGGCATGCCATTTCTTGGCTACTCGCTCATCTTTCTCATCGCCGCCTGCTACTTTTTTGCGGCCAGCTTTTGCTTTAGCAAGTTGCGTGGCGTGCGTTGAGCTCAAGTCTCTAATACTCGTACCATACCAAACATCATGCGAATATTTCCTCTGTCCACTTGCCACTTGCTGCAGCAGCGGCACTTGCAACACCAACAGCAACAACATCAGCTGTTTTTCAAGAAAATTTTTTTAATTTGTCGAAGGCTGGCGGAGCAGCATCTTGCCTCTTAGGCCTAGACCTCTGGGGTGAACAGATCGAGGCTGTAGATCTGGCCTCCGTCGGCGACGTAGCGAAACCAAGTGAGCGGCTCCGGTCCGCGAAAGGCACTGCGCGGCACAGAGGCGAGGTCTTCGATGGAGGCAAAGTGGCCGCCTAAGGACTCCCGGTTGGGCACTGTGCGCGGCTGCTCGTCCGGACTGACCGGTTCGGCGTAAAAGATTGTGCGCAGGCGCGTGAAGATACGCGCGCCGTACGGCTGCGAGGAGAACTGCACGGCGAGGACGCCGGTAATCTTGACGCGCACGCCTGCCTCCTCCAGGGTCTCGCGAACGGCCGCCTCTTGCAGGTCCTCGACCCCGTCGACGTGGCCACCGGGGAGCCAGAAGCCGCGCGCGCACTTCTCATGCACGAGGAGGAAGGTGTCGTCTTCCTTGCGGTGGCAGACGACGAGTGCAAAGGCATCAAAGGCTGCCGGGTAGGCCTCCTCCTCGGCATCGCCCGCTTCGGCCTGCTTGGCGTGCTTGAGGACGTGCTTGGTCACGTCCCTCTCCTTGCGCTGGCACACCGGGCAGCGCCCGACCGGGTCTCGGAGTTTCATGTGGAAGAGCTCGATGTGCTTGGCGAGCGCGGCGAGATCCATCCCGCCCGCGCCGCACTGCGAGACAGGACACGCGAGGCCACCCTCCGCGCAGCGCAGATTGGCAAGGTGGTTCATCGCCTCCTGCGTGGCCGCGGCGTCGCCGCTAACCATGTGGAATTTGCTGTCCTGCGCGAAGGTGAGCTCGTAGCGCTGGCGGAGCGTGGGCGCGCCCACGCCCAGCACGAAGGTCGCCGGCGAGCGCTGGCGAGTGAGCGCAGCCAGCCCGGGCGCCATGGGGCCCAGTGGGCCGTCGAGGCCGAGCAGCACGGCATCAGGTCTCGGGTCCTCGCCCAGCAGTGCGGTGGCCTGCGCCGCGTCCTGCGCCGCGACCACCTCGAAGAGCTCGGCCGCCGCGGGCAGCCAGCGCGTCGCGTCCGCGACGTTGAAGGCGAGCACCCGCATGACTCGCCCCAGGTTCGCCGCCATCGCCATGTCTTTACCTCTTCCTTTCGACCACGGCACGCACAGCATTCACGGCCTCGTTCACTTCAGGCTCGCGCCCGTACGCCGCCACGCGGCCCGGCGGGGCCGACCACCTCGCCCCCGCCCTACAAGCCCAGGTCGTCCGCCCACACCGCGTGGCGACGCCGCCGACCCGCCGCTCGCTGTCCAGGTTCACGGTTTGCAACCGCGGCTGGGTTGCGTTGCCGCCTGGTTCTCGGAGAACTCGACTTCGTCCGAGTCGTGCTCGTAGCTCGTCTGCCTGTTGTTCGTCGAAGCCTCGCGAGCTTCCGTCTCGGTGCCCCGCGGGCAGACTCCCCCCCGCTCGCTCGCTCGCTCGCTCGTGGTCGCTGTCGCGCGCAAGGGGCGGGGCGCCGCGGCAGCGGGTAGGAGCACAGGCTCGCAGCTCGCAGGCTCGCAGGCTCGCAGGCTCGTGGGCATGGACGCGGACGACGAGCTGCGCGCGCAGGCGGCGGCGCAGGAGGCGGAGATCGCCGGCATCGTGGGCAGCAAGCCGCTCGTCGGCGCGAGGGTAGGTGCAGACGCCAGGCTCGCTAGCTAGCTAGCTAGAGTGCGCGCCGTGGCTGGCGAGCTGACTGGCAAGCTGACTGACTGACTGACTGACCGACTGACGCGTGGCGCAGGAGAGCGGCTTCGCGTCGCTGCGCGAGGAGCTAGAGGGCACCGAGGCGTTCACGCGCAAGATCCCGTGCCTGGAGGACAAGTACGTGGGCATCCGGCACGTGCGCGGCGATGGCAACTGCTTCTACCGGTCGTTTGTGTTTCGCATGTTTGAAGTGGCGCGCACCGACAACGACCTGCGCACGCGGCTGCTGGAGGTTGCCAAGGGATCTCTCGCGTACCTGACAGAAGTCGGCTACGAGGAGGTGTCGATCGAGACGTTCGTGGATTACTGCGTGGAGACGCTGGAGTCTCTGGACAAGGTCTCGCAGGACGAGCTGGAGACGCTCTTCGGCGACGAGGGCGAGTCGGACTACTTGGTCTGGTTTGGCCGCCTGGCATGCGCTGGCTTCCTCAAGCACCACCCGGACCGCTTTGAGCCCTTCATTCTGGCGGCCTCGTACGGTGACATCGCCACCTTTTGCTCGCGCGAGGTGGAGCCCATGGGCAAGGAGGCTGACCAGCCTCAGGTCATTGCGCTCGCCGACTATTGGGGTCTGCACGTCTGTGTGGAGTACATCGACTCGAGTTCCGAGGCCACCACCTCCACGCACCATTTCGGCCCTGGCGCGGATGACACTGAGCCCGTCGTCTGCCTCTTGTACCGGCCGGGCCACTACGAAATTGTGTACACGGACTAATCATCAGAAGAACGAAAGCACGTTGCATGGACGAGCACAGCTCACGCCGCAGCGCAGATTATGAATCATCACGTGCGGCACAAGCTGTAGGCCTAGAACAAACGGCACAGACCGAGCGAAGATTGCAATCCATGGACCCGATGAAGGTGTCTATCTGTCGAGTCGAGTCGAGCGAGCGGGCCTGCGCGCCGCTGCCGTGCTCCGGGTCCTCCTCCGAGCCCTTGGTGGTGCTCGCCCTTGCTTCGCTTCAAGTTCGCGCCGTCGTTGGACTCATGGCACAGACCGAGCGAAGATTGCAGTCCATGGACCCGATGAAGGTTTCTCTCTGTCGAGTCGAGTTGAGCGAGCGGGCCTGCGCGCCGCTGCCGTGCTCCTGGTCCTCCTCCGAGCCCTTGGTGGTGCTCGCCCTTGCTTCGCTTCAAGTTCGCGCCGTCGTTGGACTCGAAGCTGCCGCGGCGGCGCCCGCGTCCAAAGCCCGAACGGCGGCTACGACGCGGACGGCGGCGGCGGCGGCGGCGGCGGGGGCGGCGGCGGCGGCGGCGGCGGCAGGCGGGCGGGCGGGCGGGCAGGATGCTGAGCATGGAGGAGGTGAAGGCGCTCAAGGTGGCGGACCTGCGCAAGGAGCTCAAGAAGCGCGGGCTGGACTCGGCAGGCAAAAAGGATGAGCTCATGAAGCGGCTCGCCGACGCCGTGGAGGAGGAGAACCTGCTGGATGGGCCGGACGCCTCGGGCGGCGGCGCGGAGGCGGCCGCGACCAAGCCCGCGGCGGCGGCCAAGCAGCCCGCAGCGGAATCGGCGCCTGCCAAGCCGACCGAGAAGGCGACCACGGCTCCGGAGGCAACCGCCAAGAAGGTGGCGGCGGCGACCAAGCCAGCGGCGGCGACCAAGCCGGCGGCGGCGCAGCCGGAGTCCTCGGCAGCTGCGGACAGCATCCTGGGCAACGCGGGCGCCGCGAGCGAGGCGCCTGCCGCGCAGGGTGAGGCCGGTGCGGGCGGGAAGGCGCCGGCCAAGGGCGGCAAGGGCAAGGGCAAGCGCGGCGGCAAGGTGGGCGTGGAGGACCTGTCGAAGCTGACGCACGGGGGCGTGCTGACGGAGGAGGAGGAGAAGATCCTGGCGCGTGCGCAGCGCTTTGGCGAGGTCACGGGAGGCAAGGCCAAGGAGTTGCTGGACCGCGTCAACTACGCCAAGGAGCTCGAGCAGAAGCGCAAGCGTGCGGAGCGCTTCGGCACGGTGGTGGCGCCGGACCTGATCCGCGAGGTGCGCAAGCAAGAACGCAAGGAGCGCCAGGAGGTCGCCAAGGAGGCCAAGCGCAAGCGGCAGGAGGAGGCGCGCGCCGAGGAGGAGAAGAAGCGGCAACGCGCCGAGCGCTTCTCCAAGCCGGTCGTCCCGCCGGAGGAGGAGGAGAAGATGAAGAAGCGCGCGGAGCGCTTTGGCGGCAAATGACACCCGGACAGTGATCAAGTGCGCGTGCGAGTAGGCCAAGGTGAGTGAATGGTATTTTTTTTGAGCGAGAAGTAGTGAAGAGGGAGAGGCGCACATCGCCTGGTTTCTCTAATTTTAATCAAAGCGCAGGTTTGGCAGTTCTGCTGATACCCTCGTATGGTATGTCCGTTCGCGGCGGCCTTGTGCGAGTCAGGATGACCTCGTCGTTCCATTCTCATTCGAAGCAGCAGCGGTCAGACTGACAGTGAAACCAAGCAGGAAAGGAGGGCGGATCTGTCCTTGGTGATGCAAGCACAGGCAGGTCGGGGGCAATCCTATCTATCTGTCAAAGGCGTCGATGTTTCCTCCCTTCCATTTTCCTGTATCGAGGCGAGGCAAGAGCAATCAGACCCCGACTCGGCGGACTCCAAACACAATCAAACAAGGGCAGGTTTGGCTTTCTGTGGCGTACTGATTAGATGTTGGTGGAGGACACGAGGACGCGCGCGATGAGATCGTCGAGGTGCTCGGGCTCAATGAGCTTGAAGCCGTCGGCCTCGGTGACGATGGCAACCTCGACGTTCTTGGTCTCGATCTTCTCCTCCATGACCTGCTTGAGGATCTTGAGGCAGAGCTCGAGGCCGTCGTCAAGCGACATATCCGGGTTGTACTCCTCCTGGAGGGCGTTGGTGGCGCCCTGGGCGCCGGAGCCGATGGCCTTGGCCTGCCACTTGGAGAAGGAGCCGCTGGGGTCCGTGTAGAAGAGCTGCGGTCCGCGCTCGTCGCAGCCGGCCAGCAGGAGCGCAACGCCAAAGGGGCGCGAGGGCACGTCGTCGCCCTTGCCGAAGCCAATGGCCACGTCACTGATGGCCTGCGCGGTGGACTGCACGCGGATGGGGTGGTTGTACGTGAAGAGGTGGTTCTGCGCCTCCATGCGCGCCTTCTCGACGAGGGTGCGCGCGTCGGCCACGAGGCCGCTCATGGCGGCGCCCATGTGCGCATCGATCTCCATGATCTTCTCCACGCTGTCGGCCTCCACAAGAGGCGACGTCAGCTTCTTCTCCACGGCCAGCACCACGCCCTCCTTGGTGCAGACGCCCAGCGAGGTCGACCCCATGTTCACCGCCTGTAATGAATACTCAATCTGGAACAGCCGTCCATCGGGCGAGAACGTGTTCACGCCACGGTCGTACTCTGTCCGCGTCGCAAACATCTTGCCGGCGCTCCGCTCCGCTCGCACTCGCGCGCTGCCCGCCCGCGCTGCCGCCTGCCGCCCTGCGACCTCAGTCGGTCCCGCTCGAGCGCTGCGCTGCGCTGCGCTGCGCTGCGCTGCGCTGCGAGCTGCGAGCTCGCTGCGTGCGGCCCGCTCGCCCGCCCGCCCTGCCCGCGCGCCCGTCCGCCCGCCCGCCCGCTGGCCTCGCTTGCCGCTCTGCCCCGCGCGCGGCGGCGATCCTGCCCGTGGCCCCGCCTTCGAACTAACTGCCTGCCGCGCCGCCTCGGGGCGAAGCTTCGTCTTCGAAGGTGCCGTTCTGCAGAACACCAGAACGAACGGCCTGAACGAGTGTTGGTACGCCGGCTCGGCCGTCCCGCTTCGCCAGCTCTGTTCCATACGTTCCCCTTCCTGAGTTCTTTGTTCTGATGAGGTGTTCCGTCAGGCGGCATCTGGCTTCGACCGTGACTCGTCATCGCAGTCGGAGTCGGCGTCTCGGACCCGGACGTTGGGCTCGACTCGACTGGACATTGGGCTCGACTCGACTCGACTGCCAGTGGACGTTGGGCTCGACTCGACTCGACTCGACTTGCCACTGCATGTCATAAATTTTCACAGTGACTCGCGGAACGGCAAGCGCCAGGGGTGGCGAACCCCCCGCGGCGGGGCGGCGCGGCCCGCGGCTCGATCCGCCCCGCTCCAAGCTCCGGCTGCGGGAGCGCTGCGGGAGCGACTCCCGCAGCGCTGGCCCGCATTTGGGATCGCTGCGGGAGGGGGGAATGCGGGCCCGCGCTGCGGGGAGCGCAGCCTTGGGGGGCAGAAGAAGGCAGAATACAGCCCTGGATGTTTCGCGTTGCTTGGCAAACATCGTGCGCAAGGCCACGGTGGCACGGTGGTCCACGGCGTGCCCAACGCGACCAAGTTGGCAGCGCCTGTGCCTCGCTGCGCGGCCACGGCCAGGCTTCCCCGGGCCTGCCGTCGGCCTGCCCGCTTATTTTGCCAGAATGGCCTGCAGTCTCAACGGCGCGCCGTCTGGCCGCCGCCAGGACTCAACGAGCCAGGCGCAGCCCTCCGTGTGAGCCTGCCATCACCACCGGCAGTGCCGCCAGTGGCGGCGGCAGTGGCGGCGGCGCTGCAGACGACGGCCTTGGCTTGCAGAGAAGAAGAAGGCCGTAGCTTCACCTGGCTGCCTGGCAGGCCCTGGCAGGCACTGCCGGCGGCGGCACAGCACGGCTCTGCACGGCGACGCCACGACCGTCACGACGGTCTGCCTGTCTGTCTGTCTGTCTGTCTGTCTGTCTGTCTGTCTGTCTGTCTGTCTGTCTGATAACTAAAAACTTCCTCGTCCCAGCACGCTCTCAGACTCGGGCGCAGCCGCGCGCCGAAGTCTGCGCTGCGCGGCGCTTCGCGCGCGCGGCGCCTGTTCCGGTGCGAGCGGCGCCGGCGCATGCTCCGCGCCGGGGTTAAAACCCTAGTTTGCGGGGCGCGCTGAGGGGCGGCGGGCGGCGCGCGCCGGGTCCGGTGCGGCGGTGGCGGCGGTAACGCGGGGCGCGGGCGCGAATGGGTGGGCGGCGGGAGGGCGGGCGGGGAAAGCGGGGAAGCAAGGAGAGGAGCGGAGAGGGAGGAGCGGAGGGCGCGGGCGGCGGCAGAGCGGAGCGCAGCGGCAGGCCTTCGGCGGCGAGGGAGCAGAGCCGGAGCGAGCAGCGGCAGCAGGATGGTGGCGCGCACGGAGAAGAAGGCCGCCAAGGGCAAGGAGGACCCGCTGTACCCGGCGCGGCCGAAGGTGTTCCGCGTGGGCCAGGATGTGCTGCCCAAGAAGCGCGACCTGGGGCGCTACGTCAAGTGGCCCAAGTACGTGCGCCTGCAGCGCCAGCGCAAGATCCTGATGCAGCGCCTCAAGGTGCCGCCCAGCGTCGCGCAGTTCAACCGCACGCTCGAGAAGAACCACGCGCTCGAGCTCTTCAAGGTCATGGCCAGCTACCGGCCGGAGACCAAGAAGGAGAAGAAGGACCGTCTCAAGAAGCTGGCTGAGAAGAAGGCCGCCGGCGAGTCCACCGAGACCTCCAAGCCGGGCCCCGTGCTCAAGTTTGGCCTCCACCACGTGACCACCCTCATCGAGGAGAAGAAGGCCAAGCTCGTCGTCATCGCCAAGGACGTCAGCCCGCTCGAGCTCGTCGTCTGGATGCCGGCGCTCTGCCGCAAGATGAACATCCCCTACTGCATCGTCAACAACAAGGGCCGCCTCGGCGCCCTCGTGCACCAGCGCAACGCCACCTGCCTGGCCCTCACGGAGGTCAGCCCGGAGCACGAGTCCAAGCTCGCCACCCTCCAGGACATCTGCCGCGCGCAGTTCAACGACAACAAGGACGCTCTCCGCAAGTGGGGCGGCGGCATCATGGGCCTGCGCACCCAGCACAAGCTCGCCGCGCGCGCCGCCGCCGTCGAGGCTGAGGAGCGCAAGAAGCAGAAGATGCTGGGCTAAGCACGCAAGGCTGCTCGCCGGCCGTCGCCGCGCCGCGCGCGCGCAGCAGCAGGGGTCACGGGCACAAGTGCCCGCAGGCCACCGCGCGGGGCGCCTGACCCGCTCCGCCACCTGCTCAGCGCTCGCGCTGCGGCGACTCGCGCTCGTCTTCTGTCCCTTTATTGCGCTTGAGAGCCACGACAGCCCTCTACACCCGACTCCTCTTCCCACCCCCCTCCTTAGGAGCGAGTTACGTCCGCCACGCACATCTTCTCTTTTCTTTACTCCTGCGCCCCCTCGGCGCGCGCAACTCGCTAACGATATTCCACTCCCTCTGCCGAATCCAGCTTGTCTCCCCTCGCCTCGCCTCGCCTCGCCTCAAGCGAGCTTGTCGTGGAGGTCCTGCACGCGCTGACGCGCCGCTTTGACATCTTCGCGCAGCTGCCTCGCGCACCGCAAAGCCTCCTCGGCCAGCGCCGGGTCCGTCTCGGCGAGGATCGTAGCGCGCCGGTCCGCCATAGCCAGCGCCTCGTCGTGGTTGCGCGCTTCCGTCATGCACTGCACGGCGCGCTTCAGGAGGCTGGCTTCCGCCTCCGGCAGCTTTGCCTCGCGGTACAGGCGCCACGCCTCGCGGTACGAGTGGCACGCCTTCCACGGCCGCGCCTGCCCGCTGTACAGGTAATCCGCCAGAGCCTCGTGCGCCTGCGCCAGCTCCGCTGGGTCGCCGAAGCGCTGCGCGTCGCCCACCTCCGCCAGCAGCCGCGCTTCCTGCTCGTGCCGGTGCGCGGCCCGCTGCGAGCCGGACCGCGACCGTGTCGACGCGTGCGTGGACGCCACGCTGCGCGATGTTATCGAAGCTGCGTCCCACTCGCTTGCGTCCTCACCCTGTTCCTGCTCTGACGACGATGCCAACGAGTCCAGCGAACCGCGCCGCTGGGAGCTTGACGCCGAGCTTCGCCTCCTGCGTTGCTGCTGCGGCTGCTGCCGTTGCTGCGGCTGCGGCTGCGACGAGAACGACGGCAAACGCGACAGCGATGGCGACGCCTGGCCCTCTCCACAAGCTGCATCCTTGTGCACAAGCACGCTCGCCTCGTCAGCTGTGTTCTGCCCCTGGCCCCGCCTGCGCCGAATCCGTGAGGTGCTCGAGGGTGCGTCTTCCTCAGGGCCCTCCGCCTGCTCATGGGGCTGCTCTCCAGGTTTACAGACTCCAGCGCCGGGCTGGCCCGCCGCTCGGGTCCCAACGCAGCAGCACGCGGCCAATTCATGCGCCACGTCCCGTACCTCCTCTGCCAGCTCGCGCCAGAACTGGTTTAGGTACGTGCCGGTCGCCGCGTTTAGGTTCTCGTCTTGCTCCTCTTGCTCCAGTGCCTGCTGCCGCCGCTCGCGCAGCAGCAGCTGCTGCTCATGCTCTTGGCGCTCCCGGTGCTGCTGCTGCTGCTGCTGCTGCTGCTGCGATCCGAACTCCTCCTCTCGATGGGCCTGCTGCGCCCGCTGTGCCCGGGCGAGCCGCGCCTGCCGCCGCGCCGCCGCGCGCTCCGCCATGACGGGCCGCCCTGCTGCCGCAAGCAACCAGGTCTGCTCGCCCCCCTCTGGGACGAAGTCGGCGACCTGGATGGCCCTCTCCGGTCCCAGTTGGCCACGGCAACCAGAAGAAGAGCCCAGTGCACGGAGCCTGGCCAGAGACTCTTTGCTGGCCAGTCTTGAACCCAGCCTTGAACGCATCGTAGGGGTAACAGTCGTAGCGCTGACAGCGAGCGAGTCGGACGATGCGCCGCTCCGCTGCTGCGACCCGTTGAACGCGAACGGCTCAGCACACCCCTCCATAGGCGCGAACCACCCCAGTGGCCGTTGCCCGCGCATGCCCGCGCACGCGCGCACCGTCAGTGGCAGGCAGTGGCAGGCAGTGGCAGTCATCGCCTCGATGGCCACGCTGCGTCAATATGAGATCCGCCACGGCCGCCTCGGCGCACGCCGCGAGCAGCGACCACGTCCGTTTGGCTGCACTGGTCTCGATACAGCCGCTTTCGACGCCAAGGAACAGTTCCCGCGAGTCCCGGCGTCCTTGATGGTGCCCAACGGATACTGCGCAGATCACAAGGAGAAGACGCGCGCAAGTATGCTGCGCAGGAATCAACACAGGCGAGGCGAGGCGAGGCGAGGCGAGGCCGGGCAAGGCCAGGGGAGGCCAGGGGAGGCGAGGCAAGGCGAGGCAAGCAAGACGGGTACGGCGCGGCGCGCGGCCTCGCGCCGCGCAGTGTCGGCGAAGCGCTCGACGCGCCCCGGCGCGAGGGCAAGGGCAGAAACTAGCGAGTACTTGCGCACGCGGACGCGCAGGCGCGCCTGCGCGGCGCAGCGTAGCGCGGCGCGGCGTCTCAGCGCAGCGCCCGGGCGCAGCGCGCCTGACGGAGAGGTTGGCGAAGAGTGAGAGCCGCGACAACTTGGCGTTGAGCGAGGAGCAGCGCTACAGCGGCGGCAATGTCGGGCGCGCCGCCAAGAGGGCCGCCGCCGAGAGGGCCGCCACCAGGAGGACCACCGGGGCGAGGGCCGCCGGGCATGCCGCCGCCTGGAGGACCGCCACGCGGACCGCCGGGTATGCCGCCCGGAGGGCCTCCGGGGCGCGGCCCGCCGCCGATGGGAATGCCAGCACGCGGGCCGCCAGCGCGTGGACCCCCGCCTGGACGAGGGCCGCCGGGCATGTCGCCGCCAGGAAGCCCGCCGCCCGGCGGGCCTCCACGCGGACCTCCTGGACGCGGACCTCCTGGACGCGGACCTCCTGGCATGCCGCCTGGCGGCCCTCCGGCGCGTGGTCCTCCGGGCATGCCGCCTGGCGGTCCTCCGGCGCGTGGTCCTCCGGGCATGCCACCCGGCGGCCCTCCGGCACGCGGTCCTCCCGGCATGCCGCCTGGCGGGCCACCGGCAAGAGGCCCACCGGGTATGCCGCCTGGCGGGCCTCCTGCGCGTGGACCTCCCGGGCGTGGCCCTCCTCCGGGCATGCCTCCTGGCGGCCCTCCACGTGGACCTCCCGGTCGGGGTCCGCCCGGGATGCCACCTGGCGGGCCTCCTGCGCGTGGTCCTCCGGGCATGCCTCCTGGAGGGCCTCCTGCGCGTGGTCCTCCAGGCATGCCTCCTGGCGGCCCTCCGCGCGGCCCTCCGGGCCGCGGCCCTCCGGGTATGCCTCCGGGCGGGCCCCCTGCGCGAGGCCCGCCAGGTATGCCGCCCGGCGGTCCTCCTGGGCGTGGACCTCCTGGACGTGGCCCTCCGGGCATGCCTCCTGGTGGGCCTCCGCGTGGCCCGCCCGGTCGTGGTCCTCCGGGCATGCCGCCCGGCGGCCCGCCTGCGCGAGGCCCCCCAGGGATGCCACCTGGTGGGCCCCCACGAGGCCCGCCGGGTCGTGGCCCTCCGGGAATGCCTCCTGGCGGTCCCCCTGGGCGAGGCCCGCCCGGCATGCCGCCCGGAGCGCCTCGAGGCCCGCCCGGGATGCCTCCTCGTGGGCCGCCGGGCATGCCGCCAGCAGGTGCGCCTGGTGCGGGCCCTGCTCCACCGGGTCCCGGCGGGCCTCCTGCTCGCGGGCCTCCAGGAATGATGGCGCCCCCTGGCGGCCCCCCTCCGGGTCCGCCCATGTCGCTGGCCGCGCCGCAGCCAGGCGGCAAGGACGACCGCCACGGTCTGCTGACCATCAAGGTGATGCGCGGCGTGGAGCTCAAGACAGCCGGCTTCATGGGCAAGGCGGACCCGTACGCGACACTGTCGATCGGGGACCAGGAGTTCAGCACCAAGGTTCACAAGAACGGCGGGAAGAGGCCGGTCTGGGGAGACTCGTACGACTTCAAGGTGGAGAACCAAAAGGTGCTGTCCATCAAGGTCATGGACAAGGAGGCCGTGGGCCAGGACAAGCCCATTGGGTCCGCCGAGGTCAGCCTGCTGGACTGGCTGTCCAAGGGCGCCTTCGACGGCGATGTGGACATTATGGATGCCAGCGGCGCCCCGGCCGGTAGCGTGACGCTCGCGGTCAAGTTCCAGCGCCCCACCAACTCCATCGTACCGGGCCCGCCCAAGGCTGCGCCGGGTCCACCCAAGGCGGCGCCTGGGGAGATGGATGCCGCAGGCGGCCCACCAGGGGCCGTCGTCATGCCGCCCGTGGGGGCCGCGCCCAAACTCGGTGGACCGCCGGCCGCCGTGGCCGCCGCCCCGGCTGCCGCGCAGCAGGCACGGGACCCCAACGGGACCTTCACAGACCAGGAGATCAAGGAGGCCTTCGAGAGCTTCGACCTGGACCACAACCACTTCGTGGGCGCAGCAGAGATCCGGCACGTGCTCATCAATATTGGCGAGCAGGCCACGGACGAGGAAGTGGATGAGATGATCGCGATGGTGGATAAGGACGGCGACGGCCAAGTGTGCTTCGACGAGTTCTACGAAATGATCACGGGCCGTAAGCCGCCGCCAGGCCTGTACGATGGGCCCGGTGGCGGCGGTGGCAGCGGCGGCTCGAACGTGCCGCCGCCGCCTCCCGGAGGCGCCTCCACGCGCCCGCAGGGCGGCGGCAACCCGGTCATTGCGGAGCGCAACGAGCGCAAGGAGCTGCTCAACGACTTCGCGTCCTCCAACAATCTCAAGCCGGAGTCTATCAAAAAGGCCTTCAAGCGCTTCCAGGCTATTGACAAGGACCAGAGCGGCCTCATCGACTACACGGAGTTCTGTGAGGTCATGCAGATCGACCCGAGCCCACAGGCGGAGAAGATCTTCCAGACCTTCGACCGGGACAAGGTGGGCCAGCTCGACATTCGCGAGTTCATGATCGCCATCGCCAACTTCACCGGCGCGTCCAAGGACGAGAAGCTCAAGTTCTCCTTCCTCATCTTTGACGAGGACGGCAATGGTGTCATCACGAAGCAGGAGCTCGTCAAGATCCTCAAGGCCAACCACCTTGCTACCACCGACAAGGAGGTCACGCGCAAGGCCGACACCATCATGGCGCAGGCCGACAAGGACGGTGACGGCGTCATCAGCTTCGACGAGTACCAGGTCATCTCCAAGCGTTTCCCCAACCTGCTCTTCAGCTCCTATGCCATGGCTACGCAGGCCATGAAATGATGGACGTGAACCCTGTCAATCATCCTTCTGTTGTGTGTCTGTGTTTGTGTGTGTCTGTGTTTGTGTATGCGAGAGTCGGTTCGCGTGGCTCGCGTGAGTGTGTGTGCTTGTTTTCAAGTGCTTGGTGATCTTGGCAGTGACCCACCCGACGGTGCAAGCGGCGGCACCAAGGCGGCGAGCGAGAGCAGTGCAAAAGCAACCACGGCTGTCGAGGAGCTCGGGATTCTGTGGCGGTCGACGATGGTCACCAGGACGTTAACGAGACTCAGCAGCAGGACCACCGGGGCCGGCAGGCCGAGGCCGGCGTTCGAGACGCGAGCCAGGCTGACCAACACCGCAGGTAGGGCGAGAGCAAAGTCCACGTTGCGGTGGCCCTGCACGGCGAGTGCCGGGACCCACGTCGCCGGACGCCAGGGCGCGTGCTCAAGGTCGCCGGCGCCGGTCTGGTGCGTAATGTCCCAGAGGCGCGCGTCAATACTCTCCGCGGTGCGCAGCGCCGCCCAGGCCAGGACCGCCGGAGGCGAGGGGCGACAAACCAGAACAGCGACGCAGGCGCCACCAAGCTGGACCGCAAAGCTCGCCACGCTTGCCGGCGCGGGCCCGAACGCGACGCCGGCCCAGGCTGCGTCAAGCGCCGCGCCCCGGGCGAAGACTCTGGCGCCCCAGAACACGGCAGCGTCCTCGACGATGAGCAGGATGACGGTCCGAACGGCCTCCTCGGCCGGGTAGAAGGCAGCGCCCCTCCGCAGCGCGGTCGCCAGGTCCGCCACGAAAAAGAGCACGAGCGCGGCGCCCGTGCCGCTCGCCGTGCGCGCGGTGGTCCACTGGCCGCGGCCAAGGAGGGCGCGCACGGCGAGAATCTGCGCGGCACCGGCGAGCGCCAGCGCCAGCGCCAGCGTAATCATCCTGGCCGCCGCTGCGACCGCCGCATGAGCGCCGCGTCGGCGAGTGTCAGAGTGATCTTGATCTGGACGGAGCCCGGCCGAGGGGCTCGTGACGCAGAACTTGAACGAGTCCAACTTGGACGAGGCGCTCGGCGCGCTACTGCTGCTGCTGCTGCTGCTGCTGCTGCTGCTGCGCGGCGGTGGCGGCGGAGAAGGACTGGCAGACAGACAGACAAGACAGACAGACAGGCAGGCAAGAAGACTGGCGCAAAGCATAGAGGCGCATAGAGCAGCAGGAGCATGTTCCCGCCCTTTGCAATGCGCGGGCACCAGCGGCGCGGGCGCGGCCATCGCGGCGGCGTCGATCCCATGCTAGCGCTGCTCGCGATGCGCCTGCTACAGCAAGTGCAGGCGCTACCAGTGAAACCGCCCGTGACGCTGGCGCTCATGGCGCTGCAGACGGCGCTCTTCATGAACCCGCCGCCGTATCTGGATCGCGTGTCGGACGTCTGCCTGAGCGCGCACGAAGTGCTGCACCACGGCGAGCTGCAGCGCCTCATCCTGGCGGCCCTCTTCCACATGGACGCCTATCACCTGTACTACAATATGTCGAGCTTTCTGGTCAAGGGCGTCGCACTAGAGCAGCGCCTGGGCAGCCCGCTCATGCTGGGCCTCACGGCTGGCCTCCTCGTGGCCACCAGCCTCATTCATCTCGTGCTCAGCGTCCTGCTGGATGACTGGTTCACCTGCACGCTCGGCTTCTCCGGGGTGCTCTTCGCGCTCAAGGTGGTGGTCACTTATGATCTGCAAAACCCAAACCAGGACGCCTACTTTTATGGCATCCGCCTGCCCTCCAAGCACCTCGTGTGGCTCGAGATCCTCCTGATTCATGCTCTCGCGCCCGGCACGTCTCTTCTCGGCCACGTTTCGGGCGCTCTCGCCGGCTTTGGGTTTTTGCTCGTGCGCCGCGCGCTCCCTGGCCTCCTGCGCTTTCTCCCTCGCGAGCCGTCTCGTACGTACGGCAGCGGCTACGCAGACGGCACGGCCAGGCAAGCGGGACCGCCGCCGCCGCGGCAGTATCAGCAGTATCAGCAATACCAGCAGTATCAGCAAGGGCCGCCGTCGCCGCCCCGTGCCGATGAGCCGTGGCAAGCCCCGCGCGAGACGGATGTGCTGACGCCCGAGCAGCTTCGACGCCGCCGGCTGGAACGCTTCCAAGGGCGTTAGCTGCGTCGCTACCTTGGTCGCGCTGCATCGCATTCGTTGCCTCGGCTTCGTCATCATCAGCATCATCTTCCGAGTCATCACAATCATCATTGTACACTTTTTAGCCTGCTTTGGGTCTTGAGATCTTCGTGAGTCTCTTCTTCAGCAGCGAGATGAGGGAGATTTGGGTCGTAGAGTAGGAACGAATTAGCTGTCGCCAGCCGTGGGCACGCCCGGGCCCGGGGCCAAGGGCGGCGTCTGCGAAGGGCCGGGCGCGGCCGAGGAGGACGAGGACGAGTAGGCGTGCGGGCCGCGGTAGTGCTGGATCTCCTGGATCATGGCCTGGCGCAGCTGCTTGCGGTTGAGGTTCATGTGCTCGATGGACTCGAGGTCAAAGGGGCGCGGCGCAGAGCGGATAGGAAGGCGGTGATAGGTTTTGAGGTAGGGGTGCTTGAGCGCGTCGAGCGCAGTGATGCGGTCCTTGGGCGAAAAGGTCAGCATCTTGTCGAGGAGGTCGAGCGCGTCGGGCGGCGCATTCTCAAGGCCCTTGACGGAGGTCCAGGGTTTGCGCGGGCGGAACTCGAGCTCGCGCAGGTAGCGGTTGGCGGAGCCCTCGGACATGAAGGCCATCTCCTCGTTGGAGGGCGAACCGAGGACCTGGCATATGAGGCGCAGCTGGTGCAAGAAGTCCTCGCCAGGGAACAGCGGGCGGCGCGAGATGAGCTCTGCGAAGATGCAGCCGACGGACCAAATGTCAATGGCGCTCGAATAGTGGTCGCAGGCCAAGATGAGCTCGGGCGCGCGGTACCAGCGCGTGACGACGTAGACCGTGAGATCCTCGGTCTCGGCCTGCATGCCGCGCGCGAGACCAAAGTCGCAGACGCGCAGCTCGCAGGCCGAATTGACGAGGATGTTGCTGGGCTTGAGGTCGCGATGAATGACGTTGGCCGTGGCCAGGTAGTGCACGGCAGAGAGCAGCTGGAACATGAGGAACTGGATGTGCTGGTCCGAGAGCTTCTGGTCGGAATAGATGACGCGGTTCAGGTCCGTGTCCATCTTGTCCAGCACGATGTAAATATCATCAAACTTCCACGAGGGCTGGCCCGGTACAGGCGCCGGCCGCATCAGGTCGATGATGTGGCTGATGTTCTTGTGGTTCAAGAAGCGCAGCAGCTTGACCTCGCGCAGAATGCGCTTGCCATCGATCATATTCTCAAAGGCGCCGCGGATGCGCTTGATGGCCACCTGGTTGCCCGTGACGGAGTCGTTGGCCGCCACCACCATGCCGTAGGCGCCCTGGCCGATCACGTCCACCAGCGTGTACCGCGTGTCGACCTCAAAGGTGCTGCCGCCGGCGCGGAAGGTGTGCGTGCCGCGGCCCGTGCTGCCCAGATTCTGCGGCACGCGAAGCTCACGTGCCTTGCGGCGCACGTCTTGAATCTTGTTGCGGCTCACCTGCGCGTCGCGGATCACAATGTTCAGGCTGGCCTTCCACGTGTCGCGCTCGCGCTTCGACTCGGCTTCCACCACCATCGTCACGTAGGGCGTCTCGATCTGCAGGCAGTGTGGCCGCTCGCCGCCCACAGCCAGCTCGCGCAGCTTCGTCTTGTCCGTCACCAGCACCTGCCCGCGCAGCCTCCCCTGCGTCTGGTCATAGTACGCCAGGTTGCGCTGGTCGTCCAGCACGAAGTAGTGCCGCTTCCACGAGTGCCGCCCAAACCGCTGCGTCACGCTGCGCTTGTGCAGGAACCCCTCGATCAGCACTGCGCGTTGCGCCGCCGCCGCCGACGCCGTCCCGGCCTCCGCCCCGCCCTCGCCCGCGCCGCCCGCGCCGGCGGCCGGCGACATCCCTCCTCGAGCCGGCCCGCCCGCCGCCGCCTCCTTCGCCGCGCCGCCTCGCCGCCGCGCCGCCTCGCCGCCGCGCCGCGCTGCGCCGCGCCCGGCCCGCCACGCGCTGCCGCCGCGCCGCCGCCGCCGCGCCGCGCCGCCGCGCCGCGCCGCGCCGCGCGCCTGCCGCCGCGCGCGCTGCCGACTCTCGTCTGCCTGCCTGCCTGCCTGTCAGAGGCTCCTGCCGCCTCCTGCCTCACAGTCGGCCCTGAGTCGGGCGTAGCTATCTTGCCTACTAGTAGGCCTCTAGCTAGACAGACCTCGACTTCGAGCTGGTCGGGCTCGCGCAGTCGCGACTCCGAGCGACGACGGCTCGAGCGACGTCGACCACGAGGCACCACGAGCGACGTACTAAGTAAGTAGCTAGCTAGCTAGCATGGTTGGTAGCTCTAACGTTGGTAGTAAGAGAGAGCGACGACTCGGACCGAGCGAAGAACAGCCACGACCAGCTCCGGCCGAGGATGCTGCTGCGGATGCTGCTGCCCCGCACCACCTGCACGGCCTCGTCTGGCTGGCGCTCCAAACCGCGCCTCGACGCAGCCTTCGTGTCTTTTTCTTGCCTGCCTTCAAGTTGTTTGTCTTGTTCCTGCCTTGTCTCATTTGTCTTGGTCTTTGGCTTGTCTTGTCTTGTCTTGCCTCTTGTCTTGTCTCGTCTTGTCTTGTCCCTGTCTTGCTTGACTTGCCTCTTGTCTTGTCGGAGCGGCGGCGAAGGCGGCGCGCGCGCGGGCAGAACCGCGCGCGCGCGGGCGGCATGCGCGCGCGCTGGGAGCGCGCGGCGCTGGCGGCGGCGGCGCTGGCGGTGCTGGTGGCGCTGGCGTGGCCTGTCGGCGGGCCGGGGCCGGGCGGCATGGCGGCGCCCTGGTGGCCGTGGGCCGCCGCCGTCGGCCGCGCGCAGGCCCAGGCACAGGCGCAGGCGCAGGCGGCGGCGCAGGCGCAGGCGGCGGGCCAGGGGTGGACACACGCGGCCGGCACCCGCAGGAGGGGCGCCTCACAGCACGGCCCGCAGGCGTGGGGCGTGCACGGAGCGCTCACGGCGGCACTCGTGGTGTTCACCATGTATTACTATAGGCACCGGGCCTCGGCGATCCTGGACGCCTGCGGGCTCTCCGCCATCGCGGACCTGCTGGGCGTGGCCGGAACGCAGGCGCTCCCGCCCATGGAGGACCAGGAGGAGGACCTCTCCGACATGCCAGCGCTCGTTGACGACGAGGAGGACGAGGATGATGCCATAAAGAAGCAGGACGAGCCCGTGGTCGCGGACCTGGCCGAGGCCGGCAGCGACGAGGAGCCCGGCGGCGACGGCCTCGGCGCGTACGAGGGCGATACGCCCGGCGGCGCCTCGCCCCGCTCGCAGACCCCGCGCGGCGTGCCTGCCACACGCTTCGTGCGATGCGACCCCAACCAGCACGCACCCGACCTCGACCGCTTGCCCGTGGGCTGGCTCGTCTACGACGACTCCCTCGGCCTGGTTCCGGCGGACCCGGGCCTGCGCTGGCGCAGTGCGCCGCCGGATGCTCAGGCGCTCGCCAGCTAAAGCCTAAGTGCAAGTGAGCCTACGCAAGTAAGATAATTTTCTTCATCTGACGGCGTGGTCTGGCGGCTCGCAGACCGCCAAGAAGCCGCCCGCCTCGCTCGCAAACTCCACGTGGTGGTCAAGATCGGCGCGGTCGCGCGCCTCCACCTGCGCGCGCCGCACGTTGCACAGCGCTTGCAACGAGGCCAGCCGCTCCTGCGCCGCAGGGCCGAGCCCTGGGCAATTCGAGAGGTCGAGCATCGCGAGCGAGGCGCCACTGGACTGGACCGCCCCTCCAGAGTACAGGCCCACCTCAGCAGCGGCGTACGCCCGGTGTTCGATCGCGTCGACGAGCATGTCAATCGACACATGCGACAGTTGCGTGCCGGCAAGCGAGAGCGTGGAAAGCTCGCTCGGCTCGCGGAGCCCGTCGCAGAGCGAGAGGATGCCCCCGTCCGGAATTGGGTTGTAGCCCAGGAACAGGTCTCGCAGGGCGCCAAAGCCGCGGCCGCCCATGGCCACGGCACCGACCTCGCCGATGTCGTTGTGCTCCAGACTCAGCACGCGCAGCGTCCGTGCCCGTGGGAGCGCCGCGGCCAGGGCCGCGCAGCCTTCGTCAAGCAGCTCGTTCCAGTCCAAGCTCAACTCCTCGAGCACCTCATTCGCCTCTAGCGCACCAGCCAGAGCCGCAGCGCCCTCTTCTGTGATCTGATTTCGGGTCAGTCGCAGCACCCGCAGCGCGGGACTCTCGCCCGCAAGCATCTTCGCACACGCCTGCGCACCGGCATCGCCAACGTCATTCGCGCACAGCTCCAGAGTGTCCAGGTGCCGCAGTCGGTGCGTCAGCACGAGCGTGCCGCAGCCAGCTGGGCCTAGTCGGTTGTTGCGTATGTCCAGAGCTCGAAGCTGGAGGCCCCGCGACACCGTCACCTCCTCTCCGAAGAGCATATCAGCCAATACGCCGGCCCCCACGGGACCCAGTAGGTTGCCACCACGCCACGAGCCAAGGTGCAGTGCCCGAACGCTGCGCGCGTAGCGCCGCAGCGCCGCGCCAAGGATGACGCCCACGCCAACGTCACCCAGCTGATTGCCTTCCAAGCGGATGCACTCAATGGCTTCGCCGCCACTGGCCGCGTCCGACCGATCGGCGAGCGCGCGTTCCACGAGGAAGGCGTCCACGTCCGCCAGAAGCCCATGCGTGCACGCTAGCGTCGTTTCGGTGCGGTTTGCGACCTCGGCCACGAAGTGCGTCACGCTCTTCTTCACCTCCTCGCGGTGGGTAATTTGCGGACAGAACCTCGTCGAATCCCGCGCCCGGGCTTTGGCCAGGGCAAGGCGCGCGGCGTGTGCCGGTGGTGCTTGCGTCTTGACTCGCGTCTGCGGCGGGAAGAGTTCCTCGCGCCACGTCTCGCCGGCCGAGCCCGGGCCCTCGCTCTCGCTCTCGCTCTCGCTCCCGCTCCCGCTCCCGCTCCCGCTCCCGCTCCCGCTCCCGCTCCCGCTCCCGCTCTCGCTGCTGCTGATGATGATCTTCGCCTCCTTCTGGTCGCCCTCTGCGACGCGGCCAGCCTCCGTCATGGTACCCGGCTTCTCGTCCACCTCGTCCAAATGGCGCTGCGAGGCCGCAAGCGCAAGCGAGACCGCCAATGTCGTGTCCTCGGCCAGCACGCCCGACGTGCCGCGCAGGGCGTCCATGACGAGGTAGCAGCTGTGCAGGCGCACGAGCCGTGTGTGCGGCTGCAGGCTGGCTGCAAGCTTTCGCGCGAACTCCATGGCGCCCAGCTGGGCCGTAAGCGCCGCGCCGAGGTCCACCACGAGGAGGCGTGGCATCCTCGCCACGCACGCCAGTACGAGCGTGGCATCGGTTGCGTCCAGGTGTGCGGGCTCTCCGTCGCCCACGTGTAGACGGAGCTCAGGCGAGCGAAAGTCCTGGGTCCAGCCGAAGAGCTCGAGGCGCGCCACGCGTGTGGACGCGCTCGCGTTTGCCCGGATCGCCTCTGCGAGTTCCTCCTTGGCCGCCTGCGCCACGGCGCTCCCGCCGGCCAGCGCCACGGTCAAATGCCTTACGTTCTTGGACGTGGACTGTAGCAGGCTGTTGAAGAGCGTACGCACCCAGCGAGGGTGCCGCTCCCCCGGCTTGCCTGGTCTGTAGCGGTGCAGCTCGACGCGGAGCTTGGCTTCGGTGAGCGCGTGGTCGCCTTCCGCGTCGTCGTCCTGGCCATTGTCGTTTTCGGTCTTCCCGGCGCCTGAACGCCGCACAGCGCGTAGTCTCGCGCGCGTGTTGAGGTTCGTACACGGCAGATCCCGCGTGACGAACAGCTTGTCACCCACAAGGAGCGCCGCCACGAGCGTGTTACGTGCGAGCGTGGTGCTCAGCGCCCCGACCGGGTCCAGGTCGAACGGGTCAAGCCCTGGATTGCCCCGCAAGTCCACACGCACGAGGCCGACGTGCTCGGGCAGCACGTCTCGCAGAAAGGGCTCCACGGAGGCCGTGGTGAGCGCGTTGCCGCGGAGGTCCAGATGCGCGACCTGAGGCAAGAAGACAATCGCCTCGAGCATGCGGGCTCCGGCCACGTCGTCGAGGCCGGCGTGCGCGAGGCAAACCTTGGTCGCGAAGCGAAAGGCGCTGCCCATGAAGGTGGCGCGGCCCGAGGCTGGGCGCACCGCGACTTCGCGTCGGCGAGGCCACAAGCGCCGGACCCGGCCCGCTGCGAGAATGTTTGCCCGGCGCTCGGCAGCCACGCACTGCGCTTCGAGCGCAAGCACAGCGCCCCCGCGCCCCCCGGCGCCGAGTGCCTCCAGCATGCGGTGCACGAAGCCCGAGGCGAGACCATACTCGAGGGCATAAGCCGTGGCCGTGGCCGCGTCCTCGCTTGAGTCCTCGTGCACGGCGTGTCGCTCGCGCAATTCCGCGGCCAGGCGGCGCTTGAGCTTCTTGGCGGATACCACGGACCGCGCGCTGTTGAGACGCGCCATGCCCCAGGCTGCGGGCGGCAGCAGCAACATCAGAGCAATCAGGTGACCGAGGGTCCAGACGGACCCGATGGCCCCCGCGAGTGCGGTCACCAAGGCCGCCAGACTCTGTGCAGCGAGGCTCCCGGCGGCAGCATCGTTGACGCGGTGCGCCCAAGGCGTGCCAAAGTATGGCTGGCGCAGCACGTGCACCGAGAGCAGGATGCAGGTGGTGAGAAAGCATGCGAAGAGCGGCGCGACGGCGCGGTTTGCATCCACGAGATCGGTGAGCGCCTGGAACACCACCATAGCGGTCTTGCACCACAGAGTAAGCCATGCGACCATGGGAACGCAGGGCCACGCGACGCGCTCCAGCTTGGGCTTGCGCTCTATGAGATGCTCGTCTGCCAGCGCGAAGAGGGCCACGCTGAGAAACATGCCGGAGAGCGCGAGCACCGTGTGGCGCGCGTCCAACCAGCACTGCAAGTCGTCACTGAGCCGGATCTGGTCGACCCATTCGGCCGCCGACTCATAGGAGCAGCCTGTTGCCGGGTAGAGCAGGAGCGCGAGCACGGGGCCGTAGAGCGCCTCTAGCACAAGCGGCGCAAGGACGCGGCTGCGCAGAGCGGCGCCATGCTGTATCTGTGCGATCGGGATCTCGCCGTCAAATTGCCAGCGCTCGACACGGGTCGCAACGAGAAGGCTGGCGACCAGCACCTGCACGGCAAGGAGCAGGGCAATGGGTACCGAGGCAAGCTGGGTCCAGGAGAGGACCGCAGCGGGAACCTCGAGGCCGAGAGAGGCAGCGCCAAGCCATGTGGCCCAGGGCGCCGGCCGGTAGCGCTTGAAGAACCCGCGGAAGCGCTTGTACTCTGACAGCTTGGCGTTGTCCGGCCGTATTGATGTTTGAGACCAGACGCGGCGCGTGCACACGCCAAGCACCCATCCGGCGTAGGCGGGCCAAAGAATACAGGCAACAATGAGCCACTGCGTGCGCGCCGCGCGGCCTGTGACCACCTCGAAGCGCTCTGACATTACGGTTCGCCAGCCGGCAGAGCCCGAGTAGAAGCGCGCGCAAAATGCGTAGGCGCCGCCAGACGCGGGAAAGTCGCGCGGAATGGCGTAGGTGAGAACGCCCAGATGGACCTCCGGGTTCTCGTTCAGAGCGACCCTCGGAAGCTCCTGCACCAGGCTGACGGCCACGGGCGTTCCGTCCTCCTCCGTGCGGTCTGTCGCACACACTTGAAGTCTGCGCGCCTCCGGCGTTGTGGTGGCTGCTACCGTGGCGCCCCGGATCCACACATCGACGCGCAGCTCCGAGAGGCCGCGCTGCAGCGCGTAGACTGGCAGGTCATTGCTGCGAAGGTAGATGAGCGCCTCATCCACGGTGACGCCCTCAGAGCTGGCGTAGTCCTCCGCAAGGTCCGAGAGGCCCGAGGTATTCTGCGTGATGGACTCGCTGCTTATGAGGCTATACAGCGAGACTTCGAGCCGCACGGTGCGGAAGCGGGCGCTCGTGCTGTAGCGCGAGCAGTAGTAGCCAGGCTCCTCACAGAGGATGGGTGCCGCGGTACCAGCCTCGCAGAAGTGGTTGAACGGGCAGGCCTCCTGCGTATCATAGGTCGCGCCGGGCGGGCAGTAGGTGCCGGCCGGACACTCGCATTCGGTGTCAAAGCCTGGGTAGCTGGTGAAGTTGCAGTAACAGCCGAGCAGGCTGTTGAGGCCGCTGCGAGAGGCGCGAAGGCCCGCCGGGCACTTAAAGTCGTCCTCCGGCAAGGAGATCAAACTCCCGTTGACGACAGTCAGGACGCCGGGCGTCCCCTCTGGGCACCAGAAGCCCACGGGGCAGCCCATGAAGGACTCATCGGAGGAGCCCGGCGGGCAGTAGAAGCGCGCCGGGCATGTTGCGTTGCAGCCTGCCGCAGCGCTCGCCTGCTCTACCTCGACACCGTACGAGCCCGCAGGGCACGGTTCCGGCTTCGCTGAGCCTGTGGGGCAGTAGTAGCCCTTGGGGCAGATAAACTGCTCTGGGTCGTAAGAGCCCTCGGGGCAGTAGTTGCCCGCTTCGCACAGAACGGGCAATGTGCCTCCTGGGCACGCAGATCCTTCCGGGCAAGGCAGACTGGCGTCCGCGGAGCCTGTTGGGCAGTAGGTCCCGGCGGGGCAGGCCTGCGGACAAGCCTCGCGCGATCCTGCGGGACAGAAGCAGCCGGCCTGACACTCCAGCGGCTCAGGTGCCCCTTGGGGGCAGTAAAACCCCGCCTCGCAGAGTACGGGCGTCGCCGAGGTGCTTCCCGGAGCGCACGAGTAGCCGGCATCGCAGGGCCCCGAACATGCGCTGTCTGCGAGGCCGGTCGCGCCACCGAAGCGCCCAGCGGGGCATGCGAGGGCCTCGTTGTCGAGACAGTAGTAGCCTAGCGGGCAGTCCGTGAGCTCGTCCGGCGCCGTGCTGCCCTCTTCGCAAAAGGATCCCGGTCGCCGGTTGCACGGCCCCGTGCAGTTTGCGTCGCGAAGCCCGGTCTGCGCGCCGTAGCGGCCGCGTGGGCAGGGCACGGGCTCGCCCGTGCCGCGCGGGCAGTAGTGGCCTCTTGGGCACGTGTGCTGCGTCGCGTTGGTGGCACCATCCTCGCAGAAGCTGCCTGCGTCGCACAGCTCGCACTGCGTCGCGTTCTCCGCATCGCTGTACGAGCCCGCGGCGCACTCCAAGCACAGCCCGCGCTCCGCCACCAGGTAGGTGCCCTGCGCGCAGCCCTCCGCGGCCAGCCGCACGTACAGCGCCCCCCACGCGGCCGCGGCCCCCACCGCCGCCGCGGCCGCCACTGCCGCCACCGCGCGCCACCGCGCCCCTGCGCATCCCATCCCATTCCGAGACTGCGCGCGGTGAGTCCGTTGCGCGGCGTTGTTGTCACTCCGAGTCGAAGTCATCAGATTGCGAGAACGTGAACGCGAAGCGGGGCTGGAGGGAGCTTCACTGAAGAGAGTTCCTGCGAGCTCCGTGCAGCAGTTCTAGCTGCAAGTTCGCTCGGGACCACCTGCCTCGCGAGCCCGCGCGCTGCCTATGGGCATGCCCAAGGGTAACAAGTCAAAAGTAAGCTCTCCGACAGACGCGGCGAAGACAAAGCCAAACGACAGACCTCTTTGCTCTTGCTGGCCAGCACGTCCATGGGCCAAGGCCATCCGGGTTCCGTGTCCTCGATAGGGGCTGTCGAGCAGCGCCGCGTCCGCGTGGCGCCATGTCAGTTGCTAAGCTACTGAGGTCAGCACCCAGGCGGAGAGGAGCACCTCTTCACCCACACAACGCACGTGTTTGCCACCAACTTCGAAACAGGCCTGGAGATCTCGACACTGGCGATCCTGCCTTCACTGTCAGTCCGTAAAACCTGGCTGGCTGACAAGAGCGCCTCTCCAGGCCCAGAGCAACAGAGAGCCATGCCACGGTCAGTCAGTAGGCTAGGAGAGAGCAGAAAACGCTGTCGTGCGCCCCTTGCCGATTGCAGCGCTCCCGGCCAAGCTCGTGTGGCCGACGCAAGAGCATCTCCGCCGCAAGCTGCCAAGCCCAACCGAGGCTGCGCTGGCGCTGGCGTCATCGTGGGGACGCTTGCCTGCCAGTGCCCTGCTTGCGCCACGCCGCATGTGACTCACCGGCAGCCACTGACAGTGACTGACTCGACTCACTGGCGCTCTGGCGGCCACTTCAAGTTCAAGTTGGCTAATTTTAACTTACTACCACCAAGTTCAACCTGAAGTTGTGGCACGTTGTGCTGCAGTGTGACTGCAGTGTCGCGCAGTCGCGGTCGAGAACATCTCGGCACGCGCCGCTCGGCGCCGCTCGGCGCCGCTCGCGGCTGGCGGCACGGGACGGCCGGCGCGGACGGGCAGCAGACCTACGCGGCGGCGAGGCGGGCGGGGCGGGGCGAAGCGGGACGAGCGCGGCGGGCGACCTGCGGCTGGAGGCAGCCCCGCGCGGCCGGTCGCCAGACATGCGCCTGCTGGGGGGGCTCGCGGTGGCGGCGCTGGCGCTGGCGCAGGCCCTGGCGCGGGCGGAGGGCGGCGCGCTGGCGACGGCGTGCGGGGAGCAGCAGCACGCGGCGGTGGCGCTGGAGGACTCAGAGGCGTCGATCGTAGGCGGGTGCCCGCCGTGCAGCATCCGCAACAGGGAGGCGTGTGGGCCGGGCCAGCGCACGTGCGGCGCGTGCTTGGCGGGCTTCGTGGCGCACGACGGGTCGAACGGGACGCTGCCGGGCAACGCGCCGTGCTCGCGCGCAGGAGACCAGGGGGCACTGCGCACTGCGGACTCTCTGGACGTGCCGGTGGTGAACCTGGCGGCCCTGGGCGGCTCGCTGGGCGAGGCGGCGCAGCTGGAGGCGCAGGCGCAGCTCGAGCGCGGCGTGACGGATGTGGGCTTCTTGCAGCTGGAGGGCCACGGCGTGGATCCGGCGCTGATCGCGGCTGCCCTGAGCGCCTCGAAGCAGTTCTTCGCGCAGAGCGAGGCCACCAAGCTCGAGGAGGGGGGCGCCTTCGATTTGGATGCCAACCTCGGGTACCTGGGTCGCGGCGGCGAGAACCTGGACGACGACGAGGGCCGCGGCGACCCGAAGGAGACGCTGGACCTCAGCCGCGCGGCGCTGGCCGCGGGCCGCGCCGGCGCCGCCAGCACGACAATGCTCGAGTACTGGGAGGCGCTGAACCTCGTCAAGACGCGATTGCTGCGCGCCTGGGAGGCCCTCCTGGGTGCCCCGGCTGGCGCGCTGGTTGATCTGCACGAGAGCGGGCGCAACAACATGCGCATGCTGCACTACTTCCCGGTGGGCGCCGACGCGGCGGCGCAGCCGCGGTGCCAAGCGCACACTGACTACGGCGTCATGACGCTGCTGGTGGCGGACAGCGAAGGCCTGGAGGTCTTCAACCGCCGCACGGGCACCTTTCAGCGCATGCCGCTTGCGCCAGAGCGTATCATCGTTAACACGGGCGACCTCATGCACCGATGGAGCAACGGACGCTTCGCCAGCACACTGCACCGGGTTGTGGCGGTCGCGGCCTCGACCGCCTCTCGTTACTCGCTTGCCTACTTCGTGCACCCTGACCGCGACGCGCTGGTGGATCCGGCGAGCTTCTCGCGCGGCGAGGCGCCGCGCTTTGCGCCCGTGCTGGCCGGCGCCTACCTGCAAGATCGCCTCCGCGCCACCATCGCGACCTGAGCGCCACATAGAATGGCGTGGCCTTATTAGATTTCTGAACAAACACCTCCTTTTTCTTTATTCAATCTGCCCTCCGTCTTGTGCTTAGTTCTTCTTCTTGGCGGGCGGGATGAGGCCTGCCTTGCGCATGAAAGCCGTCTGCAGTTCGAGCAGCTTGAGCACGGCCTTGGGCGGGCGCCCCATGACCTCGAAGCGCTTGATCTTGCCGGAGGCGGGGTCCACAGTAACCAGGTCGATGCCACGCAGAAAGTGGCCGTCCTCAGTCTCCACGTTGCATTCAAACTCCAGCGCAAAGCCCTCGTTGTTGAGAAAAACGCGCGTGTACTTGAAGTTCTTGAACGCCTTGGTGGCGCCCAGCAGTGCAAACTTGATGAACTCCTTGCTGCGCCGCTCCTTCCAGTACGTGGGCGCCAGAAACACCACGTCGTCTGCCATGATATCATCCAGCAGGCCCAGCATGCCCTGGTCATCGCCCGCAGCCGCCGCCTCCAGCGCCTTGTGCCAGAGCGCCAGCGTGCGCGAGGTGCCCTCGTTCGTCAGCGCCCCGTTGTATACCTTGGTTCCCTCCGCCTCGAACATGCGCTGCACGTCCGCGGGCGAAGTGCCGGCTGCCGTCTCCTGCCGCTCCACGGCGCACGCCTCCGCCCTACCGCCGGCCGTCAAGTGCGCCGCCAGCTTGCTCGTGCGCCGCTGCGCCGCCATGGCGTCCATGCTGAAGCTGCTCGTGCGTCGCGCGGCTCCGAGACAGACTTGAAGACAGAGTCGGAGCTCTACGCTCTGGGCTGCTCGCTGCCTCTCGCGCTGCGCACGCGTACCGGAGCTCACCTGGCTGCCCGCCGCGAGCTGCACTGCTGTGCCGCTCTGCTGAGCTGCGATTCTGCTGTGCTCTTGACCCGAGGCTTGGGACGGACGGACAGCGACACGAAGCGGGCCTAGCTTGAAACCTCCCTCGGAGTCAGGCTGTCTTCACATTTTTTAAGCCCAAGCCTGGCTGCAGCAAGGCGCGTCGATCAAGGAATGGCTCACAAGGCATCGTGTCAGACTTGGCGGACTTGGCGGCCAAACTTGCCAAGCCAGCTACTGCTATTTAGCTAAGAGAGAGGCCAGGCCTCGCGCGCGCTGCGCGCTCAATCTAAATAGCCCGTCCCAGTCCTTGGAGCGCCCTGGCCTTGATTTCTCAAATCTTCGCGCGTAGGCCTAGCTAGAGCTAGCTAGCTCTAGCTAGCTAGCTAGCCTAGTAGAGGCCCTAGAGGCCCTACCCTACACGTTGTTGACATCCTCGTCTCTTGCGCCCTGATGTTCGTTCATCCCGAAGTCTTCCGACTTTCTTCGGGCGCTCCCCAGACAAGCCTTCAAATGGTCTCGCCGCGCGCCCTTCACGAGACATGCCTCCGTGCCGCAGCCGGCAGCCGGCGCATTGCCTCGCGTCGTTCTTCCCATGGTCCGAGTCGGGCTCCTCGTTGTCGTCGATCGCGAGCAGGTCACCGTCGCCGTTGAGCGGCAAGTCAGCGTTCTCTTCACTCTGACTGGCAGAGTCTGACTGTCAACGAGCCGGCCAGCTGCACTGGCAGGCATATCCGCTCGCGCTCGCTGCGCGCGGCGCGGCGGCGGCGGCTGCAGAGCGCGGAGGAAGGGCGCGGGCGGGCAGGCGAGCGGGCGGCGGCGGAGGGCGGCCGCGGGCCCGCTCCGTCGCGCGGAGAGGCGGCGCCTCGCGAGTCGCGTCGCGTCGCGCCGCGACATCTTCGTGCTTAGCAAGGGGAGGGAGGGCCAACCCGAGGACCCGCGAGCTTGAGCCGCGCTCCGGCGCGCGCGGCGCGGCACGGCGCGCGCGGCGCGGCACGGCGCGCGCGGGCGAGATGCGGACCAACCAGCCGGCCTCGTACGGGCCGATGGCGGCGCTGGTTGTGGTCGCGGCCTTCCTCTACTCGGTGTTCGTGCTGGCGCTCGTACCGCAGGCGGAGGACGAGGGTACACGCCTGCCCAAGGACGCCATGTACCCGCACGCGGACGTGGTGGACCTGGTGGTGGTGCATGTGTTCTTCTTCCTGGCGCTGGTGAGCTTCTTGCGTGCGAGCTTCACGTCGCCGGGCGTCGTGCCGGCCATATACCCGTTCGACCCGGACCTGGACGTGGACGCGGCGCCGGCGAACCCTGCGTCCTTCGCGAGCGAGGGCAGTTCGCTGCACCAGGCGCTGCAGGAGAGCGGGCCACTGCTGAACTTGCGCATGATTGAGCGCAAGCGCAACGGACGGCTGCGCTTCTGCCGAATTTGCGGCTTGTATAAGCCGGACCGCGCGCACCACTCGTCGCAGGCGGGCACCTGCGTCCTGGAGCTGGACCATATGTGCCCGTGGATTCGCCAGGTCGTCGGCTACGGCAACAAAAAGTACTTCTTTCTGCTCATCTTTTACGGCGCCTGCGCGCTGATTTCGTTCGCGGTAGCGCTTGCCCCGCGCTTCCTCTATTCGTGCAAGCAGCTCTCTACGGCGTTTGACGCCGTGATCATCTTCGCCTGGGCGCTGGCCGTGGCGATGGGTTCCGCGCTCACCGTCTTTACGTGTTTCCACATTTTCCTCATGTCTCGGGCGTACACAACGATCGAGTTCTGCGAGAAGCGCCGCGGGTGTGCGAGCCGCGAGGGCGACAAGCGATCTGACGACAGGCGGTCCATGCACGTGCTGTACGCGCGCAGTCCGTACGACCTTGGTCTCGTGCATAATTTGTGTCATGTGCTCGGCCCGGTGTGGACCTGGCTGCTTCCCACGCGCTATGGCATGCCGGACGGCCCCTTGGCGGGCGTGGTCTTTGACGTGGACGAAGAGCACCCGCTGTGTAGGGCGGCTCGCGAGGAGGACGCCAAGGCCACTTTCGGTGGCAGTGGGACGGCCGATGATGGGCCCCAGCTCGGCTCGTCCTCGACGGCGGCTTCCGCCGCAGACATGGATAATTCCATCCTCAGGCCCGCGCCTGGCAGCTACGTGGAAGAGGTCGTGCATTCGAGGCCATGATGAGAGGAGCTCGGGGAAGGGCGGAAAAGGCAAACAAGCGAGCAACTAACTGCCTGGCAAGCAAGCCGCATGGCGAAAAGAGCAAGTACGTCGCCCGGCGAGCGAGCGATTGGCGAGCAAGTCGCCCGGTGAGCGAGCGACTGGCAAGCAAGTCGCTTAGCGCGCATGGCAGGCGCGTCCGTGTAAGAGTAAGGAAGTAAGGAAAGCGAGAAGGGCGGTAGCCATGCCATGCAGAGCTGATGAGAGAGGTGACAGTGAGGTGGGAAAAAAAAAGTCACAGAGCGATGCTAGTAATTATACGAATGGGACTCATCTTCAGTTTTCCTGCACAGGGGCCTCAGCCGTGAGCTTAAAATCATGGCGGACCTCGGGCCAGGCAGAGCCGACCGCAAGGCCAGAGCCGAAGCCGGCAACGAGCAGGCGCGGGCCAGTCCTGCGCAGGAAGATCAGCGAGAAGAGGCCGCCAACGGCGAGGCCGCCGAGACCAGCAATGGTCATGTCCTCAACGGCAATCTGCAGGCGCTTGCGCAGGCGGAGCTCGCTGGGCACGCCGCCCAGCTGCTCCTCGCGGCGCTGCTCAATGGTCTTGTGGAGCTCGGCGCGCTTGTCCTGGACCTGGGCGCCGAGACCGCTCAGCTTGCGCTGCGCCTGAGACGCCAGCGACTGCAGCTGGCTCTGAGCCTCCTCGGTGCTGTGTGGCAGCGTCAGCCCGGTCACCTGCTCCAGCTGCGCCTGGGCGTCGCCCAGCGACGACGGCACGTGGAGGCCGCCGGCCGCCTGCTTGTCCTCGCCCTCGCCAGCCATGCTTGCTCTTTACTGCCGCTGCCGCTGCCGCTGCCGCTGCCGCTGCCGCCGCCGCCGCTGCTGCCGCCGCCGCCGCCGCTGTAGTTCCGCTCCGGCTGCTTCTCGCGCGCGCGCAGGTTTGCCGCACGCTGCCACCGGCCGGCCGCGGGGCCGCAGCCGGCGGCTCCTTGAATCCAGCGACGCGCTGCTGGGTCCGGCGCGAGCCTGGGACCTTGGCAGGCGAGCGCAACAGCTGTGAGCACGCTCCGCACGACATTGACGACAAGAGAACGAAAAGCCGGACCATGACAGGACAAGGATCGCCATGGTCGATAAATCATTCGCAAACATGGGTTCTTCTTGGCTTGGCTCGGCCACTGCGCGGGGTGAGATAAAGGGATGGTAAGGGCCGGAGGTGTGATCACAATGTCCGGCGACGATGCGCAGCGGGAAACAGACGACGAGCGACCGCACCCGCACGCAAAACAGACGCTTCGACGCCGGAGCGACGCGGCAGGGGGCCGGGACACCCTGCCCCCCCCCACCCCCCGCCTGGCTCTCCCTTTTCTCTCTTTCTCTTTTCTCTCTCTCTCTCTCTCTCTTTCTCTCTCTCTCTCTCTCTCTCTCTCTCTGTTGACCGCGGTGCCGCGAACCACGATCATCCATTCCTTCGTCTTCCCGGTGGCTTGCTTGTTGGTGTAACTTAGTGCTTGTCCGAGTAGGGAGCAATCTTGTAGGACACGTAGGGGAACATCTCCTCGCCGCCCGTGCCGGCCTGCGCCTCATCGGCCTGCATCTGCATCATGTTATGAAGGTCGAAGTGCGCGTAGAGCTTGAGAAGCTTGTCGCGCACGCGCTTCTCACCGGACTTCTTCTTGGGCTTGAGTAGCGCCGCGGTGAAGTTGACCGGGAGACCGTAGCGCAGGACGGACTCGACGAACAATCTGATGGCCTTGACGTGGATCCAGGCCATGAAGGCGTCGCTGTAGTGGCTCTTGCACCACTGCGCAAGCTGCAGCGAGGCATCGCTGTGGTCCTGCTTGGCGTGTGTGAGTGCATCGCCATGACCCTCGAGGCGCACGCGCTCGTACTCCTCAAAGGCCTTCTCGAAGTCGTAGTCGCGCACGAGGAAGCGCGCAGTCTGCGCAGCCACCTTGAACTCCTCAACGAACTTCTTGAGGATGGTCACCAGGTAGGCCGAGTAGCCCTCGCGATCCTCCATGACGCGGCGCGCCGACCCGGGCACGACCGGCGAGCCCTTGACGCTCTCCCGGTCCGACTCCGGGCCGTAGCCCACAATGTCGGCGCCCAGCGTGTCGTAGTTGGCGAGGAACTCCTTCTCCAGAGACTTGCTCACGATGACCACCACAGTCTTGAGGTACTGAGACTCGTACATCATATCCGGCTGCACGTTGGGCGTGAGCACGTCGCCGAGGTCGCACACCATAAGGTTGCCGCCCTTCTGGCGCTCCAGCGCCTGCACGCGCTGCTTGCGCTCCTGCACGAAGCCGGAGCTCTCCTTGAGCTCCGCCTCCGTCTTATTGGCCGTCTGCACGATCTGCCGCACCAGCTCGTCCACGGGCCGCTGCACCGGGTACTTGGCCGCGTTCCAGCGAAAGTTCTCCACGTACTGCAGCGGCGGCCCGCCCTCCACCGTGAGCACCTCGTTGTTCACGTTCAGCTCCTGGTGTTGCCGCTCGATCTTGCGGATGACCTGCTCCACGGTCACGTCCACCTTGGACAGCGCGTCGCCGGACGCCATGAGCTTCTCCAGCGTGCCCACGCGCAGCTCCGGCATCTCGAACCGGTACACGTCCGCGCAGTCGCTCACCGCGCTCTGCAGCTTGTCCATGCTGGCGCGCGTCGCCGAGTCGTCGCCCGGCGCGGGCGCGCCCTCATTCTTGGTCGAAATCAGGATGTACTCCTCCATCCTCCTGGTGCCGCTCGCCGCTCGCTCGCTCGCCCGCTCGCCCGCCCGCCCGCCCGCTCGCTCGCTCGCTCGCTCCCGCCGCCGCGCCCGCGCCCTCCGCCGCCGCCCCGCCGCGCGCCCCGCCGCGCGCCTCAGCCGCGCTCTGCCGCCGGCCGCCCGCTGGCCTCGCCGCGCTCGCGCCGCGCCCGCCGCGCCTGGCCTCGCGCCTCGCCCCGCGGCCTCGGTCGAGTCGGGTCGGGTCGAGTCGAGTCGAGTCGAGTCGCGCGCCTCGCCCCGCTCGCGATCTTGCGCCGGCCGGACGCCGCAACCGCGCGCTGCCACTGCCGCGCGCGCGCCGCAAGTCCGCCCACGCCTGCCCAAACCCAGCCAATGCGCCGCGCCACTCGCGCAAACCCGCGCCAGCCCGCCGGAGATGGATGAAATCTTTGCGCAGTGTGTGTCTGTCTGTGTGACTGACCTGGTCTGCAAGAGGCAGTGAAAGGCCGGTCAGCTTTAGCCTAGTTAGCGCGCTTGAGCCAAGCAGTGCAAGCTCTCCACTGCCCGTGGCCAACTGGAAGATACTGCAAGATACTGTCACGTAGTACGTACTCGGAACTGACGGAGCTTTCACTGCACTGCACTGCACTGCACTGCACTGCACTGCTGCACTGCACCCGCGCCGACCCTGACCGCACCCTGCCCGCACCAGGGCTGCTGGGTGGAGGGAGGGGACGGGGGGAGAACGTCCCGGGCCGTGCGAGGCCGAGTGTCGCTGACAGTGATCTCTGGTCAGACAGGCGCGCGAGAGAGCGGGATGCGAGGAGCACGGCTGTCTCCGTTGGGACTCGGGGCCGGGTCGCATCGGTGCCGAAGGGCCCTTTGGGCCGAGGGGTCTGTCTAGTCGGGACCTGGTTGGGTTTTATTAGCGTCGTGGCGCTTTGGTTGACGGTGGCGCCCGTCGGTTCGCGGCAAGCAGCAGCAGCAGCAGCAGCAGCAGCAGCAGCAGCATGATCTTTCGACGGCGCAAGGACGTTGCGGCGCAAGAGTTGCAGTGGCCTTCGGGTGGTTAGCGGCGGAAACGGGCATCAATTCGCATGGTGTTTGCTTGTGGCCTTTCATTCATCAAACCTTATCGTATCCAGGTCCCACGGTACCCCACCTCTGCCAGAGATACTGGGTGGGATCATTCGTTTCTTCATGACATCTTGATAATCTTTGTCAGCCGGCTTGGTCATCAGCTTCACGCTGTAGTTCAAACGCCTGCCTCGGTGTTCAAAGTGGCGGCTCGAGCAAAAGGGCGACGGAGCGAATGGTCCAGTGGTCGGGTGCCTGGGCAGTTGGAAGGTCCACCATCATGACAAAGTTGGAGGAACGGCCCGTGGTGGCCAATACGCCCCGGCGGTCCGGCGTTCTATAGAGCGGGCACGCGTAGGTAGACGTGGGCGTGGGCGTGGGCGTGGACGTGACCGTGCCGGCAACGGCGGCATCCTCGGACCCCATCACAGCTGGAAGCAGGTGCAGCGGCGGCGCAAGGGAGAAGAGCTCCTTGGGGCGGCACTCTGCGAGAACTCGCTCGTCCTTGTCCCAGATGGCGCCCTGCATGAAGATGCCATCGACCAACGCGCCGTCCGCGGGGCGGTTGACAGGGCGCTGGTCGGACGAAAGTACCCCAAAGGAGAAGTCAATGCTGTCAATGGGGAGCTTGTGGTGACGCGCAAAGTTCTGAAGAATAGCCGTGTTGAAGGACTGCGTAAAGTAAATGCCGCCAATCCAAAAGACCACGGGCGGACCCTCCTGCAGCCAGCGGTCGAAGAAGGTGAGGCGCTCGAAGAGGTCGCCAATGTAGCCCGGCAGGTCGCGCAGCGAGGGGTAGGAGCGCGCGGTCCAGAGGGCCGGCACAACGCCATCGAGCAGCGCGTAAAACACCTGCTCCAGGTCGGCGCTCATGACGACCAAGCCCTGAGTCGCCTTGATAAGGTTGTGCAGACTCTCGCGGATGACATCGGTAAGGACGTTGTAACGGCCCAGTTCCTGCGTCAGCACCGTGTTCATGCTCTCCTCGTAGACCACCGGGTAGCGCGCCTGCGCAGCCTCCACATCGAAGCGCGGCGGAAGCCGCTCCAAGATGGACTCCGCAAGCTCCTCGACAGCCTGCTCGGGGGATCCGGCCTCGCCCCCGCCGCTTCCGCTTCCCCCGCTGCTGCGCGGCTGCGTGCTCTGGACGCAGCGAAAGAGCTCGGCAGTCTCATTCTGTGCGCGCGTGATGTCTGCGTTGGCGTGCAGCCCGAAGACCTCTGGAGTGGCCTCGGCTGGGAGGTCGCGGAGCAGCTCTACGTACGCGCCGTGCGAGGTGGGCCGCGGGACGCGGTAGGCACCGCACTCAGAGAGCGCAAAGTCGTCCTTGAGGCCGACTTCGGCGTTCATGTACGCCTTGAGCACGGCCGTGAGCAGGCGGCGGTCCTGGTCGTCCGTGACGCGACCGCCGTAGTTGCAGGCGCCAATCGTGTAGGTGAGCGCCTTGAAGGGAAGCGGCCCGCCCTCGGAGTCCTCAACGAACATGCGTAGATGCCGCACCGAAATGCGCAGGTCGTCCTCGTTGAAGCCATATGGCACGTTCCAGCCGAGCGCGCCGAAGCTGCGGCGCTCCTGAATGACGGCGTGGAAGAAGCAGAGCCCAAAGACCAACCGCTTAAACACCGGCACCATACCGAGCGAGCAGGTCTCGAAGAACTCCGGGTCCGAGATCGGGTCCGTGAAGAACGACCGCACCAGATTTGCTCGCAAGCCCTTGGGCGGCTCGTTGGTCATCTTGACACCGCCCTGCAGAATCGACACCGGCATCTTGTCCGACGGGTACGAGGTCAGCCACAGGCGAAAGGACTGCGCCGCGGCCGGTGCCGCCGCTGCCGCCCCCGCTTCGCCCGTTTGCTGCTCCTGGTGCAGGTACGCACGCGCAACGCGCTCCATAATCTGTTCCAGCGTCGGCATCCAGCTTGGGTACAGGTGGCAGTTCTGAAGAACGACCCAAGAGCCGGACTTCATGCCGCGCGCGATCATGCGCTCGGCGATCACGCCCTGGCCCTGGCCGAGCGAGAGCTGCGCCAGCGACATGCCCTGCGCGGTGGCCAGTTTCGTGAGCGCCTGGATCGGGTCGGCGCCCGGCGACAGCACAAAGATGAGTGGCGTGTGCGGGCGCGAGTCGCGCCAACAAGCCTCCAGGTCAAAGCGTGGCGGTTCCACAAAACGCGAGCCCATTTTGTCCTCCACGAAGGCCGTCACGGCCGGCACAACGCGGTCCGGTCGCAGGCAGCGCAGCGCGCAGAGCCGCAACAGGCCATCGCTCGCGTACGGCTCCGGGAAGCCCGCGAAGACTTCAGCGCGCGGGTCGCCAAAGATCTCCCTCCACACGCCCTCATCCTGGCAGAACGCCGTCGCGCGCTCCTCGACGCTCGCTGCACGCCCGGCGGTCACCTCTGCGTCCCACAAAAGGTCCAGCGCTGCCCAACACGTGTCGGGCAGCCAGGCGGAGCATGGGTTCTCCGGTGGCTCGGAGGCGGCCGTCGGGCCAGAGACGAGAAAGCGAAAGAGCGCAGGGGCAGCGGCGTCCTCGCCGTTGATTCGAATGCACAGAAGAAAGGAGAAGAGCAGCTTGTCCTTCTCGAAGAGAGAGCGGCAGATGTTCCGGTACAGTGCGTCGGTAAAGTACGCGGAGAGTTCGTTGAGGCGGCGGTCGATGGCGGAGACAGCCTCGCCGGGCTCGTCGGCGGTCGACGTCGACGTCGACGTTGCCGCCGCCGCCGCCGCCGCTGCGCTGCCCTCGCGCGCCGACCCGTCGATGCTCGCCACGTACAGGTCGACAAACCAGTTGAGCGAGTACTGGTACATGGGATCGACAAAGGCGAGATCGCTGCAGCAAAAGAACATGGTGGCGGCGCGCCGCGCCACCGGCACGTAGCTCTGGCGCGCCAGGTCGATCTGCTCCGAAGTGGCCTCGGCCACCTGCTGCTTCTCAGAGATCTCCTTGGCTACAGCCTGCGACTTGCTCAGCACCTCGATGGCGGAGGCGTCCTCGAGGATGTTGCCCTCGGATGAGCTCATCACCTGGAGGATCTTGTCCTCGATCTCGCGTAGCATGGCCTGGTTTTTCGAGGTCTCCACGATGAGCTCGCTCTTGGCGCGCTCCAGGTCGGGGCGCTCGCGCGCCACGACGATGCCAAGCATCTGGTCCTCGAGACCCACCGGCGTGATCATGAAATTAAGCAAGGTCACCTTGACGCTGACCTCAGGCAGATAGTGCGGGTTTCGCAGCTTGGTCGTCATGAAGAAGCGGAAGCTCTCCGCGTACTCGACGGTGGCGTCGCCCAGCTTGATGCAGGAGACGCCGCCCTTCTTGAAGACCTGCTTGAGCAGGAGCGGCTCAAGCGCCGCCGGCAGCGTCTCCTCGATATTTTCCAGCAGCACAGGCTTGCCGAACTGCACGGCGTTCTCCATGGTACGCAAAAAGTTCGCGTCGCTCAGCTTGCACACCTGTAAATCGTGCTCGGCCTCCATGTTACGCACCCACTTGTTCGCCTGGCCTTGCGGGTCAATCATAAGCGGCCATCGGCGCGAGTTGCTGAGAATGATGCCATTCTCGATGCTATATTCATCCACGGGGAGGCCCTGCATGGTCCAGGTACGGATGCGGACCGGGTCGCCCAGCGTCTGCACGAGGTTCATCTCCTCCGTGCTGGAACACGGAATCCGCATCGCCATGGCCTCGCCGACCCAGGCCGCCGTGATCTCGCGCCGGTACGTGACGGTAAAGGGCCCGAGGTAGGCGACCATGGCGGAGCACACCAACACGTTGCCAATGAGCTTGCCCAGGAGCTCGCGCAAGCGGACGGCCTCCTCGGACCAGCGCGCCTTCTCGCCGCCCAGGCCGGAGATGAGGCGCTCGGCGCGGTCAAGCTTTGCGGCGCAGTCGCTGACTTGCTGCTCCAAGTCGCGCTTGCGCGCCTTGCATTGGTCGAGCTGCTGCGCAAGGCCGGCGACGCGCGCCTCGATCTTGGCCAGCTCAGCCTGCTTGGCGCGCAGGCCGGCCATGACGGTCTCGAACTCGTTCTCGGCCTCAGCCAGGGCCGCGCGCTTGGGAGCCACCACCTTGGCGACGCTGTCATACTGCACCATGGCGCGGATCCAGCTGCATAGGCCGCAGGCGGCGCGAGAGGCCTTCTTGATGTTCTCCGGGTCGAAGTCCGGGTTCTCCACATAGCTCGTGGCGCGCTGGATGATCTTTGGGTCGATGTTGTCCTTGTCGTAGTCGATCAGGCTGGAGAGCAGCTTTGGGTCCGAGAGCAGCTGCTTCTTAGCCGGCTCCCAGTAGTCGTTGATCTTCTTGGACGCGTCGTTCGGGTCCTTGACCTTGACGGGCTTCACGCCCATCATGATGCAGAGCGCTTCCATGACCAGCTTGACGCCGTCCGGCGGCGCCTTCATGGCCTTCACCTCGGTGAGGTCATTCTTGGAAAGCGTGTTAAGCGCGGCGATGGCCGACTCCAGCACCGGCATGGCCTCGGCCAGGTCTGCCTCGCACTCATCCTTGATGCGCTTCGCGCTCTGCGCCTTCTCGTTCGCGACCGCCTCCTCGCTCTTGACCACAATGGCAATTTTGTCTGCCTCCGCTTGCTCCTTCTCCACGGCCGACATCATCTCTTCGGTCTGCGCCGTGGTGCGGACCAGTACGGGCTGCAGCTCTTGCAGCTCCTTTTGCATACCCTGCACCGAGTCCTCGGTGAACTGCAGCTTTTCTAAACCTACCTCGTAGCGCCGCAGCGTCTGCGCCACCTGCTGCCGCTTCACCGCCAGCATGGTTTTGAAGGTCGTGATGAGCTCCAGGTACGAGGTGGGCGTCACGTAGTACGGCCGCCGCAGCTCGTCCATAAAGCGGCTCGCATATGTGCTGGTGTTCACGTGGAAGCGCTGGCACATGGCCACGCACTTGGCCTTGAGCATGCCGTCACTGTCCGAGCCGAGGTCACCGTCGTCCAGGAAGCGCTCCGCCACGGAGGTGAGCGCGTCCTGCGGCCATTCCGAGAACCAGTCGATCACGCAGCAGTTGACGAGCGAGGGGAACTGGCGAATGCGCGACCGAAAGGCGTCGCCAATCGGGCTGAACGCCAGCACCACGTGCAGTCGCGTGCGTACACGATCCACAACAAAGGCGTAGAGCGCCTCGGGCGTGTCCGCCTTGCGGCGCTCCGCCTTGGCGGCTGGCCGGGCCAGCTCGCAGAGCTCCGCCTTCTCGTCCGGCGCCAGCAGGTTCGGCACCTCGCCCGCGTTGAGCAGGCTGTTCATGTCCTCCACAAAGGACTCTTGCTTGATCTGCGCGTCGCTGAGCAGGAAGACAGTCTCCTGGCCGCGCCCGCCCGCCATGGCCAAAACTCGGCGAAGGTCGGCGTGCCAGTCGGCCGTGGCGTAGTTGCGACTCAACTCGATCTGGAAGACCTCATGACCGCGGATCGAGGCGGCAAGCCGCGTCAGCGACTGCCGTCCAGACCCACCCACGCCCACGAGGAGCGCGTTGCCGCCGGGGATGCCAATGATGCGGCAGATGCGCACGGTGTGCTCGATTGCATACAGGAACATGACGAGGTCCATGGGCTTGGCCGTCAGAGCATTGTAGGCCTCGAGCTTTTGCTCGCAGAGCGTCTTGAGCGCGCCCAGATCGACCACCTGCTCATACGCCGTCGAGTGCAGGCTACCAAACAGCACGCGCCGTGCCGTGGTCCAGTTCGCCTCGCTCTCGCGGAACGAGCCAGATGCCGAGACCATGCCGGTGGACTCGTCCGTCAAGTGCGAAAAGACCTCCGCAAAGGTCTTGCCAAAGTGCGTCTTCATCGCCGGGCTCATCATACCGGCAACCAGCTTGTCCCGGTCCACGGCGTCCACGAGGCGGTCCCCGAAGACGCGCAGGCACTCGTGCGCCCAGAGGCGCGCCATGGTGGACGCTACCTCGTCCGGGGAGCGGCTGCCGCCGCCCCCGCTGCCGCCATCGGTACCACCCGCGCGAAAGAGCGTCATGCCCTGGACGACGCGGCTCACGTCGCGCAGGTTGAAGAGGTAGTGCGAGCGGGACGGAGTGGGCAAGAGCTCCTTGACGCTGCGCTGATACACCTCCATGGTGGCTTCGACGGCGCTCTGGCCAGCACGCAGCACACTCGTTCCGCGGCAGCCCTGACTGGTGACCAGGTTCCAGCGCATGAGTGCAGAGAAGATACGCGTCATGGAGGCGTCGTCGAACTCCGTGACGCCGATCATGTGGAAGTGGCGTATGAAGCGCGGCGAGACTTTGTTGCGGCCGCCGCCGGGTGGGCCCATAGCAGCCACGAAGAAGGTGTCCACGACGTTGCGGAAGCTGAGGTCCTTGAGGTCGTACCAGCCGCCGTACTTCATGCCCTGCCGCAGCAGCTCCAGCGGCGGCTGCGCGCCATATGTTTCGGGCTGCGGCATGTTGACGTCGTCGAGGAAGACGACGCAGGTGCGGCCGAGCGCCGGCCCGTAAACGCCCTTGCGCCGGCGGTCCAGACTCGCGTCGATGATGCCCTGCACCTGCGTGGCCGTGGTCTGCGCCGAGAAGCCCAGCGAGAGCACCTTGTAGACGTTCGCATCGAGCTCCTCCAGGAGGTAGCGCTGCGTGTACGCGGACTTACCCGTGCCGGTGGGGCCGACGAAGAGCACGGACTTGCGTCGCTGCACGGCAAGGCGGAGCAGCGCCGTATAGCGCACCGTGTCCTTGGTCGGCACGATGATGGACGAGTAGGAGGCCGTCGCTGGGAATTCCGGGTCGGCCTCCAACGTCGAGGCCCACGCGCGCCACTCGCAGAGGCTTCGCGCCTCATCGATCTGCACAAAGTAATCATAGACCAGGCCGTCCGCGGGCAGCGCCAGGGCCAGGGTGCGGCCGCCAGAGGCGGCGGTTGACGACACGAGGGAGCGCACGAAGCCATCAAAGGCGTGACGGCCGGCCGCGTCGGCAGTGCCGCCGACGGACCAAACGAGCGCGAAGGCGGCGAGCGGTTCGAGCCAGGCATCCGCTACGGGCGAGGCGGCGACGTCGTGGAGCAGCGTCTCAAGCAGCTGCGTCATGGAGCGCACGAGCATGAGGTCCGAGGAGGGCGCCAGCTCGGTAATGTTCTTGCGCACAAAGTAGAGCGCAGGGTCCACGAGCCATTCGAAGAGATCGCGCACGACTGCACGGCCGTCGTTGGAGAGCCTATCACAGCGACGCAGCCAGGCGTCAACGAGCGGCCGCCATCCGAGCTTCTCCGGTTCCATGTACACCATGCCGCAGCGCGAGACGGTGGCGGGCGAGGCGACGGCCAGGTCGATGGGCTCGAAGATCATGTTCATGTACTCGGACATGGCAATGATCTCGCCGCTCATGAGGCAGAGCTTCTTGTTGTCGTCGAGCACAGTGTTGAGGTTCTCGATCCAGACAGCGTCAACTGGGCCGTCAAAGAGGATCCACTTGCGTCGGCCATCGGCCGACTTGCTCGCGTCGCGGAAGGTCTTGGCCAGCACGCCGTCGGACCACTCATGTGAGACAAGGTCGAAGCATCCGTAGAGCTGCTGCATGGTGACTGCCTTGGGGTTGATCTGCACGACATCGGTGGCCAGCTCGTGCTCGCCGAGCTTGCAAGGCATTTGCTGGCGCTCGCAGAGCGTGGTGAGCGCGCGCTGGAGCACACGCCAGCTCATGGTCTTGCCGGCCAGCGGCGGGCCCACCACCATGAGGCCATGGCGCACGACGAGCATCTCGTAGAGCTGCACAACCTTTTCCATGAAAAAGGGCACCGGTTCGATGGCGATGTCCTCGTCCGCGCAGGCTGCCTCGGACGCGCTCATCATGTGCACGTAGTCTGGGTCCGGCAGCGTGACGCCCGGGAAAAGGTCGGAGATGATCCCTTTGAAGAGCGGGACGTCCTGGCTGAGAAATTTGGCCAGGTTGACGTCGCAGATGGAGCGCAACACAATGACGGCCTCGTCCTCGTCCGGAAACTGTCGCTTCAGCGCGCCGGCGGCCGTGAGCACGCTAATGACGGCGCGCATGCCGTAATCGTAGTGGTCTTGCGAGGAGAGCTGCTCGCTGCAGAGCTTGTAGGTGGTGACGATTTTTTTGGCGAGGGCGCGTGAGTCGGCGTAGCCATAGCTAAAGAGGATGATCTCCGCAATCATGCTATAGTCCGGCACCATCATCGCCACCGTCCGAAAGAGCGCCTTGAGGTTATCCGGCAGCTCAGAGCGGCCCGCGTAGCCCGGATTCATGGTGATGAAGACATTGGCGGTCCAGCGCAGCTGAATCTCCGTCCCCTCGAACTCGAAGCTGTGCACGCGGCGCGCGATCGCGCCTTGGATGCTGGAGATCTGTTGCGCGATGACCGAGAGCACCTCGAGCTCGATACGATTGAACTCATCGAAGCACGCCCAGGCGCCGCTCGACGCGAGGCCCTTGAAGAACTTGGCCATGGCCAGGTAGTCGAGGCCATCGGAGCAATTGAAGACGACACACTGGCGCGCGAGCGCTTTGGCCAGGTCCTTGACGGTCTCCGTCTTGCCCGTGCCTGCGGGTCCTTCCGGCGCTCCACCGTACTGCAGGTGCAGCGCGCCCATGAGCGTGCGATAGCAGCGGTCGGTGAGCGGCGTGATGACTAGACGTGAGGAGTTTCCCAGATACTCGTAGCCGTACTCCAGCGAGGACGCGATGATTTTAACATTGAGCGTGCTGTCCTCCCAGTAGTAGCGTAGCTGGCTGGTCCAGTCAAAGTCCTGCGGCGAGCTGACGCCAGCATCCGCCAGCTGCTTGACCACATCGCGTGCGTGAACGTCAATGACCGCGAGAGCCGACAGCGTGGCGCGCTCCAGCTTGCTGAGCTCGCCGCGCACAAGCGTGACGAGGGACGCGAGCTGCGCGCTGAGCGTCTCTTCGTACGAGACGAGGCCGGCCTCGCCACGACCGCGCAGCTCGGCCTCCACTTCCTGCGTCCAAAACGCAGAGCCCACAGCGAGAACGACCTGGCCGGGCCAGTCGAGGATCCAGCGGCCGCGCGACTTGCTCGGGTAGTCGGTGATGGCCTCCTTGATGAAGTGCTTGACGCTGCGGCACATCTCCTCCTCGAGCTGCAGCAGCCAAACCTCGACGGCGCCGCTCGCTTCGTGCGGGGCCACCTCCTGCGTGAGCTCCACGCTCTCACCCTGCGCGCTCATCATATGCGTGATCACAGGCTGGGCAGCCGCCGTGGCCGGGGAGGAGCTCGTGGTCGCCTCGTCCAGGGCGCTGTCACGGAAGCGCAGCGACTTGATGCCCTCGAAGCACTTGCTCAGGAAAGGCTGCACGCGGGTCGGGTCTTTGGTCTCGGCGAGAATTTCGAGCAGCTCGTCGTTGGACAGAAAGAAGAAACGCGAGAAGTAGAGACGCTTCGTCTCCAGGTACGAGGCCAGCCCCTTGTTGATCTCTTCAAGCAGCTCGTGGAGCTCGTTGAACTGGTCGAGCAGGTGGTCGACCTTTGCGATCATGGTAACCTTGGGCGCCGAGTGTACGAGCTCCATTATCTCGCGCCACGTCTTGCTGACCTGCTGAAACTTGAGTCCCTCCTGCGGCATCTGGCGCATGATGTCGTCAGACGCAAAGATCGGGTCCAGGTAGAGCCAAGCGGCTTGAACCTTGACCCAGGCGTCGATGAGGTCGCGCGTATAGACCAGAAAGGTCTCCCAATCGGCCATCTTGGCCTCCATGAATTTGCAATAGGGCGAGCCGCGCATGGTCTGCGTCTTGACGAGGTGGTCGTCCAGCAGGGTCTGCAGCTCGTCCACGTTGGCGCCCTGGAGTATGTAGGAACCGGAGTCCTTGTAGGCCTGCATGGCATACTCGAGCGGCGCCCACTCAGCGACCATCTTGGCGTGCGCGTTCTCGATGGAGTGCTCCTTGGAGGCGCCCTCGGAGATGGCCTCGAGCGCCTCGAGGTGGGCGCCAACCTGAAGCTCGAGCAGACGAGCCAGCGTGGTGCTGCCGTCCGGCACGAGGGGGAAGCCGACCAGGTCGGAGATGCGCGTCCAGTGGCGCTGGCGCAGGCCATCATTGGAGATCACGGCGAGCAGCGGGAGATCCTTGCGAAAGTCAGTGAGTTTGTCCTTGATGAGGCGCGCGCACTCGGCCACGGCCACGCTACCGCCGGCCTCGAAGCTCTCTGCGAGCTGATGTGCGGATCGGAACATGTCTGAGACCTCCTTTTCGACCTGCTCGCCATCAAGCTCGAAGATGACGCCGTGGTTCCAGCGTTGGAACTGCTTTTGGAAGCGATCCGCGAGCCGCCAAAAGGTCTCATACGGCTGGAGTGCCGCGTCGTGCTGCGCCAGCGCCTTGAACTCAGTGGAGGCCAGGCCGAGGCGGTCCTCCTCCTCGTGCAGGAGGTCAGCGCGGCGCGCGGCCGCCACCAGGAGCTCGCGCGCCTCCTCGGTGGCGCGCAGCTGCGCCTTGGTGTAGCGAATGTCGCCGTTCTCCTTGAGGCGTGCCACGACCTTTTCGACACCGTCGAGCTCTTTGCCAAAGCCGTCGCAGTCGAGCCTGAACTGGTCCTCGAGCTTGGCGCGCGCGTCGCGTAGCTGAGCGCCAGCGGCCTCCACGACGCGGTCGATCTTGCGCGCCCAGGACAGCGTGATACTGAGCGGGCGCAAGAAGTCCGCCTCCACCTGCATCTCGTGGCGGAACAAGAAGTGCAGGCGGGCCTCGATAGCCGCAACGTCTGCGAGCAGTGCGTCGCAGCCGCGGCCCTGGAAGTCTCGCAGAAATGTTTCGGCGGCGATGAGCTCATGCGAGTCGCGCGGCACCTCCGCGAGGCGCTCGGCCGTCTCGCTGAAGGCCTTGCACACCTCGAGGTTGCGCTGGATGCCGTCCTGCACGATGAAGCGGAGGACGCGTAGGCGCTGCGCCTCGGATTCCGACTCGATGAGCTCGTACAGAGAGGCCGTCTCGATGGTCTGCACGCCGGCGACCACAGCCGGGCGCGCTTCGTGCGCGGCACGCGAGCGTAGGCGCTCGATCTCGTCCAGGTCGGCCTGCACTTCCTCCAGGCTGCGCTGTGAGGTGAGCGCCGCCTGCAGGCGTGGCCGCGCGTTGAAGACAGCTTCGAAGCCCGTGAAGCGCGCCACGGCGTCGCGCGCCAGCGCGTCGCTGGCGTGCAGCACCGCCTCAATATCGAGCCGGATGCGCGTTACGGCGTCCTCGGCCGGGGAGATGTCGAGGACGTAGATGCCCTGTTGCGCGAGCGCCGTAGCGAGGCCCGTGGCCAGGCCAGCCGCCGGACCCGCGCCGGCCTCGGCGTCAGCGTCGGCGGGCGAGGAAGAGGGTGCCGACACCAGCGCGCCGCTGCCTTCGTCGCCGTCGAGGAACTCGAGGTTGAGCCCGAGCCCCTTGCGCTCGATGCGCACCACCCGGTTGAGGCAGGTAGCGACGACCTGGATGATTTGCTCGACGCCGGCGACGACGGCCTCATGCGGAGTCTCGAGGACGATCTCGCGCGGCGTGACAGGCACGACGGTAGGCCCGCCGTCGGCGTCCTCGGAGACAACGAGACGGTTCTTCAGGGCGGAACGGAGCGGCTCGGTGAGGTCCGACAGGAACGGGTGCGGCGATGGCGCGAGCTGGCCCAGGCCGAAGCGCAGGAAGAAGGCGCGCAGACGCCTGAGCGAGCGCAGCACGAGCGAGCGCAGCTGGCGCGCCATGAGCGTCGCGGCGCTCTCAAAAAGTGCCTGCAGCATGTCCTGGGAAAACTCACAGAGGCGCGCACCGTATCCCGCGAGCGGCGAGGCAGTCGGCTTGGCGGCATCCGCGAAGATGCGCAAGACCTCCGGATACCACTCGTGGAGGAGCTGGTCGCGAGTCTTGATGGCGTGCGCGATCTGCAACTGGACAAAGTCCTCGAGGAGAGGCGGCTGCCAGCCGCGCTGGAGCGCGTCCTCGTCCGTTGCGGGCACATCGATGAGGGAAAGGTGCGCGTGGTCCTGCCAGAGCGCCAAGAGCTCGCGCACGAGCGGATTGACGAGGGTGAGGCGCTTGGCGAGCGTGACTCTGGCGGCGCGCATCGATTCGCGCCAGGGCCGCGGCGCCTCCGCCAGCATGGCGCGGCTGGGCGCGCCAAGGCGGCAGCTGGCCGGCGTGTACGGCATGCGAAGACGCACGCGCTGCTGTGCGTCCTGCAGCACATAGTCGAGCGCGGCGCGACGCGCGGCGCGGTAGTACTCGGTCTCCACCTCGCTGGTGAGCTGCACGAGGAGCTCCTGCACGACGGCGATGCGCGCCGGATCGGAGGCAAATTCGCCGGAGGGAGTCGGGAGCAGGTCCGTCACGCGCACGAGCCATTCCGCGCGCACGGGCGCCAACACGGCAGTGTCAACGCCGTTCTCTGCGTACCACATGTACTGCTGGGTGATACGCGTTTCGTCGTCATCGTCGTCAATGTCCTCGGCCTCGCCTCCTCTGTGGTGATCAGCGGGCGAGTCAACCTCAGGTCTCTGCGCGTCCAGGCTGCCCCTGCCTAGGTGCGTGAGTCCCTTGCCGAGCCTGCGACGTTCGTGACGGCCGGGCGCCTCGCGCGCGTCGTGGGCTTCGTCTCGGGCACTGAAGACCCGACGTGCATCCGGGACGGCCCGCGGCGAACACTGCGGTAGGGTGAGTGGGTCGCGCTCTACGGCACCCAGTGCTTGAGCCCGGCGTGCCTCCAGCTCCAGGCGGTCGCGGACCTGCTGCCGCGTCTCCTTGGAGCCGGGCATTGCCCCCATGAGACTCGCACGAGGCGGTGCGGCCGACGTGGCGGCGGCGGCGGCGGCGGTGGCGGCCGTGGCGGCGGCGACGGCGGCGGCAGACCATGCGTGCAGGCTGTGAAGGTCAAGGTCTCGCGCAGCAGGCGAGTAATAAACGGCGATGCGATCCGGCAGCTTGCGATCCGCCTCGCCTTCAGGCGCATAGACGGCCGCCCGTGTCCGTGCGTACCGATTGAGCAGCGTCGGGTGCGCCTGCTCACTACGAATACTCTGGTTGAGCTCTTGCAAGCTCTGCTCGCGCTTGATACTTGCGAGTCTCGAAGTGCCTGGGGGCCGCAATTGGTGTGTGGCTTCGCTGAAGCCTCGTGAGCTATTGAATCGGTGCGAGGAATCCCCCCCTTGCGTGCGCCAGCTCGGGGCTCGCATCAGCATGGCACCACCTGGGTCGAGCGAGGTTGAGCTTAAACTGAGGCGCCGCATCGTGGCTTGGCGCGCCCCAAGGCGCTCCACGGCGGGCGACTCGTAGGCGGCGTCAACGCAGGTACCGTCCCGGTACCACGTGCAGAGTACGCTGTCGTGGCGGCCCGTGGCAATGAGGCGCTGGCCCGTTCGGTGAGCACGCGGAGACGCTGGCTTGCCCGCGCTGGCACTGGACGGCGACGATGGCGGGCGCGGCTCGCAAAGCTTCTGCAACGGCGATGTCGGCAGGCCGCCGCCCGGCGCGAATTGCAGCTGCAAGGTGCCGTCGCGTGCCACGAGCTTGCCGCAGCCAATATCAAGCGTGATGGCGGCTGCTCCAGTCCGTCGACCGGCCCGCGCCGCCTTGCCAAAGCCGTTCATGACGGCGCGCAGCACGACCGCAATAAGTTCCACTTCGAGCGGCGCGCCATTCAGCCAGCTCGGCGCCACGGCACGCAGGTTCACGCGCCACGCACGCACGCTGTCCTCCGCCCTCGGAAGCTCAGCGGCCGACTGCACGTCGAAGTTCTCCGCGAAGCCCTCCCCCAGAAGGAAGGTCGGCACCACCGCGCCCAGCTTGTACTTGCGGAACTGCACAACGCCCACCTCCGGCACCACGAACGACATGCGCTCCTGGCTCAGCGCCAGCGTCCAGTTGCACAGCCCGTCCCACACGCCCTCCACGGTCGCCTCGGGCACGTCCACCTGCAGCTGCGCGCGCGCCAGCGCTACCGCATCGAGCTCCTGCGTCTCCATCCTGCCTGCTTCCGCGCACGCCCGCGCGCAGCCGCAGCAGCGGGCGTTGCACTTGTGCCGGCCCGCTGGGCTCGTGCGCGCGCGCCGCGCAGACCGCAGACCGCAGAGCGTGGCGAGAGCCCAGCCCACCCAGCCTGAGCCGAGCAGCGTCCGAGTCCCGCCGTGCCACGCCGGGCCGCGGACTCTGCGTCAACGGCCACATGTGAGTTTTTCCCATCAGCCGACTCGGACTCGGAAGTCGGAGTCGCTGCCGGCGGCTTGCTTCCACCACCACTGCATGACTCCGTGACTCCGTTTGAGTTTGACACTGCACTGTGAGTCCGTGCGTGGATCGTGACTCCTCGTCACGTTGGCGGTCAGGTCGAAGAGCATCTATGTGCTTACGCCGGCTCCGTCTCACTGACAGTGAGTGGCAGCTGAGCATGGCCAGCTGCTGCCGCTCCCTGCTTGATGCCTGTCCATTTGCGTCAATTATGCCCGGTTGCGTGCAAAGCAAAAGGATGAAAAACTCTACGAACTTCAGCTCTTGCCGCCTCAGCGCACTGGTACCTCTAAAACTTAGAATACACCCTGGAAGATTTCTGTGACGCCGGCATTGGTGACCTGCAGGTGCTTGAAGATGAGGCCGAGGAGGTCACGAGAGAGAGCCCGGTCAAGCGTGAGGCAGTTGACGAGGACGACGACAGCGAGCTTGCGCGCAGGGACGACCACGAGGAGGGCACCACCAAAGGCGTGCTGCAGGAGGACATGGAGGCCTGTGTCGGGCATGATGAAGATCTGAAAGCCAAAAGAAAAAGGCATCTTGCCGAAGAGCGGACCAGTCTCGGAGCGCAGCGGCTTGCGCAGGAGCTTGGCGAGGAGGTTCTGGGATGCGTGATGCGTGAAGAAGGAGGCGGCGAAGTGGGCCAGGCCGCGCGCGGTGCCAAAGCCTCCAAAGGATGGTACGATACTCTCGCGAATCGCGGGTGCGTTGACACAGCACGGGTCGAGCAGCGTGCCAGGCGGAAGGCGCACACCAGGAGGCAGCAGGCCACCAGCGCCCTCGTCCTCGTCCTCGTCCTCGTCCTCGTTGCCATCGTCGTCATCTTCGCGGACGTTATCAGGCTCTTTGGCCTTGGCCTCATCCTGTGCTGCAGCGCGAATGTCGAGCGTGGCACGAGGGCGCGAGAGCACGGTCTTCTTCTTCTCCTTAGCCTCTTGTTCCGACTGCTGCTGCTGCTGCTGTTGCTGCTGCTGCTGCTGCTGCTGCTGCTGCTGCTGCTGCTGCTGCTGCTGCTGCTGCGAGAGGGCGAGACCTGCAGCAACTGTGGAGGCATTTTCAGTTCCAGATACGGGGCTGCTGGCTGCCGGTGGCCCCGCTGCTGCGTCCATCGCCATGCCGCGCAGGAACTTTGCAAAGCCATTGCTGACCGCAGCGAAACGACTGGCCTCTGGGGCGTCCGCAGCGGAGAGGTAAAGCGCAGGAACTTGGGAGGCGTCCGCAGCGCGACGAATCTCCTGGCGCACGATGTCGGCAATTGGCGCATCAAGAACAGCCTCTAAGAGGCCGGCGAGGACATAGCCGAAGGAGAAGACTGAGTAGACGGCGCGCGTGTCGTCGGAGGCGAGAGCTCGGCGGCGGTGGCGGCGGTGGCGACCGGCGACCTCAAAGCGGGCCTTGAGCGCCTTGTAGTCGCGCAGAGTGGTGGCCACGGAGGTGCCAGGTACATGGTCGGCGAGCTGCGGCGCATACGTGAGGAGCTCGCCGATCGTGAGGTCCGTGTCCGCGAAGGCTGTCCAGTGCGAGGCGACCGTGTCAGCGAGCGCGAGGCGGCCCTGGTCGAGAAGGCGAAGCAGCGCGATCAGGGGAAGGACACGCGTCATGTCCATGAGCGGGAAAAGCGTTTCCGTGGACACCTTGAGCGGGGAAAGCTCGGCCTCTGCGCCGAGCGCGGCGTTGACGAGGACCCGGCCGTTAGAGACGACAGCGACCTGCGCCCCGACGAAGGAGTCCGCAACAAAACCCTCGGAGGGAAGTGTGGCCATGTCGTCGGAGGCGGCGATCTGGGCGTCGCGGAGCGCGTCGCGCACCTTGGCGTCGAGCGTGAGCTCGCGTGCGGAGAGGCCCGCGGAGGGCGTGGTGGGCGGCGCGGGGAGAGCAGGCATCGTAGCCCCGCGCGCCGAGTCAGCGGCGCGGTCGAGCTCCTCGTACATGATGCCGAGCTTGGCGTAGTCGGCCATCATGTCAAGGTAGCCAATTGGCGCGTCGAGCGTGGTACAGAGGCCGCGGATGAGGCCGAGCACACGAAAGAGGAAGATGAGGGAGTCCGGGAAGCTGGCAAAGAAGCGGCCCTCCTTGGTCGGGTCCTGAGCCAGATCCGTCTTCCGCTGCGCCTTGCGGCGCTGGCGAAAGGCGGCCTGCTGGCGGCGCTGCGAGGCGCGGTCGCCCGTGTCGCGCAGCAAGAACGCGAAGAACTCCAGGTCGCGCTCCGGGTGCGCCTCAGACTGAGAGTTCTTGTAGCCGACGGCAGCAATGGCGTCGGCCAGCGCCGAAACGGAAATGTTGGAGAGCGCGGCGACGAGGCGGCAGTAGCCGAGGCGCTGGTGCGGCTCGAGGTCCATCACCATGCCAAAGTCGAGCAGAACGGGTCGCGCCGTGCCGTCGTCCGAGATGGCCACCATGAGGTTGCCTGGATGCGGGTCGGCGCTGGTGAGACCGTCAACGAAGATCATGCTGCCGTAGGCTTGCACGACCCGCGTGACGAGCGCGGAGCGGTCCACACCAAACAGCGCGAGCTGCTCAAGGTCGGTGATCTTGAAGCCGTGCAGAAAGGTCATGCAAAAGGCGCGCTGGCCAACAAGCCCGTGCACGGGCCGCGGCACGAGCACGAGGCTGCCAGCGCACTCTCGGTCGAGGTAATCGTGGTCGTTGTCGGCCAGGAGGCCGGCGCGGCGCAAGTTGGCGCGCACGGTGCGCAAGTTATCGGCCTCGACGCGAAAGTCCAGCTCCTTGAGCATCTCCTTCTCCCAGGCGCGTAGCAGCGTCTTGGCAACCTCAAAGCGAGGGTTGAGCCAGGCGATGAGCGCGATGATGCGGCGGAAGGCCACGACATCGGACCGCATGATGTCCTCGATGCCCTCATGCTGCACTTTGACGGCGACTTGCAGCGGCGCGCTGAGCAGCTCGGGTTTACCATCCGGGCCGATGCGGCCGGTGGAGCAGGTGCCGGCGCGCAGCACGGCGCGGTGCACCTGGGCGATGCTGGCGCTCGCCATGGGCTCGAGGTCGAAGGACTCAAAGAGTGCGTCCATCTTGACGCCGAACTGGTTCTCCACGCAGCGCTCCACGTACTGGCGGCGGTCGGCAGGGAGATCGTCCTGCAGCTTAGCCAACACGGATCCCCAGCTGGGCGGGATGATGTCGGCGCGACTGCCGATGTACTGGCCAAACTTGACGAAGACGCTGCGCAAGTGCAGGATCTCGTTGCAGGCAAAGGGTGCCATGATGAGGTCGAGACGCTCAAAAACCGCCGTGTACGCCGAGACGCTCATGCGCATCACGCGGACGCAGACCAGGTGGACGGAGTAGTAGCTCAAGATGATGACGCCGGCCGTGGAGTAAATGCGGAGCAAGCGCCCAAAGAAGTAGCTGAGCAGGTTCATGATGAGCGTGCATGTGAGCATGGCACTGAGCAGCACGGGACGCGCGCGGGCAAGGTCCACGACATAGGGCGCCCATAGCGCGCTCGACAGCAGCGGCGTGAGCGAGACGCCGTGGGACCAGGCCGCGACGCCCAAGGCGCACGCCTGCGAGAGCGGGCGCGTACAGTAGAGCGCGATGAGGGCGAGGCTGAGTATGCCTTGCACCGGGTGCGCGGCGCCGTGACCCTGCAGCGCACCCGAGGTGAGCGCACTCCAGGCGTAGGTGAGCCCGGCGATGAGGGGCAGGCGTGGCAGGGTGATGGCCAGCAGGCGCGCGAGGCGTCCTTCGACGCCGACGCGCGCCTGCTCGCGCACGGTCTCTTCGAGCGCACGGATGCGCAAGAGCAGCTTGCGCGAGGTCTGCAGCACGGCCAGGGCGGATGCCTCAACCGTGGCGCCAATGGGCCGCGCTTGCAGGGCGCGCACGTGCTCGATGAGGCGCTGATATGGGAGCACAATGGTCTTGGGCTGGGCCGGCTGCGACTTGTGCTCGGCCGGGGCCGCAGTCTCCGTCGTAGGGCGCGGGCGCACCGCCTGCACATGCTCCTGCCAGCAAGCGGTACAGACGCGGTGGCCTCGCAGCTGGTGGTTGGAGCAATTCGCGCAAATGGCGGCGCCGCAGCGGCGACAGTGGTGCTCGCGCGTCCAAAAGGAGAAGCGCGAGAGGCAGAGCTTGCAGCGCTCGGCGTTGTTCTCCCACTCCGGGTGGCTGGAGTCGAGAATGAAGGTGAGCTTGTTCCACTCTTCGCGCGCCGCGCGCGTCTCGCGGCCCTGGCTGAGCGAGGCAAGGTGGGAGCCGAGGTTCTCCGGGCCGATTTCGGCGAGCGCGGTCTCGCCGGCGCGGCGCATGGGGCCTTGCAGGTTGCGCAGCACCGTGTAGGTGCCGGAGTAGCGCACCTTGCCCCTGAGCAGCGCCATGGCAGGTTTCATGTCGCCATTGGCCAGCTTGGCGATCGTGCGCATGTCCGTCTCCACGCGGCATTGCACCTTGGCGCCGGCGTCCACGCCCTCCACGCCCTCGCGCACGCAGCCGACGCCGTCCTGCACAAGCACCAGCCAGCGGCCGCCATGGGCGCCCGCCACGACCAGCTCCACCGCCGTGTCCGCTAGGCCGCCCGACGCGCCGCCGCCGCGCAGCTCGCGGTCCAGGTGCCGGAACACCGTCTCCAGCTGTGCGCGCCGCGCTGCGGCCTCCTCGTCCGCCGACGCCATCTCGGACTCGGGCACGCACGCCTCCGCGGCCGGCGATGATGAGGTTCTGGCGGTGCGTCAGCACGACGACTTGGAGAGTAGGGTTGCCGACACGACAGTGGCCGTGGACGGCAAGGCGTACCAGTGAGAATAAGTCGAGAATAAGGCAAGGACGACTCCTCAGGCTCTTTGGAAGAAGCACTGTTCTGCAGCCGAGGTCAACGAGCGAGCGGAGCGAGCAGGGCAAAGGCGGCGGCGGCGGCGGCGGCGGCGGCGGCGCGGAGGCGGCCACGAGATTTCATATCTTATACATTACCAGCTTTGCCTCTCAGAGCTCGCTCGCACTCACGTCATTGCGGCTCGCAGGCAAGGAGTTCTTGGTCGAGATGCCGCAACTGCGGACTGACGTCGATGAGGGTGCGAAGCTCGCGGCGCACGCGGGGCATTAGCAGGACAGCGCGATGGTGAGCGTGGTGGGCGTGGTGCGCGTCGAGGTGAGCGTCGAGCGCGGCGAAATGGTCCATCGCGAATCGCGTGAGGAGATAGCGGAGCAGGTCGTGGCGTGCGTTGAGGGCGGCGTAGCGAATGCAGGTGAGTGCGAGGCGCGCGTCAGCGCCGAGACGCAGGTGCTTGCGCACGGCCACGTCGAGCGCGTTGCGCGAGGCAGGGAGCTCCGGGATGTTAAAGATATCCATGTTGGTCTCGCCGTCTGCGTCGAGGAGCGCCTGGAGCAGAGCAGCAAAACAGACGGAGGCGTGGTCCGAAGGACGCACGAGGCGCACGACAGGTAGCAGAAGGTCGTTGATCTCGCGTCGCGCTTGCTGTAAGCCGCCGCGCTTGGCGTCCAAAATGGCGGCCCACCAGAGTGCCATGCCCTTGCCTGCAGACTCAACATAGCGAAGCGCAAAGTTCGGTGGCGCGGCGGGACCGGAGAAGACGTGGATGGCCGCCGCCACGCGCACGCCGAGCGCCGGGGCGTCCTTCGCGCACCAGAGCACGCCAAAGGCAGCAAGGCGGCGCGTGAACGTGTGCAAAAGGTCCTGTGGTTGCTGGTGCTGGTGGCTGGCGCGGACCGAGGGGTCTGCCACGGCGGCGAGCCAGGCGGAGACCAGCGTGCCGGCGTGGTGGTGGAGCTGGAAGGCGTCGAGCGCGCCGACGCGATGCGAGGTGTCGAGCAGCGCTGTGAGCATGGCGACCGGGGCGGTGTGAGCGACGCGGTCTGGGACAGCCCGCCAGGACGCGAGGTCCGCAAGCCCCGGACGAAGAAGCGCGTCGAGAGCGGCCTTGCTGCTGGACCCCGAAGACCCAAAGCGCAACGAGAGCGCCGCGGTCACGGCGCAGGTGTCGCATATGGCGGCGAGCGCACGAGCGCGGTGGCGGCGGATCTCGCGGACCTCACGCTCCGCGAAGAGCTTGCGCAGGGCGTCAAGACTGGCGTCGGCGGGCTGGAGAAACCAGGCCCGCACAGCGCCGACGAGGGCTCGCAGGTGCGGCGCGACGGCCGCCACGGCGGCTCCCAGCGCCTGCACGAGGCGTGAGTCGGCCTGGACCGCGCGTCGATGGTCCGCGTATGCCTGGGCAAGAGCGCGCTCGGCGCTGCGCCGCTTTTGGGCCTGGGCCTGCGCGATGAAGGCAGCCTCGTCGACCTCGGCGAAGAGATCCTCGAGCGAGGCGGGCTGCGGACCGTGCGAGGGCGTCGACGGGGGCGGCGGGCGCACCGGCGGTGGCAGCGGGGCGTGGTCGCCGAGGTAGTTGAACTGCGGGGCAGCCTCGAGTGCAAGTCGATGCAATACGCGCGGCAGGCGAAGCGCGGTGGCTAGCAGGTCAGGCGCGTAGACGAGAATATGCTGCGAGTGCACGGCACGGCGCAGAACACCATCGACGATCGCAGTGGCCTTGGGCGGGTCCATCGCCGGCAGCAGGTCGGCGAGGCGACGTAGGCAGAGGCGCGAGGCGTTCGTGCGTGCGTGCAGCTCGCGCGCCGCGACGCGACGAGCCATCGTGTCGCCGAGGTCGGCGTCGCGACGCAGTTGATCCAGGCGTGCGGCCCAGCGGTCGAGCGACGCCGTGAAGAGGCGGTGTACAAACGCCGCGGAGGCGTGCAATGCATGCGATACGTGCGATGCGTGCGAGCCCCTTTCTGTGCGCGGGGAATCCTCGGCGCGCACCGAGCTAGCGATTTCCGAGGCGGCCTCGGCCATGATCGAAATGACCGCCGGTGAGGCACCGGACGGGTCGCGCAGCAACTCGAGCTGCGCGAGCAGCTTGGCCGGCATACCAACCTCCTCCTTGCAGAGCGGGGCGAGTGCGACCAGAACTGCAGCATAATTTCGCAACGCACGGTCTGTGGCGGCAGGGGGAGGGCTATCGCTTGTGGCGTGCAGGCCCTGGAAGCCACCCGGGTTGGCGCGACGCTGCGGAAAGGACTCAAGCACGCGCACGAGAGCGCGGATGCGCTGATGGCTAGGCAGCGGCTGGAGCTCGCGGCGTATAAGTTCACAAAAGGGTGGGAGTGAGCGCGGGCCCTGGTCGCCATCGAAGAGCGACAGCAGCGGCGGCGCGGTCGTCGCCTCTTCCTCTTCTCCTTCTTCTTCTCCTCCTCCTCCTCCTTCGCCTTCTTCGTTAGCGATCGCCTGCAGGCGCGGCAGCAGACGTGCGAAGAGATCGCGCGGGAGCGGCGCTCCGGGAATGCAGGTGGCCACGAGCGCGACGCGGGGCAGCAGAGTCCGCTCGGCAAAGTCAGAGAGGCTGGCGACGTCGGCGTCCATCCACTGCAAGGCCTGCGTCCATTTGCGAAGTGCGCCGGCACGCAGCGGCGCACCGAGCGGCGAGAGCTTGAGCAGATTCTCAAGAAGGGTCCAGGCCGGGTGCGGCTGCGGCTGTGGATGTTGCAGTGCCTGTGCTTGTGGCTGTGGCTGTGGCCGTGGCGCAAGACCAGTGGCAGTTTCGCAGCCAAGGACGGTGAGTACGAGATCCCAGGCGGTCTCTGTGAACTCAAGCGCCTCGGCGGGCCGCAGACGTTGCCTAGCCGCGTCACTCGAAAGGTCCGAGGGCGTCTCGGCAGCCTCCTTGGCGCGGCGGCGCCTGAGCTGGTCAACGACAGCGGTTCGCCAAGCGCCGGTATCGTCAGGGCGCTGCAGGAGGAGCACGCGAGTTGCGGCAGGGAGCAGCGCCTCGTCAGCGTGCTGCATGAGGCTGGAGGAGAGCATCAAGCGCAGCGCGTCCCAGAGCTCGTCGGGCCCAAGAAGCGCGACGATGCGCCCGAGGAGGCTGCGCTCCGCCCCGGTGAGGCAGCCGCGCTTGCGCACAAAGAGTGTCACCAGGTCCGAGAGCAGCACGCGGCCGACCATGAGCTGCGCGTTTCGCGACAGCTGGAACCCGGCGAGGCTCACGAAAACGTGCTGCAGGGCAGGTGCCCAGAGCGCGGGCCACGGCCGCTGCGCGGAACGCACGAGCGCGGCGCGCATCCACACCATCGCGGTGCCCTTGTCGTCGCCCACCCAGAGCGCTGCGTCCGCGGACTGCAGAACAGTGTGGAGCTGCGAGATGAGCGTGTGCATGTGCTCCGTTTCGGGCGGCTCGGGCCGCACCAGGCCGAGGAGCGAGCCCACGTGGCGAGGCAGGTCTCGTAGCTCCATGTCGGCGCGCGCTGCAAGCCAGGACGGTATGCACTGCGCGTCTTGGCGTGCGGCCAGCAAGTTGCGCGCGCTAACGTCAAGCGAGCTGACATGGTAGCGCGGCGCGCGGCGCGGTAGCGAGTTCTCCTGCAGGATGGCAGTATTTTGCCAGGTCGCTGTACCGGAGGTTTGCGAAGCAGCGGCGTCTGTCGCTGACGCAATCTCGAGCTGGACGCGGCGTAGCACATTGCGCTCCGAAGGCGTGGTTGCCCCTCTACAGGACGATTGGCGCGGTTGTGAAAAGACTTGGAGTGGCAGCGGTGCGGGGCGCTTGCGCGGCGATGCCATGGGCCGCTGCAAGGAGAAGATGCGCTCCACGCTCTCCATGGCGCTAATCCGCGTGGCTCGCGCGGCGGTGTCTTCTTCCTCCCCGCGTCCTCGTCCTCGTCCTGGGCCGTCTCCTCCGCCTCCTCGTCCTTCACCTGCTCCTGCTCCGTATGTGCCCTCCTGCCCTGCTGCCGCCTGCCGGCGAACCTGGTCATGCCGGCGCGCAGTAGGCGGCTGCCGTCTCTGGGATTCCTGCAGCTGCTGCTGCTGCCGCTGCTGGTGCGACGCCTTGGCGGGAAAGAAGGAGTGCAGGTCGCGAGCACCAACGCGGGACTTTCTTGAGACCATTCTCGAGACCGAGGCGCGATGTGGCGTGCCGCGCAAGGATTGTGCGGCGGGTCGAAGCAGGTCATGCAAGTCAGCAGGCTTACGCGGGGCATGACTGACCAGCTCGACCTCGTCCTCCTCGTCCTCACCCTGGTCGATGACAGCGTCTCTATCTCGAAAAGGGCCCAACGGCAAAGAGCTGCCGTCATCCTGGTCGCCGTCTGAGCCAAAGCCGGTGTCCGAGTCCTCGTGAGCGTCCGACTCGTCCTCATCGTCGTCCGACTCGTCCTCATCGCGGCGACGAATGCCACGCAGAGTGCGAAGGCGCTTCTCGAGCGCCGTGACGCGCTCGTCATGGCTGCGGTGCGCCGCATCGAACTGAATGAGCGCGAGTTCGGAGACTTGGAGAGCCTCAAGGCGTTTGAGCAGAACGCGGCCAACGTCGAGCAGGCTGCCGCGGACGCCGTCCTGAAGGTCGCGCTGCAGCTGCTCGAGTTGGTTCTCGTCGAGCTTCTCAGCAGACTTGAGGCGGCGTTCAAGCTGATCGAGGCGTGCGGAGGCTTGCGCCTGGACCTTGGCGATCTTTTTGCGTGCGCGCGTTCGGCCGAGCCCCATGAGCTTGTCGTACTGCGCAGCGGCCATGCCGTGCGGACGCGCTGCGAGTTCGTCATCGTCCCAGCCGTTGAGGAAGTCGCGGTCCAGCTCGTTCGCGGCGTCGCCCTCGTCCGAGGGCGCCTCCGAGGAAGAGGACGAGACCGAAGACGCAAAGGGCGCCTCGGCGGCAGCAACTTGCGAGTGAGTGTCGTCCTCGTCGGAGCTGACAATGATGGCCTCGCGCATGCTGCGAAAGTTGACCTTGCGGATTCGAAAGGACGCGGAGCTGTCGGAGTCCGAAGTGTCCGAGGCGGCGGCCGCACGCTGAAGCTTGCGCTTGCGCCTGGGGCGCTGTGTCTGGGTCTGATGTTCCTTGCGGGACTTGCGCTGCGCAAGGAGGTTTGCGAGGGAGGTGCGCGCGTCATGCCTGGCGGGTGGCGGCGCTGGTTGCTGGTCTCTAGCGTCCTCAGCCTCCTTCTCCTGCGCTACGGCGTCTTCGTCTTGCTCGTAGTCGCTGTCCTGCTCGTGCTCGCCGCTCCAGTAGGGCTCTTCCTCTTCCTCTTCCTCGTCGTCGTCGTCGTCGTCGCCGCCGCCGCCATCGCCGCCGACGACATGATTTTCAATTTCGCTCCTGATTTCGTTCCCGTCCCCATTGTCTTCGTCGGTGTCTTTGCCCTTATCCTCACTCTCGTCGTCGGCATGGGATGGGTCAGGGCCGGCTAGGCCCCCTGCGACAGAGCTGTCGTCACTGTCATCCTCGTCATCCTCTTCGGAGGGTCGAGAGCGCGGAGCCGCCTGCAAAGGCGAGGCGAGGACCCGGAGTCCAGGCTGGTACGACGGCGAGCCGAAGCGCACTTTGGTGTGGATGAGCTTAGCGAGGCGGTGCACGACGGTGCGGTCGACAACGCGCGCCTGCGCCGTGTCAAGCGCGGCACGGGCGCCGGTGAGGTGGTCGGCGACCCAGTCGTCGCGCGATGGCCAGCGCTCGTTGGCTTGCTCCTGCTCCTGCTCTTGGTCTCGCGGCGTGAAGAGGTGGCGGCACGCGAGGTAAGAGTCTCGGCACTGACGGCCGGTGCGCAGCGCGCCGGGCAAGGTGACGGAGATCAAACCCCAAGCTTCCTCGTCGAGCTGCCAGCCGCGCGTCAGGAGCGGCGAGAGTGCCGCGCACAGCGCGTCCACCTCGCCCTGATCGAAGGGTCCGAGGCGGCCCCGACCCGAGACCGTGAAGAGGTACAGGTACGCGGCCGGATGCGTGCGGCGCTGCGCCCAGGCGCGGCGCTCATGCCGCGTCCAGCGCCGCAGCCGCCGCGCCGCCACCAGGTCCGCGACCTCCATGCAGCGCGCGGGCGCCGCCGCGTTGTGGTTCCGGTGGTCGTTAGGCAAGGCTTGTCTCTTCGATCGTTCGAGCTTTTTTTTTTTTCGTGCACGAGAAAGGTATTGAGCACACACACGACCACGCAAAAAATCAAACCAAGGCGACGCAGAGCGAAGGGATCCACCGCGACCTGGCTGCAAGGACCTGGCTGAGGACGACAAGGACATTGGTTTTGCGGCGAGCGCTCCCTTCCTCTCTCTCTCTCTCTCTCTCTCTCTCTCTTGAGCCTCCTTCTTCCTTTGCTCGATCCTCGATCTTCAACAAACTATCAGCTCTGGAGAGGGTGGCCGAGAGAAATGCTGGCCCCCCGAACCTGATCGATGAAGCGGATCCATTCCGAAGAGGACCAACCGCCAGCATCGAGTGGGGCGAGCACGCCATTGAGGAGGTAGGTCGGTGTGCCGGAGACGGCGCGCGAGCAGGCGTATTTCCAGGAGACACGCGTGGCGGAGTCCACGTCGGAGCTGCGCAGGCCGTGGGATACGGTGTCGCGCGAGAGCCCATGGCGATCAGCGAGGTCGGCAAAGGCAGTCTGGATCTCGGTGTTGGTCATGCGCTGCGTGGCGGCGTTGCCAAAGGTCTCCTGGTTAGCAAAGACGATGCGCATCCAGTCCCAGACGTGAGCGCTGCCGAGCGCGTGCGCTGCTTGCGCCGCAGCGAAGGCGTTGCGGTGATACGGCAGCGGGAAGGTGTGCAGCGTGATGCGTAGCGTGCCGTCCGCCTCGTAGTGGCGCAGCGTCTCGTTCACGGCCGGCCACGCGTCGCGGCAGTTCGGGCAGAGCAGGTCGTAGAAGAACTCCAGGTGCACCGGCGCATCTGCCGGCCCCAAGCTGTACCCATCGTACGTGGGCGGAATGGGCACTGCCTGAGCGCTTGTCTGTGTTGTCAGCAGCCCGACGGCTGCGACGCTCGCCACGAGCGCGAGGCGCATCATCGTCATCTTCTTCGTGGTCACCATGCTTCCTCCTTCGCCCGCCGGCGCGGGCCTCTCACGTGTGGAGAGAGCGCCAGCGGCGCCAGCGGCGCCCTGCCCCCAGCGGACGCGCGCCTGCCGCCTGCCCGCGGCCCTCTGCTCCGAACCGTGGACCGCACGAACTCCGGCCGCTGTATCCTGGATTTGGTGCCAGCGTCGAGCAAGGCCCGGAGGAGCCGGGGTCCACGATTCAGCCGCCACAGAACTTTGATCAGAACATTCACCATGGGCAGGGCACGATGACCGATGACTTCCTGCGCGTCCGTCGCCTGCGCGTCCCGGGGCCGCGGCAGACCCGCAACCAAGATCTGGCGGCACCGCGAGCAAAAGCAAAAGCATCAGACCAAGCCAAGCATGGACGGCGAATGGATCAACTCGGGCCAGGAGAACATGGACGCACTGCTCCAAGCAGCTGGCGTTGGATGGGCGACACGCAAGGTGGCAAGCGCAATGAACTACGGCGTCGGCAAGCATCGGCAAATCGTCGAGGTACGCAGCACAAACTGCGTGCGTGTGGTGAGCGTAGGACAACGCACCGTGGACAACGAGCTGCACGTGGACCAAGGCGCACAGACGGTCGACAGCGCAGATGGCCCCGTGCAGGCGACGGCTACCTGGGGTCCCGACGGCGCTCTCATCGTACGCACGTCCATGTCGGGGCGGCCCGTGGTCATCTCTCGCCGCCTGCTGGACGATGGTCGCCTGGAGATGCAGCTCGAGATGGGCGGCGTCGTGGCGAAGCGCTTCTTCACCGCCGCGAGCTTGCCATGATGTGAGCAGGCAGGCAGGCCGCGGGCTTAGCTACCGCAAGCTGATTCTAAACGAAACGAAGCTTCTCCTCCTCGTGCATGTGCGCGTTTACCGACTCTGGTCGCGGGCCTCCGGACCGCAGGGCTCGGCTCGATCGCTCGCTCAGCTCGCCTAGCTCGCTCAGCTCGCTCAGCTCGCTCAGCTCGCTCAGCTCGCCCGAGGCGAGTCCGAGTCCGAGCCCCGGGCCGTCGAGCTTCGGTTTCATTCGGTGAGGAGGACGGTCCCTTCAAGTTGTAGGCTGCTAGTAGTAGAGAGAGAGAGAGAGAGAGAGAGAGAGAGAGAGAGAGCGCGCAAGCAGAGAGCAGCAGAGCCTGAGCAGAGCGCGTTGGGCGTTTGGCGGCGCGGCGCCGGCGGCGCGCGCGTGAGGCGCGGCGCGGTCGGGCGGCGCGGTGGAGGATGTCGGCGGCGGGCGCGCGGGAGAGCCCGCCGTCGTCGCCGGCGCGGCGGCTGGACTCGAACTACGAGGCGCGGCTCAAGAGCCCCGGGCGGCAGTTCAGGCCGTCGCCGGGGAGGCGCAAGAGCCTGCTGTCGTCGCCGGCGGCGTCGCCGGCGTCGACCACGCCGAAGCGCGACAGGTCCGTGTACTCGGACAGGTTCATCCCGAGCAGGTCCGGCACGCAGCTGGAGACAGGGTTCTCCCTGCTGGGCGGCGAGGATGGCGCGGCGAGCAGGCCAGGATCCGCAGGCGGGCGCGGCGGCGGCGGCGCGGGCGGCGGCGGCAGCAGCGCGGGCGGCGGCGGCGGCGGCGGGAGCGGCGCGGGCGGCGGCGGCGGCGGCGATGGCAAAGAGGGCTTCTCGACGTACTCGATGCTGCTGCGCAGCGAGCTGCTCGGGCTGGAGGGCTCGCCGCAACGCAAAGGCGCCTCGCCGAGCGTGAGCGCCGTCAGCTCGTCGCCTGGCGCGGCGTCCGCGGACGCCAAAGAGAGCCCGGAGCAGCGCGCGGGCAGCGGCGCGCGCAGCGCAAGCTCGCACGCGTCGCCCGGGCGTAACCTCTTCAGGTTCAAGGCGCCACGGCAGACGGCCCTGGACCTGAAGAAGTCCTTCACCATGTCGCCCATCGGGCCGAACTCGCCCGGGCTGCTTTCGTCGTCAACCTCGCCGCGCAAGGCTAAACGCAAGATCCCCAAGACGCCGTTCAAGGTGCTGGACGCGCCGGCGCTGCAGGACGACTTCTACCTGAATCTCGTGGACTGGTCGTCCCAGAACGTGCTGGCCGTGGGGCTCGGCTCGTGCGTGTATCTGTGGAGCGCGTGCACGAGCAAGGTGACGAAGCTGTGCGACTTGGGCCCGCACGACAGTGTCACATCGGTTTGCTGGACGCAGCGAGGGCACCATCTGGCGGTGGGCACGAATACGGGCTTCGTGGAGCTCTGGGACGCGACCAAATGCAGCAAGATTCGGACCATGGTCGGCCACAACGCGCGCGTCGGGTGTCTGAGCTGGACGTCGAACATGTTGGCGTCCGGCAGCCGCGACCGGTCCATCTTGCTGCGCGATGTGCGGCAGTCTGCGAGCTCATGCAAGAAGCTCTCCGGCCACAAGCAGGAGGTTTGCGGGCTAAAGTGGTCCTTTGACGACCAGCAGCTCGCCTCGGGCGGCAATGACAACAAGCTGCTCATCTGGAACCACCACAGTACGAGCCCAGTGCTTCGATTTGCGGAGCACTCTGCCGCCGTAAAGGCCATCGCCTGGAGCCCACACCAGAATGGGCTCCTCGCGTCGGGGGGCGGTACCGCGGACCGCTGCATCCGCTTCTGGAACACGCTCACCGGCACGCCCATCAAGTGTATCGACACCGGGTCGCAGGTCTGCAACCTGCTCTTCGCCAAGAACGTCAACGAGCTCGTCTCCACGCACGGCTACTCCTTGAACCAGATTATCATCTGGCGGGTCCCGCAGATGACCAAGGTCGCCACGCTTACGGGTCACCTCACGCGTGTTCTCTATCTAGCATGCAGCCCAGACGCGCAGACCATTGTCACCGGCGCCGGCGACGAGACCTTGCGTTTTTGGAACGTTTTTCCTGCACCCAAGAATAAGGATGGCTCGCGCCTTGGCACCAGCCTCCTCTTTCCTTCCGGCGCTGACATCCGCTGACGAATGCGAGGTGGTGGTGGGACTGTGGTACAAGCACCAAAAAAAGACGAAAACCAAAACAAAACGCTGTGACATTTTGCTGCCTACACACATCGAGAGGAGTTGACTCGGATCATGACGGGAATAAAAGGGCGATGTTGATTCGGACAGAGTGCTGGAAATCAGAAGGGGGGGGGAATGACGAAGAGGCGTTATGTGACTGATCGTTGCAACTCGAGATGAGAATGACGGAGGCGTGGAGAGCGAGCGCGAGCCAAGAGCAACCCTGACTGACGCTCGATATACTGGGCCACCCTGTCGCCCGTGGACTGTGCGCTCAGTGCCCTGCCCCATCTTCGTGAGATGAGACAGGAGCGACGCCCCATCTTCATGAGATGAGACAGGAGCGACGCTGTCGGCCGAGCGTCCGCTGCTTGGATGGTACGAGCTGCAGGTTTCCTCGTGCATGTGTTCACGATGATCAGTTTCTATTTAAGCCCCTCCCCTCCACGGGCCAGCCACAACAACGTACCGGTGGGTGAGACTGGATTGCCATCGTCGGCATCGGCGCTTTGGCCGCTGTCAAGCTCGGCGTCGTGGTTGACGTTGACCTCAACGCCGCCTTTGCCGCCGTCTCCTCGTCCTCGTCGTCCTCCTCCCGAACCTCGCTAGCCTCAAACGCAGGGTCTTTGAGACTTTTACCATCAATGCCATGTTTCTCGTCCACATTGTCATCGTCATCGCCCTGGAGCGTCGGTTGTACATCAGCAATATCCGTGAGCATGGCACCAGAGACACCCGCGCACCTGGCAGCAAGGTAGGAAAAGACCTCGTCCACCAAGTCCTTGTCGGTTGCAGAGACGCGGTAGAGCCTGACGTGGAGGTCGCGAGCGAGATCTCGCGCCTCGGCGTCGGTGACGACGACCTGAGAAGCAGGCAGGTCGACCTTGTTCTGCACAAGGACAATGCACGGCTTGAAGGCGCTCTCAGCGCGGAGACGGTGAGCGAGGTCGGCGACGAGGTCGAAGGAAGCCCGGTTGTCCACTGAGAACACGAGAACCGCCGCCTGCGCATCGGAAAAGTACTTGGCTGCCACGGAGGTATTAATGCTGTCGCCACCAATCTCCCAGAGCATCATGTTCACGTCTTGGCTAGTTTCCTCCAGGTAGATGGTGCGCTCCTTGAACTGCACGCCAACTGTCCGCTGCGGGTCTTTGGGGAAGTCGCCGCGGCAGTACATGTGAACGAGGCTGGTTTTACCGGCATGACTGCCACCCAGCACGAGCACTTTGAGCGCAGCTGCAGCGGTAGTCGTCGTCGCGTCCGTCAGTGGGTGCCGGACCTCACGCACGCACTGCACGCATACGCATACACGGCAGGAAGAAGACCCCAGCACGTACCTTCGAGGTCACCCAAGTCCATGGCCGCCGCGACGCGCAGTAGGAGGTACAGCTACAGGAGCCGCCACAGCAGCAGCTGCTGCTGCAGGCGACACGCGAGGGCGGGTTGGAGAACTGCAAAGGTGGACCACGAATGGCTCTGGGTCTTGTACGACATTCGATTGCGCGGGAGCCTCGGAGAACGCGCACCAGACCCAGCGCACGCAACGGCCACCTGAATTATTAGAGCAGGCAGCCTGAGAGCAAGCAAGCAAAAGGTCAATCAAGCACTCCACTCGTACACGCCAACCTCCCCGTAGCACGGGCGCGCGCAGGATGGAGGCGAAGCACGCGGAGGGCGGCGCGGCGGGCCTGAGCGCCAAGGCGGGCGTCAAGGCCAAGGCGGGCGCCAAATGCAAGCAAACGGCCCGCATCCCGCGTGCGGGCCAGCTCGACGATGGCGAGACCGGGTTACAGCGAGATGAGGAAGTGGAGGTGAGGTGCGAGACGGACACCACAGAGCGCGGAGAATACGGCGGGGCGTACGATGAGGAGGAGGAGAGGCTGGCGAACCAGGAGTGGGACGCGCTGAAGCGCAGGCGGCACCAAGGCGAGATCCGCGTGTCGTCGCACCCGGCCGCGCAGCGCATCTTGCGCGGGTTCCGCATCAATCACATGCGCATGCGCGACGCCGAGAGTGGCCAGCTCATGTGGCGGTCGGATGACTGGGGCGAAGACATGTTCGAGGCCGAGAAGGAGGCACACGTGCCGGCGAGCATTCTCGAGTGCCGCGCCGTGGCGCGAGAAATCAACTTCACCAGCGAGGAGGAGATGACCAAGTTCAGGCTCGAGCAGCGCGTCTACTTTCAGGGCGTCTGCATGGAAGAGTGGTTCTTCAAATTCGGCTTTGTCATCCCGGGATCCACCAACAACTGGGAGCAGACCATTTATGCTGCCGAAAAGTCCGCAATGCTCCCGGCGCACCTCATCTCCGGTCAGATCACCATCGAGACCAGCTTCTACGATGACGACCTCTTTGTCTCAAAGAGCCTTGTCCGAGTCTTTTATGACGCCGACGAGCCTTGAAAGCCGCTTGCATTCGGGCGACCGACCAGCACGCCTAGCTAGCTAGAGAGAGAACATTCACGGCTCCGCGGCCTTGGCTTGGCGCCAACGCCGCTGTGATTGAAGTACCAGGACATATTTCGGAAATTGCTGGCTACTGTTACGTTTAGCGAATTGCGTGTGTTTGGGTGACGTCAGGGCTGGGGGGGGTGATTCAGTCTGGCCTTGGCCGCCGCCCCCGCTTCCTTCCACGGACCGGCTTGCGTGCGCTCTGCCATGACCTTGTCTCCGACCTGCAACGCGTCGGGGGCATCGTCGTCTCCTCCGACTCTCTCCGGCCTCGCTTTGGAATGGGACCCGTCCTTCGAGCTCCGGCACGGCGCAGAAAGGCTCGAGGCTCAGCGGTGGCCGCAGTGACTCGCCGACTTCAAGTCAGAGAGAAAAAGCAAGAAGAAGAACTTGAAAATTAAATGCCCACGAAGGAGGGCACGACTAGAACTTATGAGGACGGGAAAATGTCCCTCGGATGGTGGGATGTTGAGGGCGCGCAACACCTTCTGTGTGCTCCTCCCACATGGCCAGCAGATGAGGCCACGCTTCACGAATGGCTTTCGGGTGAGTCACAATCTTGTAGGTTAGTTCCTTGACGCCGCGAAGTAACAAAAAACTCTGAGTGTTCCGTCTTGTCGTCCTAGAAACACGTGGCGGCGTGAAACGTTCTGCGCGCTCCCACATGGTCAGCTGTTTAGGCTACCCCTTCCCAAAGGCTTCCTTTCGCGAGTGTCTCAACCTTGAATCTAAGATATCATACATGACGCCACAAAAAGAACTATCGTAAAACTCGAAGGGCTTCGTCGTGATCTGCATCCTGATCGTCCAAAGAATACGTATGTGCGTTCCTTGATGTGGCGGAGAGGATGGACGTCTGCGAGTGAGCGTTGATGAGCTTGGAGACGAGCAGGGCGCCGGAAACGACGAGGTATCCCCAGCAAGAGTTCAGGGAGAGGTCTGTGAGACCAGCGATGGCCAGCGCGACAATGGTGAGCACAGATGTGAAGACAGAAATCCAGGCGAGGTGCGCGATGCCGCGCAAGGTGGCGTGAAAATCAGCGTTTGGCGCGCGGTCCGAATCACGATCAGCGATGATGCGACGCAAGGACGCACGCAGAAGAAGGAGCTGTGTGACGAGGTAGGAGTTGGCGATGAATTGCATCAGGATGAAGAAGCTGGAAGCAAGCATGAGCATGAGAGACTGCTGAGAGATGGTGAGAAAAGGGAGGTATGCAGCTAGAGCCCAGTCGCTCAGCATTACGAGGACGGCGCACACTGTCAAGAAGCTGCGGATGCGATCAGAGCGCGCGATCTGGCGTGCCGTCTTGAAATGAACGCGGGACTTGAGAGAGCTCCATTGGAGCGCGACAAGCATGTCGGTGGCCGAGGTGGTGCCAGAAAATAGCGGCATGCATACCATGCTGAGCCATGTCGGGAGGCCGGGCTGCGTGCGCCATTTCCCGACGAAGAGTACGACGGCGAGCAGCAGACAGGTGAGACAGTTGCCAATGAAGACGGTGAAGGCGCGCAGGTTCCTGCCTGCTCGCCGTACGCGGCAGGCAGCCGTGCAGCCGACCAAAAAGTAGGCGCCCCCAAGGCCATAGCCGACCAGGAGCTGCAAGAAGAAGCCGTCAAAGAGCGTGCGGCATTCGCTCTCGTCGATGGTAAGATCGGCCAGCACTGGACGCCCTTCAGCCAGACGCAGCGTCTCGTACATGAGCTCTCCGCTCTCGAAACTCGCTTCAAGCAGCAGGCAACCCTCAATGTTGCGCAACATGGTGGCTGCGTCGTAGTTGTACATGAAGAGGCCCTCCTTGATGCCGTCCGAGCGAACGAAGACAAATGCACGTACAGACGGGAAGTACTCGCAAAAGTCGGCCTGACCCATGGAAGACGATGCCTTGGGCTCCTCTCCGCGCAGGCATGATTGCTCCGAGGTCGGCACTAGGAGCACGCCGCCTGCAAACGCCGAAACGTTAGGCGCGGCGTCGTGCTGCGCCAGGACACCGTAATAGTGCTCGTGCTCCGCAGGCCCGAACCGGAAGACCAGCACGCCCTCGAGCGTCGTTGCGGCTTGCAGACCGAGGAAGCTCGTATCCAGCGTCGTGCGCCCCGTAGAACGCCCCGCCAGGTCCTCCGGTGCGCGCACGACCAACGCGGCGCGCCCAGGACGCGTGGTCCATGAGACCGCCAGGACGAGCAGCAGTAGCCGGAGCGTCATGGAAGAAATTCGGTTTGCTGGCACCGCCTGACTGCCAAGTTAAAATGCCAGCTCTGCCAAGGCACGAGCAGCCACGGCCACCTTGTGTTGCTACTAGCTAGTAGGCCTACTAAGCTAGCTAGAAAGCCTGAGGAAAAAAACGGGCCGGGCCGTTCCGTTGCCAGTAGTCAGGCCAAACTCAGCGCACACCTCTTGGGAGAAAAGTGAATAGCCTTCCGGCCGCGTCTCTCTCTCTCTCTCTCTCTCTCATTCTCTCTCTCTCTCTCTCTCTCGCTCGCTCGCTCGCTCGCTCCCTTTCTCTCCCGCATGCTCGCAATGCGCGCCCGCGCGCGCGCATGAATATGCTCACGCTCGTCGTGGGCAGCTCCTGCGAGCAGCTATGCGTGCCCACAGGGCGCTGCCCGGTTCTGCGCGCGGCACTGCAGTGCGGCATGCGCGAGACTGCGACGCGCGAGATGCGCGTAAGGTGGCTCGACGAGGCGCCAGCCCGCGTGCTCGCAGGCTGGCTACGGCACGGCCGGCTCGTTGCGACGCAGGATGATGGCGGCGAGACGCTGCTCGGCGCACTCCAGGCGGCCGATTTTTTCCTCCTGGACGAGATGCTAGAGGACGTGGCAAGGGCGCTGGCGCGTCGACTGGCGACGATCGCAAGTCTGAGAGGCGCCAGCTGGCGGGCAGTGCGGACGGTCCTCGCGCACGCGCCCGCGGAGACGCTGCTCTATGCGGAGGATCTCGCCCTGCAGGAGTTCGCGGAGGAGACGGACCTCGCCCGTGTCCTTGGCAATGCCTGGGCTCGCTGTGGAAGCGAGGGCCGGGACGCCCTGGTCGCCAAGCAGCTTCGGAGGCACGCAGACTTGCTCCGAGAGCGTGGATCGCTGCACCCCACGGTCCAGCGCAGCCTGCCGCGCGTTCGACACGTCTGTCTCCGCCAGCTCGGGCTGGACGCGAGCCGAGCGGCGCTGGTGCTGCGAGCGGCGGCACGCGCAGACCACTTCGACCTCTCCGGCAATGCGTGGACCGCACAGGACGTTTCGCAGCACATCATCCCCGCTTTGTGGTGCGGGAGCCTGGGCGAGCCAAGTCAGCAGCTCCAGCAGCAACGTCCGAAAGGGAGACGCCGCCCTGCGTGCGCCTCGCCCAGGCGCCGACTCGCCAAGGAAGCCCACCAGGATCTCGAACTAGCGCTGTGCAGCGTTGAGCTTGGGTCCGCTGGTATCGACGCGCTCTGTCAGCTCGCGGCAAGCCAATGCGGGACTGGGGCACGCTGTCGTACGGTGGGCGCCTTGAATTTGAGTGACAATCCTGTCGGAGACCTCGGTGTCCGCAGTCTGGCGCACGCCCTAGCAAGGACGCCGGCGCGCATCGTGTGCCTCAAGCTAGACCGCAACCCTCGTCTCAGCACGGATGCCGTCTGCAGCCTTGTGCGGTCTGCACGCAGCGGCAAGTCGACGGCGCTTTCCTTGCGCGAGCTCTCGCTGCGGGAACTCGCGCGCTGTGACATGAATACGGTGCTCATGGCCCTATTCGTTCCCGGTGCAGGTCTCCTCTCACAGCTCCAGTGCCTCGATCTCGGCTACGCTGGTACGCAACTCTCAGGCACGGCCTTGGCGGCCTTGCTGGCGGAACCCCGGCCCGGCATGACATGCCTTATTCTTAGCGGCAACTCGTTACAGGACACCGATGCAGCATGGAGCCTCGTCAAGGGTCTGCCGAATGCGCTCCCGCAACTCGCCGAGCTTGGACTCGCTGAAACACGGCTTGAGCCGCACATTGGCGGCGGCCCGCTTGCCGAAGCACTCCTCGCCTGCCCCAGTCTCGCTCGCGTTGACCTCGCCCGGAATAAGCTCCCGTGCACGGCCACGGTCCGCCTCGCCAAAGTCCTTGGTCACGACTCGTGCACCCAATTTGATCTGGGCGGCAACCATCTCGACGCTCTGGTCGGCGCCGCCCTCGGCGCGAGCCTCGTGCAGCACGCAAGCGTGCGCCGTCTCACCGTGCTCCGTCTTGCGACACACGACAAGTCTGCAAAGCAAGCTCGTCTCGGCCCCGCTGGGGCACTCGCTCTCTTCCGAGCCCTTCTCGCCGCTGCCCTCGAGCTTCGGCATCTCGACCTGGCAGGCCAGGCCATTCAATGCAAGGGGGCTCTTGCACTCGCCCAGCTGTTTGGCGATGCGCATGGCCCGCTGCGCAGCCTGCGCGTGCTCAATCTCCGTAGCAACGCCATACGCAGACAGGCAGCGTGCGACCTCCTCCTCCGAGCCGAGCAACACGCCACGAACCTGGAAGAGCTTTGCCTCGCGGACAATCTCTTTCAGCAGCCCTTGCCACGAGCCACCAGGCGCCAGAATCTTATTGTCATCTACGATGATTAACCCGAACGAAGCGATTTGTCTCGCGGACAAACTCTTGTCAACAGCCTTGCCACGAGCCACAAGCTAGGCAGGCGGCAACACCCTACTGTCATCCGGCGCGCAAGCTCGCTTGTAGTTTGTCAGCCAGCCAGCCAGCCAGTCAGCGGCCAGACAGCCAGACAGACAGCCAGACAGCTCATGAAGAAGCCATTGGCCGCACCGTGAGTGTCTGAAGCGAACCAGGCTCGCCAATGACCGAAGTCCAGCCACTCGGGAGCAAATCCCACGCAGAGCCAAACACGTGCACTGTCTTGCTCAAAGTACCAGAAGAGTCCTCCACCACCCCAACATCGTGCGCCCAAAGAAGAATGCCACCCCGCATGTTGGCAAATTTGTGGTCGGGGTGCTCCTTTTGCAGCTTCGCAGCAGCGACTCCCGAACGATAGCCCACGGTGCAGTACAGGACGACTGCGACGAGCACGAGAATGCAATGGTGAGAGATCCTGGTCGCAAATCAAGGCGAACTCGCAGCCAAGACAAACCTACTCTCGGCATCCGCAGGCACCTCGTCTACCTTGAGGTCCGCCTGCGCGATGCTACCGGGCACGTGCGACACCTGCTCGCCCTTGGGCCGGCAGTCCACCAGCACTGGGCGCACTCCGCCCTCCGCCTCCTGCGCCGCGCGCAACTCCGTCGGATCTGCATCGCGCACGCCGTCGAAGGCCTTGGCCTTGTAGCTCGCAAACATCTTCAAGATGCGCTCACGCCTCTCTGCGTCTGTCTGCGGCTCTGCGTCGAAAAGCGTGTTCGTCGCCAGCTTGTTCGCCAGGCTCATGAGCATCTGCATCGCGGCTTCGACGCGAGTTCGCTACAAGGCGCGAGGTCGCTGCAAGGCTTGGCCCAGCGCAGCCCAGCGCAGCCCAGCGCCGCCGCCCACGCACACCCCGGCGACAGGCGCAGCGACGATCCCTCTCTGCTGCCGGCCGTGGCGGGGCGTGTCGCGTGGTCCGCGGCGCTTTCGAGCTCGGCCGGAAAGGGGCGCCCGGGCCGCGGCCCATGACCACCACCAAGCGGCCTCTGTGGTACGCAGACCGCAAACGGCATGGAGGTATCACCGTACCGTGGCACCTCGTGCCAGCGGCCTGACGTGTGTGCGCACTGCTCCGGTCAAGCTCGCCGACGGCTTTTGCGAGACAGTATCTGTGGGCCTGCTGCTCATGCAAGAAGAAGGAAAACCATGTCAATTTCCGTTCAGGCAAAGCTGGAATATTGAGGAGGGCGGATGGTTCAGGCCAGCAGGGTTGCTTTCCCATGGGCTGTGCACAAGGACGCCACTTGAAATCTTGCAACTTTGTCGCAACCCGGAAACTTGCATCGCTTGCCTCCTCCGTGCTTGATGCAGAAGGGAAGCCCAGAATGGCGCGCTTCTTTGTCGCAGGCTGGGTACTGGCACCGCCGACGCTTGCTGCGCGCCTTGTCATTGCGGCGTCTACATTGCCTGCAGCCCAAAGTCACACAGCGTGTGGCGTCATGTGCAGTGGCAGCAATGCCCAGTGCAAGGCTCTCTTGCGGAGGCGAGCCCTGCTCGAAGAAGCCAACTCGATGCACTTGCACCAGCTTTTGCGTCTGCGTCTGCTTCTGCTGCTTCTGCTGCTGCTGCTTCTGCTGCTGCTGCTGCTGCTGCTGCTGCTGCACCACAAAGGCGCTCGTCTGGCGCACGCGCTTCAGTGGTAGAGTCTCCGGCTGGATGCCAGGCGGCTTGCGCTTGCCAGATGAACCAGTGGACGTCACGGAGGGAGCACAAACACCAAAACCGCCATCGAGAGCGAGGCCCTGGGCCTCATCGCGCCTCGTGCGCTGCGGCGAGGCGCCATAGGCTGCGTGGTCCACTGGCCCGCTGCCCTCATCGAGCGACGCCTCGCGACCAAACTAATCGCAGCCAGACTAGCATCTGTGGCGCCATTTCCTCCCTGCTGTAGCGCTTGCGTTGCACGCGAAGCAGCGGGGCGACGCCGCTCTGGCCGTCCGCACCGCGCTGCGCTGCGCCGCGCGTAGCCCGCTGTTTTGATCACCTCTGCAAACTCGCTCCTGCAACTGGCTCGAGGTTTTTCCCTCCCGATGATCGGCTGCCTGCCTTCACAAATATCTTGCGTATATAAGCACTGCGCGACCGTTAGCGACCACAAGCCAAAATCGAGGATTCGCTTCCTCACAGCACGGGTTGCTTAGCTCAGTTGGTTAGAGCGTGGAGCTAATAAAATCTCATTAGAGGTCCATTAATCACTCCAAGGTCGTGGATTCGAGCTCCACAGTGACTATTATTTTTTGGCCCTTTTCGGCTCAATTGGGTCCTTTTCCAAGTTCCTGAACTCCAGCGCCTGCGCAAGACCGTTCATTGCTTTCTTTTGTTTGATGCTGCGATGGCCGTGACACGCGGCGTCCCGAACGCGGGCTCGGACCCGGACGCGGGCTCGGACCCGGACTCGGACTCGGACTTTTTGAGTTGCAGTCCGAGTCGCAGTCCGAGTCGCAGTCCGAGTCGCAGCATCCAAGTCGACCGTGACAAAGATCTGGCAAAAAAAACTACGAGTCGCATTCACAGTCAGGTTCTAATTTGCTCCAAAACACTGAGATGGTCGAATTGAGTCACGAGGCTTCGGCAGCAAGACCAGCCCGGGCGAAGAGGTCGCGTAGGGCGCTGTGCGGTCTCTTGAGGAGGTCGCCGGGCGTGCCGTCTTCGAGGAGAGTGCCCCCGGGGGCCATGAGGATAACGCGGTCGAAGCGCGTGACATGCTGTAGACGATGACAAATCATGAGGACGGTGGCGTCGAGGGAGAGGAGGACGTCGTGGATCTTGCGATCGGCAGCAAGGTCAATATTTGCGGTCGGCTCGTCGCAGAGCAGGAGGCGCGGCGGGACGCCATTGCGCGGAAGCAGGGCGCGTGCGGTGCAGAGCAGCTGCCGCTGGCCGACACTAAAGTTGCGGCCGCCATCGTCGACGACGCAGTCGAGGCCGCCGACCTGCTGCTGGACAAAATCCTTCATGCGAACGCGGTCGAGGGCGTCCCAGAGGTCGTTTTCGTCGGCGTCCCGGCCGAGGTTGCTGCGCAGGGTGCCAGCGACGAGCACGGAGTCCTGCGTGATGACTCGAATAGCGGCGCGGAGCTGTTTGAGCGGGATGCGCGAGACGTCGACGCCGTCGATGTGCACGGAGCCGGCGGAGAGGGGAAAGAGGCGGCAGAGGACGGCAAAGGTGGAGGATTTGCCGCAACCGGTGCGGCCACAGAGCGCAACCTTTTCACCGCCGCGGACTGCAAAGGTAAGCCCGTTGAGCACGCGACGTCGGTGGAGCGCGTAGCGCATCTGCAGGCCTTGCGCTTGGATGGCGCCGCGGGTGGGCCAGGCGCCGTCGCGTGGGGGCTCCACCGGGTCCCGCAGCGCGGCGAGGCGCGCTGCATCCTGGTCGAACTCGTCAGGGACGCGCGTGAAGCCGGCGATGCGCTCGACGGAGACGAACTGGGTCTCAACGTTGGTGAGGCCCATCATATAGTCCATGAAGGCACGCTGGAGCTGCGCGGAGTAGAGCAGCACGAGACCGAGCTGGCCGAGCGTCATGCGGCCTTTGGAGACGAGCAGGACGCAGATAACGCCGCACGAAAGGTAGAGCAGGCAGCCGTTCTGCGTGGTGAGCGTCTGCGCCCACTTGGACACGGCCTCGTTGGCGTACTTGCCGCGCGCCATGGCGCGCACGAGATCGCCATTCCAGCGCTCGAAGAGAGACTCGACCGCGAACGCGTGGATGCAGAGCTTGCCGCGCAGCACGTCAGCGAATTGCGTGTACACCGGGGAGTGCGCCATAGCCTCGAGCCTGCGGCTGTCGCGCGCGGCGCAGCGCACGGTGCCAAAGACGATGAAGTAGGGCACAAGAATGAGTGGGAGCGTGAGCATGACCCAGGGCGCAAAGAGCAAAACAAGGCCAATCTGGGTGACCATGCTGAGCGTCCTCTTGACCTGGTCCACGATGCAGTCCGGCACGCCCATGTCCAGGTTGGCGAGGTCCTGCAGAAAGCGATTCTGCACCTGGCCGGAGGGCGTGCGGTTGAAAAAGCTCATGTTGGCGCCCATGAGAGCACGCAGCATGATGTCATGAATGGTGCGGCTAGCGGCGAAGGCGCAGATCGCCAGCGTGACCACCTCCAGGCCAGCAAGCAGGGATGAGAGCGCGCCCAGACCGACGTAGATGCACAGGTAGCCGAGGTGGGCATCGGGCGTGTCGCCCCAGACGGAAAGCCAGACGTTCATGACGACGTTGGAGACGGCCGTGGCCACAATGATGAGGCCGAGCGCGAGAAGCGTGCTGCGCGTGCCGAAGGCTCGCAGATAGACGCGAAAGTCGCGCCACGCGATGAGGCCGACGTTCTTCTTTTCGTCCTGGTGCGGGACCTGCCCACGCAATGCCGCGGAGACCTCTTCCAGCACGCGGTCGTCCAAGACACGGTCGCGCTGTTCCTCGAGTAGCATGCGCACGCGAGTCTCGCACTCGTCCAGGGAGACGAGAGCGGCATCATTGAGTTGGTCTTTTGTCATGGAAGACCTTCGCTCTTGCTGCTGCTGTTGTTGTTGTTGCTGCTGGTGCTGGGAGTGCAGGTGCTCACGATTCTCGTCATGCTGTTCTCCTCCCTCTTCCTGCTCCTGCTGTGCGTTATCATCCCGAACTACAAAGGAAGAAATGTCCTCATGCACGCGGGACTTGACCACATCCCAGGGGCCAAGAAAAACGCCGCCGTCCGCCACGACGGCAACCAGGTCCACCTCGCGACGCGAAAGGTACTGCAATTGGTGCGTGACGAGGATGACGGTCTTCTCGCGGCTCGCGAGGCGGCCGAGAAGCGTGTTGTTCCAGAGGAACTGACCCGTGGTGGCGTCCACGGCAGACAAGACGTCGTCGAGAAAATAGTTGTCGGCATCGCTGTAGAGCGCACGCGCCAGCGCGAGGCGCGCCTTTTGGCCGCCGCTCAGCTGCACGCCCTTCTCGCCGATGATGGTGGCGCGGCCATCCTGCAGCGTGTCCAGGTCAGGCCCGAGCGCGGCGTCATGAACGGCCTGCTGAAAACGCGCCTCATCGAGGGGCTGCCCAAAGAGAATGTTGCTCTCGACCGTGTCGTTGAGCAGAAAGGGCAGTTGGCTCACGTAGGCGCGCGAGCCGCGAACGCGGCACCCGTCGCCCGCGAGCGGTAAAAGGCCCTTGGCGAGTGCCGCTAGGAGCGTGGACTTGCCCGCGCCCACCGCGCCAACCACCACGACGAAGGATCCGCGCGGGACAGAGACGTCCACGTCGCGCAGAATGGTGGTCGTCGACGCTTCACCCTGGTCCACGCGCCGATAGCCGAGCGAACCGCGCAGTTGCACCGCGACAGAGGCGCCCATGGCCGCGGAGTCCTCGGCGTCGCGGCTAATGTCGCTGTCGAGCCAGGCGCGTGGCCCGCCAGCCTCGGGCTCGCTAAAGAAGGCCGCCAGACGTTCGCAGCTCGGGGAGAAGACGGCGTACATGTTGTAAATGTCGGGCAGCACGTTAATGCTCCAACGCATCTGCGCGATCCACGCAAGCGTGGTGAATGCCGTGGTGCTGTCGAGCTGGTGGCCGTCGACCGCAGTGTACCATGCGAAGATGGAAATGGGGACGGCCAAGTAGATGACGGTGCCGAGGACCGTGTTGAAGGCGCGGATGAGGCGGATCCGAAAGATTTCGCGCATTTCCAGGCGGCGCGCCTCCAGCACGCGGTCCGTCCACTCCTGCTCGTCGGTCTGCAGCTTGATGGCTGTGATGCTGGCGAGGATCTCTTTGATGAGCTGGCTGCGCACGTCGCGACGCTGCTGCGACGCGAGGACCGCGGGCCGCGCCAAGTTTGACATTTGCCGCGTCGCCAGACCGCCCAACAGCATGGTGCCTATGCCAACCCAGACGGCGTTGCCCACGATGCCGTACACAAAGTAGATCACGAGTGGCAGCGAGCCAAGCGCCCAGGTCCACTGCGCAAAAAAGAAGATCATCCACGCGGTGCTGCCAATCTTGTCCGCGTCTGTGGCCATGAGGTTCGTCAAGGCGCCCGAGTCGTAGCGCGGCGAGTCCTCGCCACGCAGCACCTTGCGAAAGATGGCCGTCACCAGCACCGAGCGTGCGTTGTTGTTGACGCGCAGCGACGTGAAGAAGCACACCTCCATGAAGGTGACGCGTATGAACATGCTCACCGACAGAAGTCCGACGAGCAGCATGCTGCCGCGCATGTCCATGTCGGTCTCATGCGTCGACTTCTTCAGCAGGCGGTTAAGCAGAATCGGGTCGAGCAGCATGAGCGCCTGGTACGCCCAACCGTGCAGGAACGAGCTAAGAAACACCCTGCGCTGTACGCTGTAGCAGATCGTCACCAAGAGCTCCCACCCGGTGAGGGATTCGCTCTTCCACTCTTCGCGGAAGCGCTCGAGGAGGTGCTGCGGGGAGTCCTCCTGCGGGAGATTGGGCAGGTCTTTGAGGTCGAGCCCGCCCGAGCGGTTCGCGGTGCGCAGCGTGTCGAAGATCCACCAGAACGTGTAGAAGGAGAGCGCCGAGGCGCGGTCCTGCGGCGAAGCTTCCGGGCTCGAGTCCGCGCCCTTGTCGTCCTTGTCACGCTGTGCAGTCTCCAGATCGTCCTCGAGATGGCCCTCGCGCAAGGGGGCAACCACCGCCGCCGCCGCTTGCGCGCGCAGCACCAGGTCAGCGACGAGCCACGGCGCGGCCACGATGCAGAGAATGGGCACGGGTGCCAGGTGGCGCACCTGGGGCGCAAACCAGATGAGCCAAACGAAGCGCAGAAAGATCCACGCCGCGTCGGTGATCGCAAGGGCCGCATGCGCGAACCGCGCATGGGGCAAGCGTGCGAGAATGGCCTCGGTGACGGCATCGAAGAGGACCAGGCCGAGCTGCGCCAGAGCGAGCGCCTGATAGAGCGCGTGTGCGCGGCCGAGCCCGCTGCGCGCTCCGCGCGGGCTGCCGCTCAGCGCGAGAAGTGCGACCGTATGCCACACATTCAGGTAAACTTTGGTGAGCAACACGCAGGAGCTTGCGCGACGGAACGCGTAGTAGGACACGGTCGAGGCAGCGACGAGGCCTCCAGCCGCCAAGGCAAGACCTTGACCGTCCGGGTTTGCAGCTGTAGCTGCGTCCATGGGCGCCCAGTCAGCGAGCACGCCGCAGCCGGCGCCCACGAACGCGCACGTCAGCGCGGCCATGGCCTGCGCCTTGCCGCCCGTCGGTGTGCAGCGCCGCAGCCTGCCTGCAAGTGCTGCCCACAACGCGTACACGAGCACGGCGAGCGTCGCCCAGGCCGCGGGCAGGACGAGGTCGCTGGCTTCCAGCGCGTCATCTGGGTCTCCTCCGCGCGCTGCGCGGGACGCCAGCCCGAACGCCTCCCATCCCGCCGCCCACCCCGCCGCCACGCTCGCCAGCCGTGCGGTCTCGGCCAGGACGGCGGTCTTGATGCGACGCTTGCCGCTGTCGCTGTTGTCGCTGTTGCTGCAGGTACTACTGTCGCTGCTGCTGCTGCTGCTGCTGTAGCTGCTGCTGCCGCGGCGGCCGCCGCCGCCGCTGCCATCTTCGCTGCAAGCGTCTTCGCGGTAGCCCTCCAGCAGCGCCTCGGAGCGCTCCGCCTCCGTGCTGTTCATCTTGTCTTGTCGCTGTTGGAGATTTGCGAGCACCTCTGCAGTGCTCGGAACCAAGCAGGCGCGGCGGCGGCGCGCGGCGGGGCTGCGTTGCCTATCACTCCCGTACTGTTTGTAGGAGAACGGGCGGGCCCTGGCTCCAACCTAAGCTCTTCAAATAAAAGAACTTGAAGGCTACGTTGGTTTGGCAGCAACGCTGACTCGACTTGCTGCCGCCAGACTGCAGTGTTTGCCTCTAACTTAGGTTAGTAGTTCCTAGCTAGAGCGCTGGCACGGGCTGGCACCAAGACGCCTCAACTGGCTCAAGCTACGAGCTGGCTGCCAGTGGGCCTGGCTGGGCCTGGCTGGGCAAGCTGAGACGTTCTTCTGTCAAGAGGCAGGCTATCCTCACTCAGCTGCGGTCTGTGAACGCGAACCTCCTCTTTCTTTTTTTTTGCCGTTCTCGAACCTCCGCGGCACCAAATGGTATCCAGCCAGATCTGACCACACAACGCGTACGTCACATCATCTCTCTGCCAGGGATTGCGAATGAATTTGAGTGGTACTTCTTCCCATTGTTCTCCATTTGCAACGTCTTTCAGTATTCTATCGCGGAAAGAACTCTCGCTTGGGGACGGTTAGGCAAGAACACGGACCGCAGAAGGGCTCGCGCTCAACATCGGTGACAATGAGGACGGAGCCTCTACGAGACATGGGCGGGCGGCAGCAGAGCATGCTGTACATGTAAGGCGCCGCCGGGCCGAGAAGGTCAAAGTAAGCCAAGAACCAAAACAGGGCGGTGGCGACGGCGACCACCGCGAAAAACACGCCAGCGGCCAAGGCGGTGATGCGCACGGCCGGGCTGAAGTTGTCGTCGAACGAGCTGGAGTTCGTGACGGTGGCGCAAATGGCAATAAAAACAACGGCCGTGATGAGCGCCCAAACCGACATGGTGTAGAGGAAGAAGAGCACGGCGAAGTGGATCTTGTTGCGCGCCCCAATGCAGGTGCCCACAACGCCGCAGTGGTGATCGAGCTCGCGCACGCATGCATTGCAGAACTGACAGTGGCGCTGGCCGTCGTCCTGGTAGACGTGGCAGACCTTGCAGTATCGACGCGAAGGATCCGGCGTGACGCCAGGGTCCGGCTGCGGCGGGACGACGCCCGGATCCGAGCATCCCGTGAGCAGAAAGGCTAGCATGTCCATGAGCACAAAGACGATCGGCATGGCGGCCAGCAGCGCAAAGTATGGGAACAGCCACACCGCCGCGACGGGCACGTACACGACGAGCGCCACCACATAGATGATGCCAACGGCGCGCTGCACGTCGCATTCCTCCTCGGGCGGGCCCGTCACGCAGTACCCGCCGCAGTGGAACTCATGGTTGCTCTCGTTCACGCCCAGCTCCGTCACCGTGTCCGACCCGCTGCGCTTGGGCGCGACCTTGTCGCGCGCCGCCGCGCCCCCCGACACGGACCCGCCGGCCGCCGAGTCGCTCTCCCCCGCCAGGATCGGCCGCAGCTCCACCTGCTGCTCCTCGGCCCGCATCGCGCGCCCCGCCGCCGCTCGCGGCTCCGCGGCCTGGCGCGTGCCCTCCGCCGCGCGCGGCGCCGCGCCAAGCATCCGCGCCCGCGCGCGCGTTTCCCATTTGCTCTGCGCTGCCTCGAGCCAGGAGCCTGAGGGCCCAGCCGCCTAACTTCTAACAACGTCAAGTCACAGACCAAGCAACTTGAAGTCCGAGTCAGCGCCAGGCTCGCAGTCATGGCCGTCATGCAACCAAGTCAGACTCGCATGTCAGAGTCAGACACTTGCTCTCCTTGCTCTGGTCAGGCTCCACTGCACTTCAAGTTGCTTCAAGTTGCTCTGCGTGCTCTGAGTGCTCTCTCATGAGTCTTGTTCGCAGCCAGTCGTGGTCGCTGCCAGTGCCTGCAGTCTCTGCAGGGCGACGCAGCGCGGCGCAGCGAGCCCGGACGTGCAGCCCATCCAGCTAACGTTAGTTACAATGCAAGGGCGCGCCGGGGCCTGCCTCCTGACAGACAGGCAGACGTGAACTTGACCAGCCAGACAGGCAGATACACGGACAGACTTGATCCTGACAAGCGCGAGTCGCGGCTCTTCAGGTCGCCCTTCCGAGTCACGTCGCCCTGGCGCAGCTGCGCTTGATCCTTCCGCCGGCGTGGCGTGCGTGCGCAGGCTGGCGCCTGGCGCGTGGAGTTGAGCTGCTAAAAGCACTGCAACAATCTCCGCTGCCAGTGACCACGTGAACCTCAGCCAGGAGTGTGGTGAGTGAGTCAGAGCTGCTTGCGCTGGTCAACTGCTTCGGGTGCTGCTTCGGGTGCTGCTTCGGGTTTGTCTCCAAGTTCTCTCCTCCCTCCCCTCCGCTCTGCGCGCCGCGTGCAGCAAAAAGGCAACGCGCACGTTGGTTGCAGCGCAGCCAGGCGCAGCCAAGCGCAGCCAGACGCAACCAGATCTCGGTAGCGCGGGCAAGGCAAGCAGCGCCGCGCGACAACGTGCGGTGGTTCACGCGGCCGCGAGCGTAGCGTGCTGCTGCTGCTGCTAGGCCTAGCTCGCCAAGCTCTCCGAGTCGCTCGCTCGTAGCTCGCACCTGGCTGGCGACTGTGGCTCGCGCCCAGCGCCTCACCCGCGCCATGGAGCACTTGGCGGACGCCGACACGGACACGGTCCACAAGAGCCTGGTGGCGGCGTGGGAGGCCGATACGCCAGTAGCAGCGACGGCGCGCGGCTTCTTGGAGGACATTCGACTGCGCGAGACAGAGGCTGGCGCCGGCGAGCACACGAAGATCGGGGTGCTCTTCAATCGGAACCGCAAGACCAAGAAGCGCAAGCCGAGCCTGACGGACGTCCTCGTGCGCACGCCTTGGCACGAGGATGGCTTCACCTTCTTCCGCGTGCCAGAAGGCGAGGTGGTGCACGAGGAGGAGACGGCGCGTGTTGTCTTTAATGTCTTCCCCATCTGCAGGCAGCACTATCTTCTGCACGCGCGAGAGCGCCTGGCGCAGCACTTTGCTCAGCCTGGCGCGCTCGCTTTCCTCAAGACCGTCCTGCAGCTCGCCATGCAGCTGCGACCCCGGCGCTGGCTCGTCGGCTTTAACTCCTTTGGCGCTTTCGCAAGCGTCAACCACCTCCACGTCCACCTAATGCCGCACCCGATTCAGCCGGGCGGCTTGAGCCCAGTCGAGGCCAGCCCCATCCGCCTGCACCGCAGCTTCAGCTGGGGCAAGCTCTTCGTGCCGGCGCCTGCACCGGAGGCTGTCCTGCAGGTGCGCTGTCTTGTCTTTGAGCTGGACGATGCCGCTCAATTCGACAATTTTGCCACGGCTCTGTGCGCCACCCTGGCTGACCTCGCAGAGCGCGACCTCGCGCACAACTTCTTCACGCTCGATGTACCTGGCAAGCCTCTCCGCGTCGCCGTCTACCCTCGCTGCTGTAAGCTCTTCTCCACCCCTGACATGCGCATTGCGCCAGGCGGCTTTGAGATTTTCGGCCTGGCCATCGTCTTCGACCTCGACCTCTACGAGTCCTTCACCGCCGCCGATTACGCTGCCCTTTGCGATCAGACTCAGCTGGACGCTGACCACTTTGAATCCCTTATTCAGCTTCTTGATGCCGACGCCGACGCCGACGCCGAGGCCATTGCCGCTGACAGCAAGTGGCCAAAGAGTACGAGCGAGAGAAAACAATGCCACCAGGTCCGCTAACATGTAAATCACCTTTCTTGGTCGTCATCAAAACAGGTCAAAGGGGTTTCCCATTGCTTCCTGAGGTGCGGGCTGCGTGGGCTGCGCGTGTTGCGCGGGCTGTGCGGACGGAGCTGGCGCCTGATGTTGTTGTTGTGGCTGCTGCAACATCTGTGCATACGGCGCAGGCTGCGAAGACATCACCATCATTGGCGGCGACTGCTGTTGCGCATTCGGCATCATCATCGGCGGTGGCTGTTGCGCATCCGGCATCATCATTGTCGGGTGGTTGTGGTGGTAGTGCTGCTGCTGCTGCTGCTGCTGCTGCTGCTGCTGCTGCGCATTCGGCATCATCGGCTGCTGCTGCTGCTGCACAAACGGCGGGACTTGCCCCGGCATCGAGGACTGCGTCGCATGTGTAGCACCCATAAGGTCGCCAAAGGGATCACCTGCCGGCACAGCCGAAGAGGCAGACGAGCTCTGCACAGGGACCTGCGACGCCTGCTTGACTTCTAGCGGCGCCGGCGCCTGGTCAAAGTCACCAAAGTCGTCAAAGTCAGACTCGGCATTGGCCGGAGCGGCACCGGAGAATGCATCCTGCACAACGCCGTTCGCAGCCGAGGAGGAAGCCTCATGCGCAGCGCCAAACGCAGCACTTGCGACGTGCATGCTCTCAGCGCCATGCGTGCTATCGTTCGCAGCGGCGTGCAGAGGCTTGGAAACCTCAGCCTGCGTCTGTGTAGCACCACTGGACTGAATTGGCTCGAAGGACAGCGCTGCAAACGGATCGTCAAGCTCCGTGGTGCCAGCACTGGGAGGCTGGTGATGTGAAGGTGGCGGCGCAGATGCCAGAGCACTTTTGGGGGAAGAGAACGCATTCCATTCGAAAGCATCCGTTGCGGGAGGCTGAGACACGGCTGCTGGCGGCTGCGAAAAGGCATCCCACTCGAACGGGTCGGAGGCAGGCGCTGCTTGTGGCTGAGGCGCAGAAGCTGCCGTTGCTGCCGTTGCTGGTGGCAACTGGGTGGAATAGCCAAAGGGATCGTCTGCCGCAGCAGGAGCTTTGGGCTTCTCCTTCTTGGCCGTCTTGTGGGTGGCATTCTTCTTCTTCTTCGTCATCTTCTTGCGCGCCTTTACATCCTCGCTCGAAGACGATGAGCTGCTGCTGCTGCTGCTGCTGCTGTCTGAATCGGAACCCGAGTCCGAGTCTGAGACTGCCTTCTTCGTCTTCTTCTTGGACTTCTTCTTGGTGGCCGACTTGCACCAACGCTCGTCCTGGTACTTGTACATGATGAACTTGCGGATGCGTTCGCGCTGACCTGGCGTGGGCTCGGCAAAGTCTTTGGAGTTGAAGTTGGCAAGCCAGACCTTGCGTGCCTTGGCATTGCCGCCATCGGAGATCCCGCGCATCTCCTCGGGCGTGAAGGTGCTCATGCTAATGCCCTTGACCCGGTAGCTGAACTCGCGCAGAATGCCGCTGCAGCTCGTGCATACGAAGGTGTTGAAGTTCAAGCACACATAGCTGGGGCCCTTCTCGCCGCACTCGAAGCAGAGCTTGTTCGCCTTGCTCTTGCGCTGCAGCGCGCGCAGCACCTTGACGTTCTCGTCGTCGCCCATGCTCCTCGACGACGACTCGGAACAACGTTGGCCCACCCCAACCCGCTCGGCTCGGCCGCCCCGGTCCGCGGCCCGCTCCACGCCAGCCGCCAGCCGCCGCGAGGCGAGGCGAGGCGAGGCGAGGCGAGCACGGGCGGCGGCGGGCGCCGCGCGCTCGCGCCCCGCTCGCCACCGAGCGCCGCGAGCGAGCCGAGCGCAGCAGGCGAAGGCGTACTGCGGCGCCGCGGCGCCGTGGTCGCAGCGCCTCAAGCGAGGCGCGCGCCGCGGCGCGGGTTGCGCACTTGGGCCGCTTGGGGCGGCGGCCTAAACTTCGGTGGTCCCGCGCCGCGCGGAATCGCATTGACGCATCGCATCGCATCGCAGCGCAGCGCGGCGGCGGGCGGCGGCGGCGGGCGCGCGGGCGGGCGGGCGGGGCGGCAGGGCTCGCGGCGCACCGGGCAGGCACCATGGCGCGCAAGCAGACGAAGAAGCTGATCCAGAAGTTCGTCAAGAAGCAGAAGATGAGCGGGCGCCCGCCCTCGGCCGTGGCGGGCGTCAAGACCAAGGCGCTCGGCAAGCACGCCAAGGCGGGCGGCAAGGGCAGCAAGGGCCCTGACGTGAACACGCTCATCGCCAAGACCTTCAAGAAGCGCAAGCGTGACGCGCCTGCGGCGAAGAAGGCCGCCCCCGCGGACGATGCGAACCAGCGCAAGCTCTTTGACAAGGAGATCGGCAAGGCGGTGCGCGATGAGGACGCCGACGTGGACGATCTCGACGACGGCGATGCCGGCGCGCCTTCAGCTATCAACGGTAGCATGTCCATTGAGGACTTTCTCGCGGGCGGCTTTCAGGTGCAGCCGGAGGACGAGGACGACGACGAGGACGACGAGGAGGAAGAGGACGACGAGGACGACGAGGACGACGATGAAGACGAGGACGACGATGAAGACGAGAAGAAGGATGCCGACGACGATAAGGAAGACGACGACGACGAAGAAGAAGAAGGAGAGTCTTCAGACGACGAGGATATGCACATGGAGGAGCTCGCCGCGCTCAAGGAGAGCGACCCGGCCTTCTTCAAGTACCTGCAAGAGGAGGACGCAGACTTGCTCAAGTTCCGTGCGAGCGGCGGTGCCAAGGAGGCCAGCGACGTGGAGCCAGCGGCAGGCGAGAAGAAGCAGACCAAGAGCGATGAGGAAAGTGGGTCGGTGTCGTTTGAGGCCCTGCGCAAGCTCGAAAAGGAGCTCAAGGCGGAAAGTCCGTCGCGCAGGTCGATTCGCACGGTGGTGGACATGTTCGCAGCCGTGGCGAGCGAGGTGGGCACAGACGACCAGGACGAGAGCCGCAAGCCGGCCAGCGCCCAAAAGTTCAAGATGAACGAGCTGGTCAAGGAGCGCGTGATTCGCATGGGCATGACCCGCATGGCGACCGCCTTCGACGCGGCGCTGAAGCTGCAGCGGCCCAAGCAGGAGGGTCGCCGCAAGATCGTCAAGACGCATGCGAACTGGTCCAAGTACGAGAAGCTGGTGCAGAAGTTTCTTGGGTCCGTGGTTCGCCTGCTGTCGCTGACGCCCTCCGATGATCTCCGAGTCTTCATGCTGCGCCAGTTGCCGCCCTTTGGCATCTACATTTGCGCGCTGCGTTCCAAGGTGCTGGCCAAGTTTGTCAAGACGCTGGTCACCAAGTGGGGCAGCTCGCGCAGCTCCGAGCGCGTGCGTCTCCTGTGCTTTGCGTCGCTGCGGCGGCTTGCCACCGAGTGCGGCACCAGCGCCCTGCCCAACGTCCTCAAGCCGGCGTACCTGGAGTTTGTGCGCGGCGCCAAGCATTCCTCGGCAGAGGAGGCGCCGCGCATCGCCATGCAGGCCAAGTCGCTCGTGGACCTCTTCGGCATCGACCTTAGCATCACCTACCAGCTCGCCTTTGTGTACATCCGCCAGCTTGCGCTGCACCTGCGCGCCGCAATTCTGTCCAAGACCTCGGAGGCCACGCGCGGAGTCTACGGCTGGCAGTACATTCACTGCCTCCGTCTCTGGGGGGTCGTGCTGAGCACCTACCCGGGCTCACCCAAGTCTGACGAAAAGGGCGCCACCACGACGGCAGACGATCACCAGCTGCGGCCGCTCGTGTACCCTCTTATTCAGATTCTCATCGGCACCGTGCGTCTCGCGCCCACTACGCGCAATTTCCCTGTGCGCTTCCACTGCGTCGCGGTGCTCAACAGCCTGGCGCGCACCTCGGGCTACTTTGTTCCCTGCGCGCCCATGTTGCTCGACGTCTTCGTCTGCGCCGAGCTACGCGACCGCCCGCCGCAGGCCACCATGGCCAAGGACCCCAACCTCGACACGGCGCTCTCGCTCAGCAAGCAGGCACTCGCCTGCGCCCCTGCCCAGCAAGCGCTCGTGCGCCGCGCCGCCAAGCTGCTCGAAGAGTACCTCGACTGCTACCGCTTCTCCATTGGTTTCCCGGAGATGGCCTTCCCCATCCTCTCTGCTCTGCGCACCTTTCGCCGCAAGAGCAAGCTCTCCCGCGTGCGCGACAACCTGCGCGACCTCATCGCCAAGGGCGACGCCTGGGTGGCGCACGTCAAGAAGGCGCGTGAGGCTGCTGACTTTGCGCCCACCAACGTCAAGCGTATGAACGAGTTCCTCCGTGCCGACGAAGCCGAGGCTCGTGCTCGCGCTGCTGCCGAGCTTGCGGCAGGAACTTTTGCCGTCGCCGCGGATGACAGCGAGCACAAGAACGACAAGAAACAGAAGTCCGATGGTGACGAGGATGGCGACGAGGAAGCTGACGAGGAGGACATGGAGCAGGTTGACGAAGACGACGGCAACAAGGACGGCGACGAGGATGGCGACGACGACGACGACGATGATGATGATGACGACGAAGAGGAGGAGGAGGAGGAGGAGGAGGAGGAGGAGGAGGAGAACGCGTCGTCCAAGCGGCGCAAGGTTGGCGGCGCCAAGGCCAATGGCCATAGGCCCGTCGAGGACGATGATGGCGATCTTGTGCAAGACATGGAAATGTCCTCGGACGAGGACGAGGATTAAGTAGGCCCGGACGAAAGAGAGTAGAATCATGTTGCTTGCTGTGAAAGGACCGTTCTGTGAGCCACACCTTGCTCGCGTGGGCCGCCTCTTGACGGTCTTCAAGTTAGAAGTAGCTACTGAACGTCAGCTGACTGACAAGATTTGAGCACAAGATTCCCCGACTGAGGCGACAAAACGTTTGGTTGGCCTCCGACCTCATCAAACATCCTCCAAGGGAAAACTCACGCACGCATGGCCGAGGACACTCCGGCAGCGGCGGCGGCGGCGGCAGCCGGCGCACAGGCGCTACGCGCGGCGCACGTGCAGTCGCTGACGCACTGCGCAGACTGCGCGGAGCGGCGGCCGCTGGCGGATGGTGCGCCACGAGATGGCGAGACCGTGGCGCTGGCCTTGGCCACGTACGAGCTGGACGCGGCGTCCGGCGAGCGCCGCGGGCAGATCGTGGCGTGCGCAGTCGAGGAAGGCGCAGACGCGCAGCTAGCGCTTAAAGCGGTTGGACCCGCCGCAACACTGGCTGGTGTCTTCGACATCAAGTGGAGCGCGGACGGTGCGTGGCTCGCCTCGGCGCACGCGGACGGGACCTGCCAGGTGCGCAGCGCCGAGCATCTGGGCGAGGCGACGGCAGCAACCTCGCTGGACCTCGCGCCAGGCGCCTTTTGTCTGTCTCTGGACTGGAATGACCGCGGCGGGGACGTCGCAGTGAGCGACGATGTGCGCATCGCTGTCAGCAGATCAGACGGCGAGGTCGCCCTCTTGGCAAGACGCGAGAGCGGCCTGGAGCTCCTCGACTCCTGGGCGGCTCATGAATACCCTGGCGGCGCGCCCGCGGAGGTGTGGATCACGGCTTTCGACTGCTTCGAACCGCATGTGCTGGTGAGCGGCGCAGACGAGGGCAAACTCAAGTGCTGGGATGAGCGCGCAGGTTTCGCGACGCCCGTCGCCGTCTGCCTGGGCCACGATGCGGGCGTTTGCAGTGCTCAATTTCACCCTCGCCGGCAACAGCTCTTCGCGTCGGGATCCTATGATGGCCACGTCCGGCTGTGGGACCGCCGCAACCTGAAGCAGACAGTCGTCCCGCCTCTAGACACCTCTGGCGGCGTCTGGCGCCTCAAGTGGCACCCCGTCGAAGAGGACCGGCTTTTAGCGGCTGCCATGCGCTCGGGCTTCATCGAGCTTGCGCTCTCTGCTGACTCGTTGGGCCCGACCCGCTCGTACCGCGCCGGCCTGGAGCCGGGCAAGTGGGAGGCCTTGGGTTATGGCGTAGACTGGCTCCAAGTGCAGGATCGAGCAGATTCGCTGGTGATTGGGGCGTCCTTTTACGACCGCCAGGGTTATCTGCTTGTCGGGGAGGAGGATAGCTGAGCTGACAGAGAGAAGCAAGCTTGAAAGCAACACGTCTTGTTCATGCAGTGGCATCTCGTAACATGTAAGATAGGTTACAGGACCGGGTGTCATTCATGTGATGTATAAGAAAGAAGAGTATGCGTGCGTATCCGCAATCCTTCGCTCGATCCTCGTACCTGCGCTCAGTACTGGTCGAGGTTGTCGAGCAGGCGGCGCAGCTTGGCGTGCTGGCGCACCTCGAGGTGCTCCTTCTTTTGACGCTCCGTGCGAGCGGCGCTGGGCCGAGGCGGGGCGCGGTGCTGGCGAGCGATCTCCACCTTGCGACGAAGAATGTGCTCAATCTGGTGCAGGCGGCGCTGCAGCTCCGGGTCGTCCACAACGTAGTTGATGGCGCGGCTAGAGTCCGAGCAAAAGCACTCGAGCAGGACGAGCGCGTGCGCGAAGATGGGTCCCTGGTCGCGGAACATCTGGAGGAGATCAACGATCGAGCTCGCGCTGGACGCCTTGTTGGCGAAGAGACGATCGTAGTTGTTGACGCGGTCCTGGCGGGCCACCTGGATGAGAATGTGGAGCGCGATCTCCAGCAGCTTGAGGTGCGGCAGGCTGCGATTGCACGAGTGCACGAGCGCAAAGAGCACATCGCTCGCTGTCGATTCCAAGAAGGCGTCCGCCATGACCGGGTACTGCGTCGAGACCTCGAGCGTGTCGCAGGCCTGCCGGATGGCAGCCAGGTTCTTGCTGGTGAGCAGCCAGCTGAGCGCCGACTGCGTACGCGCGCCGAGCGTCATCTCGTCCGTGGCCTTGTCGCGTGCGGCCGCCAGACGCCGTTGAATGCGGAGCAGCTCCTTGGACCGCTCCTTGCGCGCCTTCCAGCCGCGGAAGAGCGCCTGCAGCTTGACAAACCCGCGCATTTGCAACAGGTGCGCGAGACAGCGCTCGCGCGCAAAGCCCTGAATGCGCCGTGCCGCAGCGCGCTGAGCAACAAATGCGCGACGCGCGGTGCACATGCGCGAGAAGGCAGCGAGCTTGGTTGCAGCGGTGGTGTCCCGGACAAGGCGCAGGCGCTCCACCTGCTGCCGCGCAAGCAGGCCACGGGTGGCAGCCTGCAGGACCGTCGCGGCCCTGAGCTTGCTCGCGTACTGCGCGCGGTAGACGACCATGCGCGAGAAGGCGGCGAGCTTGATCGCGGCAGCGGTATCCCGAACAAAACGCAGGCGCTGCGCCTGCATGCGTGCCAGCAGGCCGCGGGCGGCAGCCTGCATGGTCGTGGTGGCCTTGATCTTGCTCTCGTACTGTGCGCGGTAGACGACCATGCGGGAGAAGGCAGCGAGCTTGGTCGCGGCGGTGGCGTTCCGGGCGGAGCGCAAGCGCTCCACATGCTGCCGCGCCAGCAGACCACGGGCGACAGCCTGCAGGACCGTCGCGGCCTTGATCTTGCTCTCGTACCGAGCGCGGTGGACGACCATGCGCGAGAAGGCGGCGAGCTTGATCGCGGCGGCGGTGTCGCGAGCAAAACGCAGGCGCTGCGCCTGCTGGCGTGCCAGCAGGCCGCGGGCAGCAGCCTGCATGGTCGTCGCGGCCTTGATCTTGCTCTCGTACCGAGCGCGGTGCACGACCATGCGGGAGAAGGCGGCGAGCTTGATCGCGGCGGCGGTATCGCGAGCAAACCGCAGGCGCTGCGCCTGCTGGCGTGCTAGCAGGCCGCGGGCAGCAACCTGCATGGTCGTCGCGGCCTTGACCTTGCTCTTGAACTGCGTCTGGCAAATGACCATGCGCGAGAAGGAGGAAAGCTTGACGGCAGCAGCCGTGTCCCGGGCGGAGCGCAGGCGCTGCACCTGCTGACGCGCCAGCAGGCCACGGGCGGCAGCCTGCGCAACCACGACCTGAGCGATGGTCTTCGTGAAGCGCCGCTTGCAGATGACCATGCGCGAGAAGGAGGAAAGCTTGACGGCAGCAGCCGTGTCCCGGGCGGAGCGCAGGCGCTGCACCTGCTGGCGCGCTAGCAGGCCACGGGCGGCAGCCTGTGCAAGCACGACCTGAGCGATCGTCTTCGTGTAGCGCCGCTTGCAGATGACCATGCGCGAGAAGGCCGAGAGCTTGACCGCTGCGGCCTTGGCGATCGCGATGCGCGCGAGCGCCCCGCGCCAAAAGGCCTGGATGCGAACGGCGCACGCCCGCTTATGGGAGACGTCCAGGCGGGCCACACGAGCCCGCCACACCGCCTGCACGGCAATGACATGCCGACGGTTGGTCGTGAAGACTGCACGCTGCGACCAGGCGCGGGCCGCGGACTGCACGGTGATGGCAGCGGAGCGGACAATGAGCCAGTTCTGGCGGATCATAGCGCCCCGAGCAAAGGCCTGAATCTTCGTGGCACCGCTGCGCGCCGCAACAAAGGCCTGACGCGCCTGATGAGCGCGCCAAAGCGCCTGGATGCGTACGGAAGCGATGTGGCGGTCGGCGCGGAAGCTGCGAAGAGCGATGCGAGAGCGCCAGGCCGTCTGCAGTGCGACGGCTGCCGAGCGCTGGCGAGCAAAGCTGCTTCGAGCCGAGGCGCCACGAGCGACGGCCTGGAGCGTGACGACTCCGGAGCGAGCACGGAAAAAGAGCGCACGCGCACTGGCGCCGCGTGCGGCAGACTGCAGCAGAAGAGCAGCCTGGCGCGCCTTGAGGAAGCGGGCACGCAGCAGAGAGGCCCGTACACGGGCTTGCAGCTTGACGGCAGCACGAGTCCGCCGCTGAGTTGCCTGCACCGCCCGAACCCAGGTCTGCGCACGCACGACGCAGGCCCGCACGTTCACGTAGCAGGCGCGCACCTCGTAGGTGCGGAAGCAGGCCTGAATCCGCGTCGCCGCGACACGCTCGAGGCGCAGCTGACGGCGCGTGCACCAGGTGCGCGCCACGGCCTGCAGCACGATGACGGCCGTGCGCTGGGCGTGAAAAACGCGAACCTCGCGGTGCTGGCGCACGAGCGCCTGAATGCGCGTGGCGGCCTGGCACTGCACCCGCGCCGCCGTACGGGCGAGCGAGCCGCGTGCGAGCGTCTGGATGCGGGTGGCAGCCATGTGGCAGCGGGCGAGCTCCCGCCGTGCTGCGTGGCCGCGCACGAGGGCCTGGGCGCGGACCGTGCTGGCGCGCACGACGGTATACATGGCCCTGATGCGGTCCATGCGCACCACGGACTGCACGCGCACGGCGGCGAGCGACATGCGCTGGTAGCGCGAACGCGCCAAGACCATGCGCGAGAAGGCCTGCACGGTGCGGCAGGCATCTTCGGCCTGGGCGAAGTGCAGGCGCGCAAAGTAGGCACGCGTGGTTCGCTGGACGAGCACCGCGGCGGCGCGCCGGGCCTGGAAGCTCCTGGCGCACTGACGGGCACGGACGTGGGCTTGCAGGCGCACAGTGGCAGACCGCCGGACGACCCATCGCGCGGACGCAGAATGGCAGCGCCAGGCGGTCTGCAAGTGCGTGGCGCCCGCGTGGCGACGAGCGAGTGTGCGGCGCACCAGAGCGCCACGGCAGAGAGCCTGTATGGCGATCGCGCGGGTCCGCAGCGACATGTAGCCCGGCCGCACAAGGACGGCGCCGCGTGCAAAGGCCTGCAGGCGCACGGCGGCGACGGACGAGCGACGCACCCACGCGCGGTCGAGGAAGCCACGCACGAGCGCCTGAATGGAGACTGCCGCGGCGCACTGGTAGAGCAGCGCGGTGCGCTGCGCCGCGCCGCGCCAGGCGGCCTGCAGGCACGTGGCGGCCTGGGCTTGGCGACGCAGACCGGCGACCCGGAGGCATGCCTGGTGGCGGCGCACAGTGGCCTGAACCGTGGTGATCATGCTGAGCACGGTGTTGTAAATCTCGTATGTGGAGCGGTAGCGGAAGAAGGACTGCAGCTTGATGGTGGCGACACGCAGATTCTGGTAGCGTGCGCGCATGACTGCTGCGCGCACGGAAGCCTGAACAGTTCGAGCTGCGCGGTGGCGGCGCGCCGCTTGGCGCGCGAGATGGCCGCGTACGACGCGCTGCATGGCGAGGGCGGCGGCGCCAGACTTCTCGCCGAGCTGCCGCAAGAACTGCGCACGGCGGCGGCTGGCCCACAGGCGCTGAATCTTGATGGCCGCTGCAGTCTCGTCGCGCGAGGCGAGCAGACGCGAGCAGAGATAGGTGACGAAGAGGCGCATCATCTTCTCCTCGGGCAGGTTCTCGGAGTCAAACTCCGGCAGGAGCACCGGGACGGCGCCAAGCGCTGACGCGCACTCGTTGACGAGGCGGAAGTTGGCGCGCTCGTTCTCAAGCGCGCGTCGGTACTCGTTACGCGGCATGTCCTGTGCGCTGAAGGCAGCCCAATCGAGGTCCGGCGCGAAGCTGCTCGGGTGGCGCGTACGGCACACGTCCACGGTGGTTTCCTTGATGGCCTCCCTCGGCAAGAGACCCGGGTGGTAGTGGTGAATGAGAAGGCAGAGCGCACGGCCCGACGCCATGGAGGTGGTCAAGTTCGCCACGCGCAGCCCGTGATGTGCGCACACCACCTGGCACCAGCGCAGCAGCTTGGCTTCCTGCTGCTGGCGCTCCTCCACGAGCGGCTGCTGCTGCTGCTGCTGCTGCTGCTGCTGCTGCTGCTGCTGCTGCTGCTGCTGCTCCTGGAGCTGACGGCGCTGCGCCTCGTGGGCGGCAAGTTCCATGGAGGTGCGGAAAATGCTCTGCGCGGTCTTGCCGAAGCGTGTCTCAATCTGCGCCGTCTCGTCGCAGAGTGCCTCGTCCGGCAGCATGACGTCGAGCTTCCACTTGAGGATCATCTTCCAGAGCAGCGCGAGGGTCTTGCGGCGATCGCCGTCGACGATATCACGGTTTGAGATGGAGCCAATCGAGATGCCATGGCGTTGCAGCTCCTTAAGCGCCACCTCCGTGTTGTGGAGCTTCTGCAGGCGGCTGACGGCTGGCACGCGAAGCTGCGCCGAGAGCGTGCGGAGCCGGTTGTCCGTGAGCAGTTCCACGGTGCGCGTAAGACGCAGGCCGTCGCGCAGGTCCGTGGCGAGGGACTGCACGCGAAAGTCAAACTCGTCCAGCACGCGCTGCTCGTGGAAGAGCGTGTAGCTGCAAGCGCTGGCGAGGTGGCGAAGCACGTTTCCCTCGCCCGCTAGGAACTCCTTGGCAAAGTTGATGAGCATGTCAGCCGAAGATTTGATGTGCGAGTCGACACGGAAGAGGCAGCTTGGATGGTCAATGAGGCTAGCCTGCTTGGCGCGGTCCAAGAAGAGCACGAGCTGCAGGAACCGCCGCAGGGTGCGGCGGCGCAGCTCTTGCTTGTATTCCGGGTTCTCGTCGAAGAGGCCCTTTTTGGTGTCTCGGTAGGCCGCGTCCAGCTCTGGATCACCAAGCAGGTAGGTGGTCGCAATCCGCTTCATCGAGGGCCGCCGCGACTCGATGTCCACGCGGTGGTGGCTGCCCAGGACCGTGTCAAGCCCGAGACGCAGCCAGGCGTCCTGGTAGCAAAAGAGCAGGTCCAGAACCAGGCGCCGCAGTCCGAGGTCCTTGAACATGTCCCGGTCAGCGCGGATCGAGATGCCACCGCTGGCGATCTCACGGTCCAGCTGCATCACAGTGGCCTCCATCTCGGGACTGTGCATGACGACAAAGGCGCGGCGCTGCAGCGCTGCGTGGCGCTGCTTGCGAGCCAGCTCCGCGAAGGCGCCGCTGATGCTGTCCCTCGCGGTCGGCGACGAGGCCACCGCCGCCGCTGACGATGACAATGAAGACGACGACGAGGCGGAGGAGGGCATCTGCTCCGGGTCCACGACGAAGTTGACCCAGGCTGCCAGACCCTTCTCCTGCTTCTCCATCCATCGCTCATCGTACACCACCTTGAGCGTGCTCGCGGCGGCCGGGGGAGGCGGGGGCCGGTCCGCTCGCTTGAGCCGCAAGCTCGTCGCGGGCTTCGTGCGGGGCTGCTTCTGCGCCTTCTGCTTGGGGAGCCGCGGAGCCGCGCTGCGGTTTTCCGAATCCTGCAGCAGCACCAGCGGCTGCCGCGAGACCGACGACGTCGCCATCAAGGTCTGCGTCTGCGTCGTCGCCGCAACGTTCTCTGCATCCGGCAGCGCGCGTCGCCGACGGGGTGCCTCTCCCCCCCTGCGAGTGCTGGTTGCAGTGCTGGTTGGGGCCGCCGGCCGCGCCACGCCGCACATAAAGGCGCCAACGCGCACGCGGCGCCGCTGCGCGTTGAGATAGCTAAAGGTGATGCTCTGGCGCACGCCGCCCGCCTGCGTAGGCAGCCAGCTCACCTTGCACGAATACGCGCCTTCCGCCGCGATGGTCCAGCACGAGGCGCCGTCCGCGAGCTGAAAGCCATGCCGGGTGCTAAAGCGTTCCACGCGCACCTCGACCGGGCCCGGATCGCGATTCACGAGCACGAGCTCGCCCTCGTACGCCTCCTCGTCCTCGCTTGCGCGCACCGCCACGGACCCGAACTCCAGCAGCCTCTGCTGCTGCACGTCCTGCAGCACGACCTCCACTCGCGGCCTGTCGCTCTCGTACGCGTCCATCGCGCCCTGCGGCTCCTCGAAGTCGTCGCCAGCGTCCTCCGCGGCGCCGGCCTCCGCGCGCAGCTCCTCATCCAGCACGCGTACGCCCGGCGACCATCTGATCTCAAACGCAGTGCCGCTCTTGCCGCTCATCTTCGCTGCGCCGCCGCGCGACCGCTGCACGAACGCGCGCACCGCCGCCGCCCCGGCCTCCACCCGGCCGAGCACGATTTGAACTTGATTTGAATTCAACTCTAGCTAGCCAGCAAGCCTCGCCGCCGCCGCCGCTGCCGCCGCCCTCACTGGCCTCGGGAGTCTTGGGCCACGGTTATCTGCCCGGCTCGCTGCTCGTGTAACGGACGCGACCAGTCGCACCGGACCAGGCGCCGTGCTCCGCAGCAAAGAAGGCCGATAAGGCCCGGTCCGCTGCGGTCGTGCGCCTCTTCGCGGACCCGCGCACGCTTCAAACGTTTGTTCGAGTGAGGAGCCCTGCCTGGATTGGGGACACGGCGCGTGACCTCGAGGAGCGAGCGCCTCGAGAGTTGTCTGTCACAGGGTACGGCGCCGGCGCGGCACGAGCCAAGCAAGACCGATGATGGGGAGCTGCGGACGAGCGCGCTCCAAGCCAAAGGCGTGCCTGAAGGGAGGCACCGGGACAACAAAGCGATGCTTGATGAAGAAGCAAGCACGCAAGCTCGCAAGCACGCAAGACAAGGAAGCAAGAGGCGCAAACGGCTGGCCCGAGTTTAATGAACCAGCCAGGGGCCACCAGTAGGCTAGCTAGCTAGACGGCAGCCCGGCCACGTCAAGATCAAGAGCCCCCTGACTTCTCTCTGTGTTCAAGTTGGCTACTGCAAAAATGGCCCAAAATAAAGGCAATTAAAAAAATAATAGTCACTGTGGAGCTCGAATCCACGACCTTGGAGTGTTTACATGTTCGAAGAACAGAACGTATTAGCTCCACGCTCTAACCAACTGAGCTAAGCAACCCGTGCTGAGAGGAAGTGAATCCTCATTTTTGGCTTGTGATATCTCAGGCTACGGCAGAGGTTATATACGTAAGAGGGTAAATCCGAGTCAGCCAACTTCTCTGCCGTGCGGTCCGGCGCTGATGTGAAGCGAAAGCTTCTGATGCTACGAAGAGAAGAGCCAGGAGCACGGAGCTATGCTGACTAGCTGCTTGCAGCGAGGCTCGCGCACGGCCTTTCGCTTTCATAAAAAGACTTGGAGTGCGACACTGCGGCTGACCTTTTGTCGAGCTAAACCGCCGCCTTGGTGCGTACAAGCGTTTCGGGTTGCGGATCACCTGTAGCAACAGAGCCTTGCACATGAGCCTCCTTTTCTGTCTGGACATGGTGGCCCCGCGTTCGCGCAAGGGATCGTCGATGTCCAGACAATCTGAAAAAAGAAATTGCATCGTCATCGTTTCGCGTACAAGAGTCTCGCATCAGGCATAAGCGTCCTTGCCCTCGGGCGCCGCGTGCTTGGCCTCGTCGGCATCGGCGTCGCCGTACCCGGCGGGGCCGCCCATGTCGCCCTGCTTAGTTTCGATGCCGAGGACACGCACGGCGGTGTCGCCGCCGGCGACGGCGAGGCGCGTGCCAAAGGGGTCGAAGTCGACGGTGAAGATGCCGCGAGAGAGGCCGGCGACGGTCCCGACGAGCTTGTTGCCGGCGGTACGATCGAAGACCTTGGCCTCGTTGGAGCCGGTGCCGCCAGCAGCGATGAGGTTGGCGGTACCCTTGCTGAACTGCGCGCAGTAGAGCATTGCGGGCGTGGTGCTGTGCACGACGCTCTGGTTCCAGGGGATCTCGCTTATTCTCTCGCCCGAGCCGTAGTCCCAGAGCTCGAGCTGGTTCTTGGTGCGCCAGGAGCCCGTGACGATGGTGTTGTCGTAAATGTCGACGGCATCGCCGCAAATATGCGGCCCATAGATGGAGCGCACGGCCTGCTCGAGGCGCAGGTCCCAGATCTGGACGGTGTTGTCCCAGCCGCCGGAGATGAGCGTGTTGGGGTCGGTCGGGTTGAACTTGAGCGAGAAGACGCGGTTGGAGTGGCCCGGCGTGCTGAGGCCGACGCCGGACCGCATCTCGGTCATGAGCGTCTTGGTGGCCTCGTCGTAGACGCGCACGGTGAAGTCCTTGCCGGCCGTGGCGAAGACGGCGCCATCGGGCCGGTAGTCCACGCAGAAGAGCTGATTCTCCTCGTGCTTGATGGTGTGCAGGCACTTGCCCGAGGTGACGTGCCAGTGCGAGACGGAGCCGTCCGCGTTGACGGCAAGCAGCACGTTCTTGGTCTTGGACGCGCCCAGCGGCCGGAAGCGGATGCCCGTCACCGGCATGGCCTCCCTGCCCTTGCTGTTGCGCAGCTCGTACGCCAGCCGGCCCGTGCTCGCATTGTAAACGCGCACCGTGCCATCGCCGCACCCTGCCGCCAGCAGCTTGCCGTCTGGCGAGAACCTCGTCGAGAACACCTCGCTCGGGTTGTCGCTCACCGTAAAGAGCGGCACCAGCCGCTTCGTCAGCCCCGCATCGCCCATGGTCTGGTCCGTGCCGCCGCGCCGCGCCGCGCCGCGCGCCGCTGCTCGCGAGTCTGCCGCCGCCGCACCGCGCACCGATCGGCCGGCCGCCTGGGCTGCGCGCCTCTCCGCGCCAGCTGGGACGGGAATGCCGTTGGACGCCGGGACGCTCGCGGAAGGTCCCAGGCCGTTGGCCCTGGTGCCATTCTGTAGGGCGCTGCTGCCGCGGCTGCGGTGCAGTGAGGCGCAGTCCGACTCGGCCGGGCGGGCGGGCGGTGGTGCCGCGATGGGCTGGCACGCACTGCCAGTGCCGGCGGACTCGTTCTCGGAGTCGCTTCCGAGTCTCTTGCCAGGCAGCTACATTGCCTCTTGGGCAAGTGGGCTTGAAGGCCGGCGCAGCTTAGGCCTCGACGAGCTAGCTAGCTAGCTAGCAAGCAAGAGAGAAAGGACGCAAGAGCAGGTGCGGACAAGGAGACTGATTGCATTGCTTCTTTTTAGAACGCGGCATGGCATGTTGGTGTCGTGAATTGCGTCGTGCTGCGCTGTACTGTGGAGCTACAGCGTTGCGATGCGATGCGATGCAATGCAATGCGATCTTGGCGGTGATGTCTTGCCATTCGTCAAAACCGCAGAAGGAAAAGCGCTACTACGGCGAGTGCAGAGGCCTGCGCCGTCGAAACGGCGGACGAGCTCGAGGGCGAAGACGTGCTGCTGCCGTTGGTCGTGGGTGTCTCGGTGGCCGACGTTGTGGGCGCGGACGACGGGCAGCGGGAGTAGTCAGGCGACCTCGGCGCAACGTAGATGGCGTCGAGACTGGATGGGTACGGCGTGCAAATCGGATTGCCGGCTAAGAAGAGCCTAGCGAGGTAAGGGAAGGCGGCAGGCACGGTCGCTGGAACCTCTTCGATTTGGTTATTCGTCAATACGAGCACCGTGACGCGGTCGGATCCGGAAAAGGCGCCGGGAAACTCGGTGAACGCGTTATCGGCCAGGTTGCTGGGGCGTGCGTGAGTTTTCTCGTTTCCAAAAACAGAAGTGATCTGCAAGCAGCTCGCTTGGTGATGCATGAAACCTACAGCGAGAGACTCTCCTCGCCTGCGCTAAAGTTGCCATTCATTTGTGAGAGCTTGGAACCAGTGATGGTGAAGATGCGTAGCGTAGGCGGGGCCTCGTACGCCGGGTCAATGGAGTCGATGTCCGTATTGTTCACGATGATGCTCTGAAGGTTGAGCGAGCTGAGAAATGCCGGCCAAGTTGTCATCTTGGTATCCTCCAGCGAGCTGCGAGGCGGGAGCGTTGTGAGCTGACGGGCAGGCAAACGGAGAGAAAGCGTTGGCTTTGCGGACCTACAGAAACTCCAGCGAGATCATGTCGCCAAGAAAGGTGGGTAACTCTGTGGAGGCAAGGCCGCTGACGTGGCTGTGCTCATGCATGAGGTCAGCGAGCCTACTTGGCGCGCGCTGTCAGTGAGGTAAGAACGAGAGACACTTACAGAGATGTGAGCTGCGTGAAGCGCGTGAGCTGAGTTGGCAACGTAGGCACGTAGCCCTGCTCGCCAAAGCGCCTGCGTCGGTAGAAGTGGTCGGGTCCACGTGGGTCAGACACGGATTGGGGAAAACCTCACGGAAGCATGCACCTACAGACGGCCGAGACCGGAAGGAAGGCGGTCGAGGATGGTAGTGAGGCCTGGCAGCGGGTTGCCATCGATGGACCTGAGCACATTCGCGCGCGCGTCAGTTTGGGCACCGCGAATCTGTGAGATGCAGCGCGAGCATGAACGTACACTCTTTCGAGCGCGGTGAGCTGATCGATATCGGAGGGCAATGTCGTGAGGTTGTTTTGATCCACGTAGAGTGTCGTAAGGCGGTCGAGGGGCACAACATCGCTCAGATCCTGGATTTGGTTCATACGCAGGCTCCTGTGAGATCTCAAGTCAGGCGGTCAGCAAGAGAAGAGAAGAGAAGAGAGAGAGAGAGGGACACGTACAGCTCGGTGAGATTCTCGGGCAAAAGTGGCATATCCGTGAGGTAGACGTTATCCAGGGCGCTGCGAATGGTTGGGTTAGCTGTACCTCTCCCCAACTCCTAGGCCAGTGTGGCGACTTACAGCGTGTCGAGCGCAGTGAGGGCGGAGAGGTCGATGCGAGTCTGACTCGGCGCCTGCAGGGCGTCCGTAATGGTCCTGCACGGCAATGAATAAGAATGTTAGATAGGGCCATCCCTTGGACCTTGTCATGAACAAGTAAAGTGGAGACGGGAACCTACAGGTGAGCCAGCGAGGTGATGGTCTGCAGCGAGGTGTGCAGCTCGGTAAAGGAGCACTCGGTCAACTCGCTGGGCGAGGGATACGAGTGAGTGTCTGTTACTTTCCATTCCATTCGGCCTCGGCGTCCCGAGGACGTACATTGAGGTGAGCTGGTCGAGGCCGCCGAGATCTGGGAAGCTGGCGAGGCTCTCGCATGCGAGGCCGCCGACGCCCTTGTCGAGGCTGAACGGGTCGCACGTGAACCCATCGCACCTGCAGGACGCTGCGGCCTTGGCCACAAGCACAAGGAACGTCAAGATCGCGAGCATGGTGCGGTGCGAGACTCGTTGCTGATTTGCTCGCTTGCTCGCCATTTGCTGTGCATGCTGCCCGCCAGTCCATGCGTGCACCGTGCACGTGCAAGAAGCCGGACGCTGGAGGTACGACTCATGAGAGCTACCAAAGCATGCACGCAACGAGATTCCGTCAGTGGGCACAAGAAGCGCGTTTCTGGCCTGGACCTCGGTATTACTGTATTTCCACTGCAGTGCGGCGGGTTGCCCGCGGGTGGCGCGCGGGGCGCCGCTGCCGTGCGCGACACTGTCAAACTATAGTGGGGTACGTACGCGGCGGTACGCTAGTCGCGGCCAGTGGCCACAGACGCCACGGCGAGCAGACCGTCCCGTGCAGCGGTGCATCCTTCGACTCCTGCCACTGCCAGTGCTAGCTCTAGCTAGCTAGCTAAGCAGCTAGCTACCCTACAGTCGCCAGTGCCAGTGGATCTGTCACTCGCTCGGACCTCCCACAAAAGCTGTCTTCTCGGGATTTCGCCCTTCCCGGGCGCGCGCTCAGGGCTGAGAAGAGCGCGCCAGCGCGGCCGCGGGCGGCGCGCGCGGGGCGCACGTCGTGCGGGCCCCGCCCGCGCGCCGTGGCGTGGCGTGGCGTGGCGTGGCGTAGCGCCTGCCAGTGCAGTGCCACTCCATCTCGCTGTCTGACGGTCAGGAGATGAACTGTCCGCTACCAGGGCGACAAGTAACGCTCTTCGTGTTCCCTGCGCTCCTAGTCGAGTCACTCACTGTCTCAGGCTCTCTCACTCTGCTGCACTGCAGTGCAGCCAGGTCGTGGTCGGCGCTCGCGGCCGCGCCCGCTCGCGCGCTGGCAGCCAGGGCGAAACGCCCGGTAAGCGCGAAACGCCGCGCGAGCGAGGGCGGCTCAGGCTCCGAGTCCGAGTCACGCTCTCCGCCTCGCTTGGCTGGCCTGGCCTGCCTGGCCGGGGCGCGTGCTGCGCCGCCGCGCGCCGTCACCGCGCGCGCGGCAGGCGGCCAGCCCGAGCGCGGGGCCGCGCGGAGGGAGCCCGCCTGGCGGTCTGTCTGTCTGCCTGGCTGCCTGCCTGGCTGCCCGCGCGCGCGCAGACGGCCTGGCCCGAGGGACGCGCGGCTCCTCGCCCGCGCGCTCTGCCGCTCGCTCGCCCTCGGTTCGTTCATCCTTTTCGACCATCCATCCTTCCATTGGATTGCGAACCAAGGCCGGGCACCCGGTGGGCGCAGGCAGACCAAGTTCAACTTGGAGTTGGCGCGATCGGCGCTGCAGCAAGCAGTCGAGCAGGAGCGGGAGCGCCGCTGTGCTCGGGCGGCGCGAGCTGCCCCGCCCCGCCCCGCCCCGCCCCGCCCCGCGCGGGCTGGCTTCACTTGAGTTGCGTCTCGGCAGCGCGGCGCGAGGGCGGGCGCGGCAAAGGCGCAAAGCGAGGCCGGCAGCGCAGCGCAGCGCAGCGCAGCGCAGCGCAGCGCAGCGCAGCGCAGCGCAGCGTAGTAGCGCAGCGCCGCGCCGCGGGCGGGCAGAGGCAGCATGGACGACGGCGCGGACGACTACTTCGCGGCGGAGATGTTGGAGGAGCGCAAGGCAGGGTCGCTGGAGCTGGACGAGGAGAGCGACGACGAGTTCCTGCCGCTGCCGCCAGCGCCGGCGGCGCCAGGGTTGACGCAGCAAAAGGAGGCGGGCGGCGGGGCGGCCAAGTGTGCGGAGCTGCAGGCGATCGACGCCATGATCGCGTCGAGGCGGCAGTACGGGCGGTGCAACTCCACGTCGACGGTCAAGGTGGACACGACCATGGCGCACCCGAACCACGACACGACGATCGAGGTGATCGCGCAGCGGCTGTGCGCTATGCTGGCGAGCTGCGACGAGGTGAACAAATTCTACCGCAGCGCCAGCGAGCGCGCTCCGGCGCCGCTGGGCGCGCGCCGCGCCGATCTGCGGTGCTTCAATGAGCCGCATTTCCCGGCCCAGGCGCCTCTGTACGTTAGTGACAGCGACAGCGACAGCGAGGCGGACCTTGACGAGGAGCACGAGGAGCTGGTCATGGTCAAGTGCCGCGCCGACGAGGAGGAGGAGAAGGACGAGAACGACGACATGTACGGGAACACGATCGGCGTCCTGGAGCGAGACGCGGACGCCGGACGCACGCCGCGCGCGCGCGGCGTGCTGACGGAGTATTCCACCGCGGAAAAGCGCGACCTGACGTCCTCCTTCCGGAAGATCGACCTGCGCGCGCTGCCCCCGCGCCCGCCAGCGCTGCCGCACGTGCCCAAACCATCGACTGCGACGGTGCGCGAGTTCCTGCGCAACATGTTTGTCACAGCGCAGTGCTCGGAGGAGTGCAACATCATCTGCCTCCTCTACGTGGAGCGGCTGCTGGAGTGCGCGGACGGCCCGCACGCCTTCAACCCGTACAACTGGAAGGGCATCCTCATGACAGCCCTCCTGCTGGCGAGCAAGGTGTGGGATGACCTGAGCATGGTGAACGAGGACTTTAGCATCTTCATGCCGTACTCGTTGGAGCAGGTGAACCGCTGGGAGTCGCAGTTTCTCACGTGCATCCAGTTTAACGTGCGTGTGAGTGCCTCGCAGTACGCGGAGCTGTACTTTGAGTTGCGCAAGCAGGCGCAGCTCGCTGGCTTCGAGGGCTTGCCGCAGAAGGAGCTTGACGTGGTCAAGGCGACCAAGCTCGAGGCCCTCACAGCCACCATGGAGAAGCGCACCAAGCAGATGACGCAAGACGTGGTGGCGCGCACTTCGCCGGCGGCTGCGCTCGTCCGCAGCAGTGGCGGCGGCGGCGGCGCCGGCGATCCGGATGAGGAAGCGCTCCTCGCGGAGATTGCCGAGCGTGCCCAGGCGCGTCAGCTGCGCCGATGCAACTCGGACGCGGGCCCGCACCGCTCAGCGTGCCGGTTCGTGATCGACTGATGCTGATGCACTACTTACTACTCACTGTACTGGGAACTTGCATTCACGTGTGTGCGATCGAGTCTCATCGTATTCCTTCCCAAGCACAGGACCGTGACGTGACGTGACGTAACGCAACGTAACGTGGAAGTTGGAGCGCGGAACGCGACGTGACGGGCTTGACAACAGTCTCGTCCCACGTCACGGCCTGCCCGCGCCCCCACAAGGTATTCTAGCAAAAAGAGATCAACACAAACAATCTTTTGTACGTAACAGGCTTCTTCTTCCGGCTTCTCCACTCTGATGAGTCGAATACAGTCAGGGCAGCGCTATCCAGGTCACTGAGGAGGCGAGCGCGCAGAGGATGGCGCAGAGGAGGAGCGCGACGGCCGGAGACCGCGCAAAGAGGAGCTGTCCAATGAAGGGGCTTACGAGACCGCCGACGCGAGCAAAGGCGGTGACGGCGCCCACGCCTAGCGCGCGGCGCGCCGAGGGAAAGTAGGATGTGCTGTAAATCCACAGGCTCTGGTTGAAGCCCAGTGCCGAGGCTCGCGCGCCAAAAAGCAGAAACGTGGTGAGCTCGGTGTGCAACGCGGCGTCCGCGGCACGGGCGGCCTCGTGAGCGGCACCGGACGCCGCGTAGAGCACCATGGCGACGCAAAACACGCCGCAGGTCGCGAACATGATGGCCACGGAGGCGCGCGAGCCCCACGTTCGCACGATGAAGAGCGCTCCGGCGAGGCCCGGCAGCTCCGCGGCATTGACAAAGAGGATTCGCAGGTAAGTCTCATCGGTGAGCCGCCCGCCCTCGTCCTCCCACAGATATGCGACCGTGAGCTGCACGAGCGCGTAATAGACGACTGCCATCGTGGCGAAGAGCGCGCACAGCACGGCGACAGTCCTGGTCGGCTTTGTGGCCGCACTCGGCTCATGCTCGGCCCGCCCGTCCATATCGTCCGTCACATCCCGCAGCGCTTCCGCCTCCCCCTCTTCTGCCTCAGCCGCGGCCCGGGCGCTGTTGACAGAGCCCATGCGGAGAAGAGTCTCGCGCGCGGCGGCGTGGTCGCCTTGGTGCGCCAAGAACATCGCGCTCTCTGGAAGCAGCAGGCTGAGCCCTGCGACGACGAGACTGGGCAGGCACGCGAGCACCAAAAACAGGCGCCAGCTATGCATCAGGCCGAGCGCGAGCCAGGCCAGGCCCGTGCAGGCGACGCCGCCGACGGAGAAGCAAAAGAAGAAGGAGACGAGGCCGGCCTCGCGGTGCCGTGCAGGTAGGCTCTCCGAGTACCAGGCGAGGGCGCAGCTCGCGCCGCCGAGTCCACCGCCCACCAGAAAGCGTGCCAGGAAGAGCTGTGGCAGCGAGGTGGCCGCGGCGCTGAGCAGGCCCGCGATGCCCACAAGCAAACTCGTGCCGAGCGTGCCCACCCTCCGCCCGTAGCGGTCCGCGATCCAGCCCCAGGTGGGCGCGCCCACCAGCATGCCAAGAAACACGCACACATTGAGCCACGAAGCCTCTTCCGCGTTCTGCAGGTGAACGGCCGAGGACTCGGGCTCCTCCGTGCTCAGCGCGCTCACCAGCAAGGGCAGCAGGATCAACTCGACAGCGTCTGCAAACTGTGTGCCGCCGCAGACCACCAGCATGCGTCGTTGAAAGCCGCCCATGCCAACGTCGCGCTCGAGGCTCTTCTCCACCCACCTCGTGCCCATCTGGCTGCCGCCGCGGCCTGGCTGCTTCGCGCCCGCGCGACGCCCGCGCGCCCCGTGCTGGCCGAGTCCGGCCGAGCCCGAGCCAACTGCGAGTCCGAGCCGAGACCGAGGCCGCAGACCGAGACCGAGACCGTCATTCTCGTTCTACGAAAACCTGCCAGCTGCAGTGCACTGCCCTCGGCGAGTGAGTCTGCGACTGCGAGCTTGCCACCAACCAGCGTAACTACTAAGCGGCCACGGCTGGCCGGCGGGCCGCCGGCCACGCTGGTTGTGGGCGCCGCGGGCAGTTGACTTGCACTGGCAGTGACTTGACAGCGTGAGGCAGGCACTCACAGTCACCAGTCGTCAGGCTGTGATCAGAGCGTCGGACCCCAAACACTGCCAGTGCAGCGACTTGAGACAGCTGCGAGGCCACGCGGCGCACCACGCCGCGCCTCGAAAACCCAAACGAAGCGACCCGGACTCGGCCCGGCATGCGGGCTCGCCAAGCGAAGAGCTTGAAGCTCTTCACTGTCGTGTCCGCCGGCCAGCCAGAAGCGAAGCGTCCGCCAGGAGGCGCGCAGAGTCCAAGTCAGCCTGCCCAGGCCTCCCTGTCACAAGCTAAGCAGCTCCTATCCTCTGTCCGAGTCCTTACTAACTTGAACAGTAACTTGAAGCTAGCCTGAGCCTGAGGGCGCGGCGCGGCGCGACGCGGCCGCGCAGGAAGCGGCCGAGGGAGGATCGACGGCGCCGAGCGCGCCACCATCGCGGGAAAGGTCTGGCGGCGGCGGCGGCGGCGGCGCGCGCGGCGGGGCCGGCGGCGCAGCACGCGCGGGCCGGCCGGCGGGGCCGGGGCGACAGCATGGTGGATGGGCCGGATGGAGAGGGTAATGGCGGGCGCGCGCGGGCGCCCTCGCTCGTCAAGGCCATGGAGGGCGCCGAGGTGGGCGACAGCCACGACGGCGAGGAGGACTCGGTGGCCAGGTCGCACGGACTGCTGGTGCTGCTCAGGCACGGCGAGTCCATGTGGAACAGGTCGTCCGAACACCCGGACAGGCTGTGGCGCTACGCGGGCTCCAACGACGTGGCGCTGTCCGAGACGGGCATCCACGAGGCGCTGGAGGCCGGCGACCGCCTGGCGCGCATCCCGCTCGACGTGGTGTTCGCGTCCTGTCTCTCGCGTGCCATGAACACCTGCATGATCGCGCTCGCCAAGCACTCGTCTGGCCTGACGCCCATCGTCGCGGACCGCACGGGCAGCTACAAGGCCGGCATGGATGCCGTGGGCCAGCTTCCGCCCAACACCGTCACGCCCATCATTTGCTCCGAGAAGCTGAATGAGCGCAACTTTGGCGAGATTCAGGGCATGCCATCCACCGAGCACCTCGTGCGCTACAGCAAGCAGTATCTGGAGGAGGTGCGCAACGACTATAGCGTGCGCTTCCCGGGGCCCGGTGGCGAGAGCACCGAGGACGTCTACAACCGTGTCGTGCCCTACTTTGAGGAGAACATCCTCCCGCTGCTGCGCGAGGGCAAGAACGTGCTGCTCTGCAGCCATGGCTTTAGCATCCGCGCGCTCATCAAGTACCTGGACGGCATGACCGACGAGGAGTTCAACCAGGAGATGCGCAAGGAGAAGCGCGATCCGGAGAACTGCAAGCTTCTGGCCGCCACCGGCGTGCCGCTGCTCTACCGCTTCGACCGCCGCGCTGCTGACGGCGTGCGCCCCAAGAAGATCGGCGCCATCGACCGCGCTTACGAACTTGCGCACACGTGCGCCCCGTACTAATACCACGGAAAAAAGGAGAAAAAACAAACACTAGCCAGAGGGCTCGGAGCTTCACTGCAAACGCGGAAGGTGGCGTGCCGTCAAGAAGCGGCGCCGTGCGGCGCGACGTGGCGCGCGGCGCGGCGCGGCGCGGTGCGCAAGGCGAGCGAGCACATCGTGCGCACGTTCTCCCACTCGTCGCTCGTCACAACTCTTTCTGTGCTGTGCGGCCTGTAGTTATTGCCTCTTTCTTTCCTTTCCCTTGTATCTCCTCCTCTCAACCCCAATTCCAATTCCAATCCCAGTTTGACTGATTTTGTGTATATGTGTGCTGCGTGTCTCTTGTGCTGCTCGCGTGCACAAGTGCACGTGTGCACGTGCATGAAAAGATGCTTCCTGCACGAAAAGATGCTTCCTGCACGAAAAGATGCTTCCTGCACGGGCGAGTTGTGACTCTAGGCTAGGCGCGGCTTTGTGTAATGCCAAGAAACTCATCCATGAGCACCGGCCTCCGTACCGCGTTCGTAAAGCCCTCCTGAAAGCGGAACTCGACCCATGTGGTGCTCTCCTTGCGCTTCGTGCCGGCGTCCCCGCGGCCCTCGGCGTGCGCGTCGGGCTGATCCGCCTCAACATCGGCGTCGTCGCCAGCCTCGGCACTAGAAGGCACGACCTCGCCGGCCACAACTCGCTTGCGGTTCGCCGCGCCGGCGGTCTTGGTCGTGTTGCGCTTCTTGGCGTCGATGGGCCGCCCAAAAAAGTCCACGGCGCCCTTGAGCGCAGTGGCCGACGCGCTGCGCTTGCCGCCCTTCTTGCCGTCGGCGCGCGCCACAGCGCCCTTGTCGCTCAGCTTGGTGACGCGGCGCTGCACGATGCCGTCGTTGGCCGTCGCCACGGAACTCGTGTCGCGGACCTTGGCGAGGCGCAGTCGTTGCAGAAGCATTTCGCAGACCGAGAGCGAGGGCGTTCCGAACCGCTGCTCGTACGAGCCCTCGTCCTTGCCGAAGGACAGTAGCTTGTCGATGCGCGGCTCCGGCTTGTACGTGAGGCGGCGGAACGGACTCTCTCCCACCAGGTCGCCCTGGGCACGGCCTGGCGGCGCGCCGCGCGGCTGGCGCCCGTCGCCGCTGCTCTCTTTGTCCTGCTGGCGCTGCTGCTGCTGCTGCTGCAGCTTTCTGTTCTGCGCTCCTCCAGCCCACGGCTGGTCCTCGTAAGACTTGGTCAGCGAGAGGCCGAGGCTGATAAGGACGTCCAGCGAATGCTGCACGGCGAGCTGCTCGCGCGGATTGAGGAGGTTCCATGGAATGCTGCGCACCTTCGGGTGCATTAGGCGCGCCACGGGCGAGAGCACGTCGAGCACGAGCGACTGGCGGCCGCCAATGACGGCGCCCGGCAGCAGCGTCCGGCGACTCTCCGCAAAGACCGCTAGCGTCTCGCGGTTCTCCTGCAGCCGGCGCGAGCACTCGGCCTGCGCCGTCGGGAAGCGCAGCTGCGGCCGTGACTCCGTGGCCAGCGTGCTGCGTAGCGAGAGCGCCACGGGCGCCAGGTACTGCGAGAGCACCCACTTCTGCGAGGCACCCACGCGACTCAGCACAATGTCGCCGTCGCAAAAGTGGTCCAGCGCGCTGTGAATGGACCCCAGGCTGCTGTCCGCGAGCCGCACGTCGTACATGTTCTCGTGCACGCCATCCAGGAAGCGCCCGTACTCGGACACGTGCTGGCTAAACTGCGCCCAGACGCGCGCCTGCTCGCTGTCGCGCGCCGGCCCCGGCCGCGTCCACTTGCGCTGCGCGCGCACGTTCTGAAAGACTGCGTTCCACGATCGGAAGAGGTCCGCCGTCTGGTCCTTGGTGCCCACGCAGAGTTCCTCCACGTCCTCCACCTGCAAGCGCGCGGTGGCAGGCGTCTTCTTGCCCGCTGACCCGGTCGCGGCCGCCGCCGCCGACGGCGACGCCCGCTCGCTGAGGATGAACTGCAACGTGTTCAGGCAGGCGCGAATGTCGTAGTCCTGGCGCTCGGCGAGCAGCTCCAGGGCGCCGTGCTGCACAGTGATGCGCTCGGACGTGGCCACCTCGCGCAGGCGTTGGATAATGCGCGCCTGCGGCGCCGTACGGAAGAAAACGATCTTGACCGCGCGCCGCAGCGGCCGCAGCGCCGCCACGTAGGGGTCGTTGCAGATGAGAATGACCGGGCGCGTGATGGGGTGCGCCTTGGCGCCGCGCGCCGGCCGCGCGCCGGCTGGCGGCGTCACGGGCGCCGACATCATGTCCAGCAGCGTCTGCACGGCGCCGTTGCCCTCGCCCTGGTTCGCCACGCCCTCGAACTCGTCCAGGATGACGCAGTTCGGCTTGCCTGTGGCCTCGCCGAAGACCGACTGCATCTCCATCGCGTTGATGAGCCGGTTGCTCAGCACGGCCGCCGTGCGCTCGTCGCTCGCGTTGATCTCCACCGGATTGTACCCGGCGTGCCGCGCGATCACGTGCGCCAGCGTCGTCTTGCCGGCGCCCGGCGGCCCGGCCAGCAGAATCACCGGCCATTCCGGCCGCGCGCGCCGCTTGCCCTCGAAAACGAAGTCGCGCCACGACATGATCCAGTGCATCACGGCGCGGTTCGTGCGCTCGTGGCTCACCAGGTCCAGGAAGCTGCGCGGCGCGTACTTGCCGGCCAGCATCTCCGTGTCTCCGCGCTTGTCTTCCGCCGCGCCCACCACGCCGCCATCACCCGCTTCGGCCTGCGAGTCCAGCGCGTTCAGGAGATCCGCGTCGCTCGACGAGCTCTCCTGCGACGCGTGCTGGAACCGGTCTTCCTCCGCGCTCAGCGCCGCAAGCCGCTCCTCCGCGCGCCGCATGTGCAACTCCTGCAGCAGCTCCGAAAAGGGCCGGCTCAGCATCGACCCGTCTTCGCGCTGCAGGTCAATGTCCGCACGGCGGCCGCCGTGCGTCATCTGACCCGCGCGCTTGCGCACGTCTACCATCAGGTACCGAATGTCGCCGTTCGGCAGCCTCACGCACGCATCGCCGCCCAGCTCCTCGCCCGGCCGCAAGAAGAGGAAGCGCGCCATGTCCTCGCGCTCGCGCCGCGGCATCACCTCGCGCTCTCGCATGGCGCGCCTCGCGATCAGCCGCTCCACGAAGGGCGCGCGCCGCTCGCGCCTCCGGGTCACGGCCGCCTCTGCAGCCGCCGCCTCTGCGGCGGCCTCCTCGCGCCGCAGCTCCTGCTCCTCGCGGTCCGCGCCCAACGCCATTTGCTCGTCCAGCTCCTCCTGCTGCGTCTGCGTCTGCATCTGCGACTGCATCTGCGACTGCATCTGCGACTGCGACTGCGACTGCGTCTGTTGTGCCATGAGCGGCTCGTCCTCGAGCTCGTCCCAGCCCTCCGCCTCTGCGATCTCGCGCTCCAGCGCCTCCTGCTCGGCCAGCATCTCGCTTTCGTCCATCATCATCCGCATCATCTCCTCCTCCTCCTCCTGCTGCTGCTCCTCCCCCCGCTGCCGCTGCTGCCCGGCCGCGCGTGGCTGCGCCTGCGCGCCGCCCTGCGCGGGCGGTGGTTGGGCTGTGCGCGCCGCCGCCGCGCCCGGCCCGCGCGACAGCGCCTCCGCCTCCGCGATCATCCGCTCCACCTCGTCCTCGACGTCGCCGGGGAGCGCCATGCCGCCTGCGCGCCGCGCGCCGCGCCGCTGCCGCGCCCGCGCCGGCCCCGCGCGCGAGCTCCGCGACTGCGGCGGCGGCCGCGCTCGCGCTCAGGCATATGCGAGAGGCAGGTCCCGCTTGCCGCGGTCGTTGGGTCGCGGGGAATGCGGGGCCCGGGCGCCCCGGCCGCGGGCGCGATCATCCAGCCCGAGCAGGCCGTGCCAGGCCGTGTGGGGCCGCGTCGTGCCCTGCGTGCATGGTCCGAAGCAATGCAATGCATGCTTGCATGCATGCATGCATCGGTGCGGCCCGTCTGGAGGACCACAGGGCGTGCGCAGGATCAGATCAGCTGCGCGACCTTGGAGAGGTCGGGCCCGGAGCTGCGTCGTCGCGGCCCCGCGACGCGCTCTTGGAGCGCAGGTGGAGCAAGCGCTAGGCGTGAGCGGGGAGCGAGGGCGGGAGATGCTGGACATTTCACATAGGGTTTACCTGGGGAGGAAACTTAGGAATCAGAGGAGGCGAGGCGGCCGCGGTTTGGCGCAAGCTCTCGAGGGGCGGGCAGCAGGGCCGGGCTCGGACGCAGCGCAGCGGCGAATTAAGCCGCGCCGCCACGGCCAGAGGTGGACCCGCGGGAGCTGCTACGCTTGTTCTTCTTCACGAACGCGTTCATCTCCTCGGTGACCTTGAAGGAGAGGTCGATCTGACCGCGGAGCGCGTTGCCGGGAATGCTCTTCTTGCGCATGGCCATGGCGCGATCCTTGGGCGACTCGCGGCGCTGCTGCCTCGCAAAGAGTCCCGCCAGCCGCTCGGGCGCCACGAGCTCCACCACCCTGTACACGATCGCAAAGGCCGTACCCATGGCCATGGCCACCAGCACCGTTCGCAGCGTCGTCAGGCCGGGCTCCATGGCGCCGGCCGTTGCTCGTCCCGTCCGCCCGCCCGCGCGCGCGCGCCCTCCTCCTCCTCCTCCTCCTCCGCCGCCGCCGCCGCCGCTCCTCACGCGCGCGCCGCCGTTCGCCCCTTTCGACTTTGCTTTGAACGTCGATGATGATGATGAATGGAGGGAGAGCGCGCTGTGAACGTGACCGGGCGTGACCGGCGCCCGGCCTCGGCTTGCCAGGCTCAGGCTGAGGCCAGGCTCGCTCGCCCGGGCGGCCCGCGCCGAGGGCCGCACACGCGCGCAGAGGAGAAGGGCTCGGCGGCGCGCGGTCGGCGGCAGAGCGCGGCGAGGCGGGGCGAGAGGGAGCGAGGCGCGGCGAGGGAGCGCGGCGCGTGCGGCGCGTGCCGCCGTCCCCGCGGGAGTGGGAACGAGGAGCACACCCGGGTGCGGGAACACAGAAAGCGAGCCAAGGTGGCCAAGGTGTGTGCCAGGCATTTGCTGAGCAGCTGGCAGAAGCGTCGTGCGAGCGGTCAAAGGAAAGAAGCACAAGAGAGAGGAAGAGAGGGAGAGAGGGAGAGAGGGAGAGGGAAGGATTTGCAAACGCAAGCAACGCATCGATCTAGCGCGAGGTGCGTCGGCGGGCGTGGACGCAGGCGTGCGCCACGGGTCGCGGAGAGGATGCAGGGCGACGCGACGGTGCGGCTGCGCAGCGTGCAGTCGGCGCCGTCGCTGCAGCAGGAGACGCCAAAAGCGAAGCAGAGGACGGAGATGCCCCGGCAGCAGCAGCAGCAGCAGCAGCAGCAGCAGCAGCAGCAGCAACAACAACAACAA
>JABLUY010000057.1:0-17523 GCA_013306675.1 Thraustochytrium sp. TN22
GCGAGCGCCGCCCGCGCGCGCCGCCCGCCGCCCGCCCGCCCGCCGCCGCCGCGTGCGGAGCGGAGCCGCCGCGCGACCCGAACTAACCACGGGTTTGTTTGAACTCGCGTCATGAGGCCAGCGGCCACTCAGCAGCCTTCATCGCGCAAGGCAGGCCGAGGCGACCACGCAAGCAAACAAGCAACCAAGCCACCAAGGCCAAGACCAAGGCCAAGACCAAGGCCAAGGTCAAGGCCAAGACCAGTACCGAGACCCAGACCAAGGCCAAGGCCAAGGCCAAGACCAAGGCCAAGGCCAAGGCCAAGACCGAGGCTAAGCAGGCAGCAGGACGGAGGGACGCAGGCAGGCCAGAGCGCCACGGCGCAGCAGCACCGGCAGCTCCGCTTCTTGGCTTCTTTCTCTCTGTAGACGATCTTTGCTGAGAAGCGAGGCGGCCAGGAGGGCGAGGCGGCCAACGTGCCGGCGCCACGCCTGGGCCAGCGAAGCGAAGCGCGAGCCACGGCTCGGGAGTCGTTCTGAGCTCGCGAGTCTCGAATCGTACAACAACTTGTGCGGCGGCCGGGCTCGATGATTCCAGTTGCTCTTGAGATCACTGACTTGAGGTTCGACTCGACCGTCGTGAGCTGCCACGGGCAGGGCGGGGAGTTGGAGTTCGCAGCGTTGGTTCGAGCGCCAAGGAAGCCTTGCCTCTTTCGGCTTGGATTGATGTGAGTTATTCTTGCCATCTCAGTGGGCGGTGTGCGTTGAATGAGCAGCGAGGAATGGCGGGGAGTGACTTTGCGAGCAAGTTCTTATGGCCTCACCATCGACCAACGAGCAAGCCGCGGTGTCATCTCAATCAAACACTTTTTGGTCCTCGGGTACTTGCAACGGACTCAAGCCTTCTTGGGCTTGTCGTCGGCCTCATACTCGTCGTCAGAGCGCTCGTCGTCATAGAGGCCGAAGATGGCGCGGTAGGCGACGCGGAGCGCGAGACGGAACCAGTAGACGTGGAGCGGGAAGAGCAGGAGGAGCGCGAGCGTCAGGGTAAAGCGCGCGGTGCGCAGAGGGTTGTCAACGTAGTACACGGTCAGGTCGTCCTGCACGAGCAGATGGTGCTGCGTGGCGGCAGTAAGATCCGCAGGCCAATCACGCGCCCACCAGGCAGCCTCGTAGATGCCCAGGAAAATGAGCACCGGAAAGAGGATCAGACGCAGAACACCAAAACTCACGAGGAAGCACACGAAGAAGAAAATGCCAGCGGCCTCGAGCGACTTGAGAGTGCGCGAGCTGTAGGCCAGTCGCGCGTGGTCCTCGGTGTAGACAAAGCACTTGGCGATGGGCAGAAAGATGTCGCCAACGTCGTGAAAGAAGAGCACCGGAATGCCCACGTTCTGTGAGGGCGCGAGGAAGCTGAAGCTGATGAGGAATACAGTGAGCAGGTGGTGGATGGCGTACACGAAGGCGTCGGCGCGCGAGCGGCTGTGGCGGTCCACGATGAGGGTGATAAGCTCCAAGAAGTAAAAGGTGTACTGCATGAGGTAGGTGAGCTGCACGAGCGGCTGCTCCTGGTACGCTGCAACCTCGGGAGTGGACATCAGGATGTTGCGTCGGCTCTCGCGCGTCACCATGGGCGGCCATAGCTTCGGCGACGTCGTCATGATGGTGTACACCTCCAGAAGCACCACGAGCGAGTAGTGCACGGCGAGCCACGCCTGCTCCAGGAACTTGTCGTACTTGAGCGAGCCAGGACGCAGCCCCGCGGCCCGCACGGCCAGCGGCGCGAACCGCGCCTTGACGAAGCGCCGCCAATAGTGCAGCGGCAACACGAGCGCCATGCCAAGCAGCACGAACGGCAAGTTGTGCAGCATCTCGGCGCTCACCAGCATGCCCGGCGCGACGCCCGGCGGCAGCATGCGCCACGCCGACCGCCCTGGCCAGAGCATCTCCTTCGCGTCCAGCGCAGCCAGCAGGCCCAGCGTGCCCAAGTAGAACACAAGGAACTCCTTCACCGGATTCTTCTTCTTCTTCTCCTCTCTGTGCGCCTGCTTCGCCGCCTCGCTCGCGCCCGTGCTCGCGGACGCGCTGGTCCCGCGCTCGCTTCCGCTGCCAGGTGGCCCGGCCATGATGATGATGATGAAGGGGCCTGCTCACTCGGCTCGCGCTTCCGTCCCCTCGTGCGCCGCCGCCGCAGCCGCCCGGCCGACCCGCGCGCTGCCCCGCACTGGCACCGGCGGCAGAGGCTTGCAGGATTGCTGCTCCTCGCGCGCGGCGCGCGCGGTCGCTCGCGCTCCGCCTGCGTCGCGTTGCGTGGCGTTGCGCTGTTGTGCGCTGTGTTGTGTGCTGCGCCGCGCTCCGTGCGCAAGGGCAGGGGCGGGGGGGGGCGGTATTTCAAGTTGTCTGGGTACTTTACAGTGTTAGCTCTCGTGGTCACGACAACCGAGACACGTGTAATCGGCGAGCGCGTGCCGCTGCAGTGCGGTCTGATCTCCGAGTCGGTGCAGCGCTGGCAGTGCTCACACGTCGAGCAGGAGCTGCTGTACAATCTGCGCCACGTGCGTGGGCTCCACCTGGAGCACCTCGTCCGGGTCGCCCAGGGCGCCGCCGCTCAAGACGGCACCCGCGAGGCTGGTGGCGCCCGCCGCGGCGCCCACCTCGGGTCCGCTCTCGCGGCGGGCTGCCTCGATGCTGCGGTCGATGGTCTCCTGCATGATAAGCCGCAGGTACTCGTTCACCAGCTTTAGCGTGTGGGTCTTGATCTTGACGTCGCCGCCCAGCTTGTTCTTTAGCAGCGCCACGACCACGTCCTGCGTCGCGGAGAGAGAGCATCGCCGGGTCAGTCTCCCGTTTTTGCCGTCATTCCCGAAAATCTCGCACCGTCGCCTTTCGGGCTTCTTCAGCAGGCCCTGCCGCGTGCAGCCCCCCCCCCCCACCCCCTGCTCCAACGCCTTCTCCTCGTACGCGAGCGCCCTGGCCCCAGCACTGGCCTGCTGGTAATGGTCGTTAGGCTCGCGGCCGTGCTCGCCTCGCGCCACACGTACCTCGTCAAGGCGGGCCTGCGCGGTGGCGGCGCCAGCGCCAGCGCCAGCGCCACCGCCGCCGCCCGCGCCGCCGCCGCGGCTATCCTCGTCGTCATCCTGCGAGATGCGCAGGTCCATGGCGGGCAGGAGCGACGCTTGCAACTCTGGATGGATGGATGAATGAATCCGCGGCCACAGATCCTCGCGGCCGCAGAACCTTTTTTTGCTCCTCCGAGCCAGCGGCCCCCTTTTTCGTACGTACCGCGCCGCGGTCAGCATGCGCGGAGGCGGCGGCAGCGCCGCGGCCCTGCTGGCCGTGGCGGTGGCCCTCAGTGGGCTGTCCTGGGCAGCGGCGCTCGGGCCCGAGGACGGCTGCGTGGTGGTGAGCGGGGCCACAGGTTTCGTGGCGGGCCACGTCCTGCGCGAGCTGCTCGGCAAGGGCTACGAGGTGCGCGGCACCGTGCGCTCGCTCGAGGATACCGCCAAGAGCGCGCATTTGCGCGAGCTCGCCAAGGACGCTCCGGGCTCGCTCACGCTCTTCGAGGCGGATCTCATGGACCCGAACGCCTTTGATGAGGTCGCCAAGGGCTGCGTCGGTATGCTGCACATCGCCAGCGTTGTGGCGCTCGGCGCGATGGACGACCGCACGATCCAATCCGCTGTCGACGGGACTCTGGCGGCGCTGCGCGCTGCCGAGCTGGCCGACATGCGGGCGGTTGTGGTCACCTCCTCCGTCGCGACCATTTTCCCCAACAAGGACCGCATGGAGGCGTTTAGAAGGGGCGAGCCGTACGGCGCCTCGGACGAATCCCTGTGGAACGACGTCGCGACTCGAGATCACGGCGCATACCAGTACTCCAAGGTGCTGGCGGAGAAGGCGACACTCGCGTGGCTCGAGGAGCGCGCAGCCGCGCGCGACGGTGAGCCGCCCTTTCGCTACGCGTCCGTGCACTTCCCCGTTGCGCTCGGCCCACAGATGGACCGCCGCGCCACCTCCTCCAACAAGCTCGTCGAGCAGATTCTCGCCGGCAAGGTGCCCGTGGTCCCTCCCTTGCGCTATAGCTACGTCGACGTGCGGGACGTTGCCCGCGCGCACGTCCACGCGCTCGAGAGAGAGGAGGCCCACGGCCGCTATATCGTGGCCGGCGACCCGGCCACCTCCACCATCAACCCGATCGACATCATGCGCATCCTCAAGCGGCACTTTCCAGAGGCGCCCATCCCAAGCACGCAGTTTGAGCTCCCGTACTGGGTGGCCCGCGCCCTTGCCATGGTCGACAAGCGCCTCAGCGCCTTTGTGCTCGACCTGGCCAAGGATTTTAGCAAGCACCCGGGCTTTGACAGCTCCCGCCTTCAAAACGAGCTCGGCTTTGAATTCGCCTTTCCAGACGTCGAACAGAGCATCGTCGACGCCGCGCAGTCCATGATCGACCTCGACATGGTCGACCTGGATGCGCAGGGCCCGCGCAACGTGCAGACCGCAGTCCAAGCGCTTCCGCTCGTCGCGCTCATTCTAGCGGCCCTCTTGCTCAACTGCTGCCTGGCGCGCAAGCCTTCCGCCCACGCCAAGGACGAATGATCGACAGTGAGTTCAATTATTTTTCTTGTAAAAAAAGAGGCACGCGGCGCGCCATCCTCACAGTCAGTGACGATGTGCAGGTGACTGTCAGGGTCAAGAAAAAAGAGGAGAAAGCGAGCTTGCGAAACGATTCTACGCCTGCCGCCCCTCGCCTCACCTCCTCCCCTTGAGTGATTTGCAGATCACCTGGGTGGCTGTCGTCACGGAGTCCCACAATTAAGTTAGTTAGGCCTAGTTAGTTGTTACCCGTGCGCTTGCGCCTGTGCCTGCAGTGCCCCTTGCGCGCGCTGTGCAATGGTGCAATGTGCAATGTGCGGTGAGATCCGGTCTAAAAAGAGCCGCAACGGTCCGGAGGTTGCCAGGGGCAAATGCAAGGAATGCAATGGTGGCGACTCGGAGGCGGCCAGCCGGAGACAGCGCGCCGAGAACCTCCGCGCAGCGCAGGTTCGTCCTGCCAGACCTTCGTCTTGCGTCGTCTCGTGTCGTCTCGCGCTGTCCCGCGTCGTCCCGCAGAGTCGCTTGCGTGCGGCAGCGTCCAGGCGGGCGTTGGCTGCAGTGCACCAGGAGGATGGCGTCCCGCATGGCAATGCCGCTGCTCATGGTGAATCTGGGCGGCGAGATGATGTACGTCCTGAACCAGCGCCTGAACGCGCAGGGCATCGCGGAGGTCAAGGCACGGCAAGTGCTTGACGAAGTCATTGGCGCCATGTTCAACAAGGGGTTCATGGACGAGCTCTTCCGGCCGCACGATCTGTACTCGTTCAAGGCGACCAAGCGCGTGTTCCAGAAGCTGGCGCACTGCTCCATCATGAAGCTGAACGATACGAGCATGTCCAAGCTGTACGATCTGATGACCATGGTGTTCAAGTTCCAGCTGCTGGTGAGCCGGTCAGCGCAGGACGTCCTGCGCATCTCGCTCAGGCACGTGGACACCCTGCGCACCATGGTCAGCGACAAGGTTGTGCCGCTCCTAGACGAGTGCGCGTACCGTCTCGAGGCAACGTACGGCTCGTACGCGCCAGCGAAGCTCTGGGCACTGCGGCAGACGCTCTTGGATTTTGTGCAGGGCCGCAACGTGAAGATCAGCCTGCTCCTGCAGGAGGACTTTCAGGGCCAGGACGCCAAGTTTCAATTCGACCTGGACGGACCCTGCCCTTCTGACACGCCCGTTCCTGGCCGCGTGCGCTACTATGAGCCGGACGGCACCGTCTCGCGGGAGCATGAGGTCAACCTGGGCATCCACAAGGTGGCGCGCCTCGAGCCATACGACGAGGCCGCCTACCGGGAGGCTTTGGACTTGCTCGGCGCGAATCTTTACGCCAAGTTCCGAGGTGGCGCCAACGCGCGGCCCACGGGCGGCGGGTCAGGCCACGGCGAAGAGGCTGGCAACAATAATGACGTGGAAAAGGAGGGTGAGAGCAAGGACGGGGACGCGCATTCAGAGGCCAAGGTGGTGAACGGCGCGGACGAGATGAACATCTTGGCGGACCTCATCCGCCCCGCGGCGCGCGCCAACGACGCCGCCACCTTTCGTCTCAACCTCTTTGCCTCGGCGAACGACGACTTTGACCTCGCCCCGGCGGGCGGCGCGCGCGAGGCCAAACAGCGCGATGATGAAGACGACGATGACGCGTACGCGCAGTCGGCGACTGTGCGCGTCAACGCCAAGGACTCGCACCGGTCGTTGCGCGATCGCATGAAGGATCTGGACCTAGACGAGGGCGGCCACAGAGCTCGGCGCGTCGAGCAGGGTTCGAGCAAGCTCGCAGATGAGGACGAGGACGAGAATGAGGAGGAGGACGACGACGACGATCTGCTTGACCTCATGGACCAGGCCGCAGCGACAAGCCACAAGTAGATGAAGCGGGCCTTTCTTCCTTTGACCAGCCGCTCGGGCGTGCGCCAGGGGGCGTCGACGTGGACTCGACGCAGGCGCGTGCATGCCGACCGCCACACCCCCGCGGCGGAGTCGGGCCAGCCAGGCCAGGACCTAACGGAAGGACGGGTCACCTCTTTTTTTTTTTTTCTATGTTACCATGGTACCACGTCAATCCTTGCAAGACGCACGTCAAGGCGAGACCTCCGCGTCCGCCAAGCCCCGTTGCAACTCCATGCCCTCATAGGCGCGCTTGCAAATCATCTGCGCCTCGTCCTCATCGAGCTCCCGCACGATGGCCTTGGTCCTATAGTCGTGGATGCAGCTGGTGCGCGGGTCGAAGTAGCCCTCTAGGCAGTCATACATACCAAAGGGCAGTGAGGCGTCGCCGCGCCGAATCATGGTCGCGTCGGCCGGCTTGATGCCCTCCTCGTGCTCCTCCCAGAAGCGCCGGTCGCGGCTCGTGCAGAACTCCCACTCCGCGCGGTCTTCGTACGTGAGACCATCCTCGAAGGTGAACTCGCCGTCCACGACGCGACCCTTGTCCCAGGTGCCGGCGAAGGAACCCTTCCCAGGCAGGTAAAGCACGCCCTTGCCGTGAAAGCAGCCATTTTCGAAGGGACCCACGTAGCGCGTGCCGTTCGAAAAGCGGTACTCCACGGCGTCCTTCGACTCCATGCGCCCATTTACGAGTTCGCCATCGTAGTCGCCGCCCGGCAGCTTCGGGAAGAGAGAGTCCGCCTCCGCCTTCTTGCCCTCCATCGTCCCGTCCGTGCTCGCTCCTCTCGCTTCCCTCCACCTTCACGAACTGCGCGCATCTCCGCCGCACCGCACGACCCGAGCCTGGCCGGGATGGACCGGGCTCCTCGCCGCCGCAGGTCCACATTGGATCGATGAGGCATTGATTGGACTCCTTTTCCGAGCCCGCCGAGCCTCCGCGCCTTGCAGTGCGCGGACCCGTGTGTGCGCCTCGCTCAAAGTGACCTGGCGTGTGACCCAACCCGCTCAACGCAGCCTGTCACAATGGATTTGACGGCGCGCGGCCATGTAGCTCGTCTCACAATGCTTGCGCGCGCTCTGGAGCTTGCTCTGACCCGCGCGCATCCCAGTTTGCATACTGCGAGTTTGTGCGCGACTGGGGCCGGTGCGATGGTGCGCGATGGTTGATCTCGGATAGTGCGACAGAGGTAGTTGAGTGACCTCCTAAAGTGAGTTCCCGTCAGCGCCGCGATCTCGAACTCAGACCGGAAGTCAACGACCGCCCTCGACAGCTTGGCGCCGCGCGCGAGCGGCGGCGGGCGCGGGCGAGCGGGCGGGCGGGCGAGCGGGCGCTGCGTGCGGCGGCAGCGGCAGTAGTGGCTGCGGCGGTCATCATGGCCGCGCTGGCTGGGGACGCGGAGGACTCCATCGAAGCGCAGCTCGTGAACATGGGCTTCTCCGAGGAGCAGGCCGCGCGCGCGGCAGCCGAGGTGAAGCCCCTCACGCTGGACGGCGCGGTAGGTTGATCGATTCGCGCTAGCGAAGCGCTCGCGACGCTCCTGTCTGGTTTTTGTCTCTTCGTGGGAGAACTTGAAAGAGCTGACAGCGCCCTGGGACCTCGGCGAGTGCGCAGCTGGAGTTCCTCGTGCAGGATGCGGAGGGCGCCAAGAAGGACGGCGATGGCGACTCGACCATGGCGGAGGGTGAGGGTGGCGGCAAGGAGGGGGACGAGACTCCCAAGGTTGTACGTTTGCTTGCTTTCCATTTTCATTTTGCCTGTCGCTCTCCAAGTTGGTGGGCTGGGCTGGCTGTGCAGGCTCTCAGGCTGACGATGAACGAGACGTGAACGAGGAAACTCTTGCAGGCGCGCTCCATTCGCTGCGTGGAGACCGGCAAGCTGTTTCGCACGATGCAGGACGCGCAGCTTTACGCGGAGCGCACGGGGCGGTCCAACTTCGAGGAGTGCGACGTGGAGGTGCCGCCATTGACGGAGGAGGAGAAGGCGGCGAAGCTCGCGCAGCTGCGGCAAAAGGTGGAGGAGAAGCGCAAGGCTCGCGCGGAGGAGGAGAAGCAGCTGGAGCTGACGCGTGAGCTGGAGCGGCGGCGCGGCGGGCGCGAGATGGCCGCGGCCAAGGAGGAGCACGAGCGCATGCAGCGCGAGCGCGCGATCGAGGCGGAGAAGCGCGAAAAGGCCGCGGCCAAGGCGCAGCGCGAGCAGTTGCGCATCAAGATCGCGAACGACCGCGCCGAACGCGCGGCGGACGCCGCAAAGCGCCGCGGCGAGACGCCCGAGCAGGTCAAGAAGGCCTTTCAGGACGCCTACGACCGATCGCTGGGCAAGGACAAGGACGGCGAGGCCGCGGCGAAGCGCGCCGCCATGTCGGCGGAGGACGCTATGGATGACGCCATCAAGTCGCTTTCACAGTACCGCGCCGGTGGCGACGGCGAGCGCGCCATGTCCACGCTCAAGAAGATGGTCGGCAACATCGTGGCAAACCCGGAGGAGCCCAAGTTCAAGAGCGTCAACCTGCAGAACGCAGCCTTTAAGAAGCGCGTCGCCTCGCTTGTCGGTGGCGTCGCCTTTCTCAAGGCCTGCGGCTTCACCAAGGACACGGTCCAACAGACGCTCAACCTCGACGACGAGCACCTCAACCTCGACATCCTCAACGCGGCGCTCACCAAGCTCGACGCCGCCCTCCAGGCCGCCTGACATGCGTCTGTCTGGGTGGTCGCCAACCAGGTTCGCGCCAGACGACTAGCTTCGTATAGGTCAGGCGCCAGGAAGAAGCGCAGCGCAGGGTCTTGACTTGCTCTGTGCTTGCTCATAAAAAAGACAACCAGGTTCCCTATCAGCTCATCATCCTCAGGCTTGCTCTGATCAGGCTTCGGCTGTGACTGCGCCGCGTTCTCGCCCGTGTCGACGCTTGCCAGCCGCCGCCTCTGGCCGGGCCTGGCCGGGCGGTCCACCACGCGCGCCACCGCCGCGCGCACGCGGGACCGGAGCGCGGCGTCCTGCAGGCCTGCGCTGCGAGATATCAACGCGCGGGGCGGCGCAGAACCAGTGGTGCGGCAGGCTGCGCGGCGCCGGCGAGGTCGCCGCGCGCGCATAACCAAGCCAGTTCCCGGCGACGGCGCGGCGCTCCGAGTTCGTGGCGCGGCAGCAGGCAGCGGACGGCAGGATGCAGGCCTCGGAGCTCGCGGTGCTGGCGCTGATCCGGCAGCACCTGGCTGCGAGCGGCGAGGCCAAGCTGCGCAAGCTGGCCGACAAGGTGGCCCAGGCCGCCGGCGAGGACCTGCCCGAGGTGGGCTCGCTCACGCTCAAGGACCTGTACGAGAAGAACCAGCCTGAGTCCGAGGAGAAGGGCGACGGCAGCTCCAGCGAGGAGGAGGAGAGCTCCGACGACGAGGACGAGGAGGAGGACGTGAAGGAGAAGGTGAAGACCGAGAAGGCCAAGAAGGCCAAGGCCGAGGAGAGCGAGAGTGACGAGAGCAGTGATGAGGAAGACGAGGACGAAGATGAAGAGAAGGAGAAGTCCGTGACCAAGAAGGCGGTCGTCGCGAAGGATGATGAGGAGGAGAGCAGCGACGAGGAGGAGAGCAGTGACGAGGAGGAGGACGACGACAAGGACGACAAGAAGGAGAAGTCCGGTGCCGCCAAGCTCATCGACGACGAGGCGGAGGAGGACTCTGACGAGAAGGACTCTTCCGAGGAAGAGGAAGAGGCGGATGAGTCGTCCGATGACGACGAGGAGGAGAAGCCCAAGGCGACGAAGGCCGCCAAGGCCGAGGACAGCGACGAGGAGGAGTCTTCTGACGAGGAGGAGGAATCGTCGGATGAGGAGGAAGAGGAAGAGGAGGAAAAGCTCAAGGCCAAGAAGGCCGCCAAGGCCAAGGAGAGCGACGACGAGGAGTCTTCCGACGAGGAGGAGGAATCGTCGAACGAGGAGGAAGAGGACGAGGAGGAGAAGCCCAAGGCCAAGAAGGCCGCCAAGGCCAAGGAGAGCGACGATGAGGAGTCTTCCGATGAAGAGGAGTCCTCTGACGACGACGACGGAGAAAAGAAGCCGTCGACCAAGAAGGCCGCCTCCACCAAGGTTGCGGAGAGTGACGAGGAGGAGTCTTCGGACGAGGAAGAGTCCTCGGATGAGGAAGAGGAGGAGCAGGAGAAGCCCAAGGCCAAAAAGACCAAGGCAACGAAGGCGGATAGCGATGACGAGGAGTCCTCTGATGAGGAGTCTTCGGACGAGGAGGAGGAGAAGGAGGCGAAGCCCAAGGCCAAGGCCGCCAAGGTAGAGGCCAGCGACGAAGAGGAGTCCTCGGATGACGACGACGACGAGGATGACGAGGAGGAGGAGGTCGTGGTCAAGACTAGCGTGGCGGTGGTAACCAAGGAGGCGGAGCCAGAGGCTGCGCCCGAGTCGGAGCAGGCGTCGCGCAAGCGGCGGCGGTCGGCGGCTGGCATCGACTCGGAGGAGCCGCCGCGCAAGCGCCAGGAGGGCGAACGCTTTCAGCGCGTGGATGTGGACTTTTGGGCCACCAAGATCAAGGACGACCGTCTCCGCGACAACTCCTACGAGGCGGCGTACGGCAGCTCCGGCTGGGGTGCCAAGGCGAACGACACGCTCGTCCGCGTTCGTGGCAAGGACTTTCGCCACGAGAAGACCAAGAAGAAGCGTGGCAGCTACCGCGGCGGCCTGATCGACTCGAACCAAGTGTCGAGCATCGCGCTGAGCGACAGCGACGACGAGTAATTGCAGCAGCAGCCAAGACCTGCGCGCGCAGCGCTGGTCTGTGTACGAATGGATTGAGCCGCCCCAGTAGTACTGTGTTCAATCAATCATCAGAATTTCCGTTTCTTTCTCGATCCTCTTACATCAGGCTCTTCTCCTCGCCTTCCTCCTTGCACTCAACCAGCGCCTCCGGCGCGAGCCACTCGCGCACGCGATCCACCGAGACGTCGTCGCCCATCGACTTGATAAAGTAGCTCACGTAAGCCTCGGCACAGCGGGGTGCGAACTCGCTGAGGGCAGCCGCGAGGTCACGCGGCTCCAGGACGTCGTGCGCCGCGACGCGCTCCAGGTCCGCCAGGAGGTCGCCGGCGGCGTCGCCGACCGCAGACCTGATCGCGGCCACAGCTGCGGGCAGACCGAGCGGCGCCAGGTCGCGATAGTCCTCTGCCATGCGCACATCGCACCCCACGCAAAGGGTCCAAACGCAGGCGGGCTCCGGGTTCTTGGCGTGCTTGGCATAGGTCTCAAACTCCTGAACCCCTGAGAGCTTGCCGTGGAGCGCGAAGCTAGGGCTGCTGTGCAGCATCAGACTGGAAGCACGGTGCGCAATGCGAACGGCGTCGCCCGCGCCTACTGGCCCGCGCGCCGCATTCACGCGCCAGCCTTCGTCGCCAGGCAGCGAGGACTCCACTCGCCACTCGGACGACCGCGTGTACGTGGGCGCCATGAAGACCTCCGACTGGTTTGCGAGCTTGGATGAGCGCTGGAATGTCTTGGGCGCGCAGGACAGCCACGTCCTGGACAGCACAACGCCATCCTCGGCAGTCAAAATCTGAGCGCGCACGTCAAGGCGGGCAGTCAGTCAGACAGTCAGTCAGTCAAGTCAAGTCAAGTGCGGCGACGATGACAAGGGCGCTGCGCTCCTCAAAGTGAGAACCTACCGGGTCGCTCACAAGACAAAATGTGTCCCCGTAGCGAAGTGGGCGCTCACGTGGCGCCTCGCCGCTCGGCAGCACAATGTGGAACACGTTGCGGGCGATGGGCCGCAGGTCCTCCTCCGGGCACGTAGAGACGGCCCACTCCTTGCCCTGCGGATGCAGCGCAAGATAGCCTTGCGTGCTCGTGTTCTCCAGCATGATGGCGTCGCCGTAGCAGAGGGCATCGCCCTCAAACCGGAATGTCAGCGGGCAGGCCTGCATGGCGTGTTGCTTGACCGCATGCTGCTTTGCCAGCAGCAGATTGCCAGCCTTCTTGCGCGCCAGGAATTCGGCGAATTTGATTTCGTTCTCCTGCTCGTCCTCGGACCAGTTGCCCACGCGCGTGCGCCGGCCGTACTGTACCGCGCCCGACTCAAGCGCCATGGTGCAAGCTTGCGAGCTTGCGAGCTTGCGAAGCTTGCGAGCTTGCGAGCTTGCGAAGCTTGCGAGCTTGCGAGCTTGCGAGCTTGCGAGCTTGCGAGCTTGCGAGCTTGCGAGCGTGAGCCTACCGCGACCACGTGGTCAGTGCCTCTGATGAGCTTTTGCGGCTGCTGCTGATCGCCCGCGAGCGATCTCGTTGGCTCGCAAGGATTGACGTGCTGAACGCACCAATGTACCGGAGCCGAGTGACCTTGAACGGATCAGTGACAGTCGCAGCCACGAGCGAAGCCTCTCAAAGGCCAACTTGCCTCCAGGACACAGGGAGAGAGAGAGAGAGAGAGAGAGAGAGAGAGAGAGAGAGAGAGAGAGAGCAGCAGCAGCAGCAGCAGCAGCAGCGCGGGCAAGAGAGAGAGAGAGAGAGAGAGAGGGGCGCGTGCGCAGATTGAAGCGCTTGGCTTGGCGAGAACGGCTCGTGTCAGAGGTGATACTCAATGGGCGCGCTTTGCACGACGCATGGGTGAGCAAGATTCTACCAGCGCACGACATGCCAGTCGCCGCACGCACAGACAGAAAGGAGCGTGGCCCGCAACAAAAATTGTTCTGGCCTTTCATGAGCTGTGCAAGGAAATGTAGATGGGCTCATGGTTGAAGACCGGCCTCAGCGCGCTCCGTGGAGCTGGGGCCGGCGACGCGGTCCGCGGGGTCGTGGTAGGCGGCGTGGTTTGCGGGATCGTGGCCGGCGACGTGCTGCGGCAGCCGGTCCCGCTGCCGCGCCGCTGGCCCTGGTCGCACTCGCCCCCAAGGAACGCCGCGAAACCATCTGTCACGCCCTGTCACGCTGTCGAGCTATGCAACGTCGCGCTGGACCTTCCTCGTTGAAGCCGTGTACACCTCCCACGCGGCAGACCGACCGGTGCGGATACTCTGCCGCTTCTTGTCCAAATTCTTGAGCTGCTTGCAGTGCGAAGCTTGCCCTCCTCCGTGTGTTTTGAACCAGAACCTCCCTCCGCTTGGCCGCTTCTTCCTCAGCCTGCTTCGCATCGTTCAGTAGCTCCGCAAGCCTCTGACGGTTGCTCTCGAGACGACGCTTCTCCTCCGCAAGGCTCTCCTTGACCCAGGTGGTCTAGTGTCACTGGCTGTGAAGGCAAGGACCCCGTGCTGGCGTGTGCGGGTAGTGCGAAGGCAGTGCGGAGAACCTGAGGGCCTCCTCGCCTGCTGCCGCCTTCTGCCTCTTCTCGCCTCTTCAGGCTCTTCAGGCTCTTTAGGCTCTTCTCGCTCTTCTCCGGCGCCGCTGCAGCCTACTCTGGTCAGGCCCGGGCTTCGCAAGCACGCACACCCCGTACCAGCGCGCCGGCCCGAGAGTGGCCGACTTGAGAGCGGCCGCCAGCGCGCCGCGCGCCGCGTCCCGATCCCCCTCGCCTCGCGCTCGCCTCGCCTCGCCTCGCCTCGCCTCGCCTCGCCTCGCCTCGCCGGCTACGCGACGCCACAGCACCGCGCCGCGAACATGTCGGCCCTCTTCTCGCACGCTCGGGCCAGCCTGCGCCGCAGCCTGGACGACCGCCGCGAGAGCGCGCGCTACCTCACCGAGGAGGCCAAGATTGTGGACTACCGCAGCATCAGCCTCTACGAGGTGCAAATGGTGCTCGAGGGCGTGCTGGACGGCAGGCTCGCGGAGGACGTCGTGCTCGTCGTGGCGCTCCGTGAGCTCGGCGAGAAGGTGGACAAGGGCGCCACGCTGCAGATCGTGGCCGAGCTCGGGGACGACCTCGTCCAGGTCAAGGCCGCGTACGTGGACGAAGAGCTTTTCGGGACGCTGGGGCAGGACGTGGCCCTCAAGCCCCGCGAGGACTGGAGCACAGAGGACATCGCGGAGCACGTCGTCATGTCGCGCACACTCAAGATGCCCCCGGACCAGGCCTTCTACCTCAACGCACTCCCGCCGGGAGCCGTGGGCGGGCGCTTCCAAGGCACGTTCACGAGCCAGGCGCGCCGCTGCCGCTTCGCCGACCTCGTGCATGCGCTCGAGGGCCACTTCAGGGACCAAGACCCCAAGAGTGTCTTCGTGTGGCTGGACCTCTTCTGCGCCAGCCAGCCGCTCCTCACCAGCAAGGACCGGCCGGCCGCTGCGGTCCAGGCGCGGCGCGAGGAGATTTTGACCACCGGCCTCCACGAGGCCATCACGCGCTTCGACAGCGCCATCATCTTCTTCGACCGCTGGGACAAACCCATGCCCCTCCAGCGCGCATGGTGCGTGTGGGAGATTTACGGCGCCGTGCGCAGCGGCCGCCCCGTCGACGTCGTCTACGCGCCCGGCCAGGAGGACAGCTTCATCGAGCAGCTGCTGGACGATCCGAGGGAGATCGCCACCATCATGGCCCGCAACATGGACATGAGGAACGCGGCTTGCTGGAAGCTCGAGGACAAGGCCATGATCGACCGATCCGTGACCGAGAAGCTCGAGGGCGGCTACTCCACCCTCAACACGGAGATCCAGGGCCGGCAGCGCGCCTGGCTCGCCGCCATCGCGCGCGACCGCGTCGCCGACCTCCGGCAGCGCGGCGACGGAGACCCCGTCGAGATGGCCCGAATGCTGCACCAAGCTGCCAGCCTTCTTGATGACTACGGCGACTATGACGAGGCGCTCCAGTACTACAAGGAGGCGCTGGATCTGTTCCGGGAGGCCATCGGGCCGCAGCACGCGTACGTGGCGGACACGCTAAAGAACATTGCGGTCGTGTACTCGAACCAGGGTCGCTACGAGGATGCGCTGCGCTACTACAACGAGGCGCTGGAGCTGACACGGGAGGTCCTCGGGCCGCGGCACCCGTCCGTGGCGGAAACGCTCAACAACATGGCGGTGGTGTACGACTCCCAGGGCCGCTACGAGGATGCGCTGCGCTACTACAACGAGGCGCTGGAGCTGACACGGGAGGCCCTCGGGCCGCGGCACCCGTCCGTGGCACAGACGCTCAACAACATGGGTTCGGTGTACTCCTCCCAGGGCCGCTACGAGGATGCGCTGCGCTACTACAACGAGGCGCTGGAGCTGCGCCGGGAGGCCCTCGGGCCGCGGCACCCTGCCGTGGCGCAGACGCTCAGCAACATGGGTGCCGTGAAGCAATCCCAGGGCCGCTACAAGGATGCGCTGCGCTACTACAACGAGGCGCTGGAGCTGCATCGCGAGGCCCTCGGGCCGCGGCACCCGTCCGTGGCGGCAACGCTCAACAACATGGCGGAAGTTTACGACTCCCAAGGCCGCCACGAGGATGCGCTACGCTACTACAACGAGGCGCTGGAGCTGCGCCGGGAGGCCCTCGGGCCCCGGCACCCGTCCGTGGCGGCAACTCTCAACAACATGGCGGCGGTGTTTCACGTCCAGGGCCGCTACGATGATGCGCTGCGCTACTACAGCGAGGCGCTGGAGCTGAAGAGGGAGGCCCTCGGGCCGCGGCACCCGTCCGTGGCGGCAACGCTCAACAATATGGCGGCGGTGTACAAGAACCAGGGCCGCACCGAGGATGCACTGCGCTACTACAACGAGGCGCTGGAGCTGAAGAGGGAGGCCCTTGGGCCGCGGCACCGATCTGTTGCGATCACGCTGTACAACATCGGAGTCCTTCACATGACGCAGGGTCGCTTCGGTCAGGCGATGCCTCTGTTCGAGGAGGCGCGGGGCATCTGCGAGGAGGTGCTGGGCTCCAGGCATCCAGATACGCTAGACGCTGCGGCTCAGGTCCGACACTGTCGCGACCAGTTGCGTTGATATGGCAGTAGGTCGATGTTGTTTGTTTTCTTGCATTGTCTTGCTGGCATTCGTGAGTGCTGTTCCCCATGGTGGCCAAGATGGCCGAGTCACTGCACGTGCAGCACGCGCGCGCGCGCTTGACTGACCGTGAGAGCTGCCGCCGCTGCCAGGTGGAGAGCGGCCGCCGCGACCAGTGCCAGCGCCGCCACCAGAACGCATTCACGCGCCTCCGCCGCGCGCGCCGCCATGCCGGACGTTCTCTCGCACACGCGCGAAAGCTGGCGCCGCAGCCTCGACGGCCGGCGTATAGTCTCGAGCCACCTTGCGGCGGAAAGACAGCAGCGTCAGCGTCGCCGAGGTTGAGGCGCCCGGCGCGCGCCTCTTCGTCGCCACGCGCGACGCCTACGAAGGGGTCAAGGCTGGCTACACCATCGAGATCTATGAAGTCAGTGAGGAGTGCTCGATGCTTGGCCGCGTGCCGTACGTCGACGCAGCGAAAGTCTTCCGGCTGTCCAGGCGCGTTGCAAGGAAAGTTTTCCTCCACAAGGCACGGCCTGCCGAAGAAACGAGAGACAAACGAACAGAGCTCGTTCTCTCGGCGGCAGGGAGGCTCGTTCACTTGAACGGCAAGCCACCGCTTGCAGGGCCTCTTCCGAGTTGCTGGTCACATGATGCCACGCATCTGGTTCGTGCACTATTCTTTGCTCGACACTATCCTATGCTTGAACATGACACGCGCGTTCATGCACGCATTTCTGCGCATGCAACGCGCAAGAGAATGCTCTCGTGGTATGCTCGTTCCTGCTCCGGTCTGGACCCCTTCTCCCCGCCCTCAGTCCTCTCCACCTCGCGCACGCGCTCACCTTGCCTCGTCCGGCTGTTTCGCCTCTGGAATCTTGCTCACATCGATGGCCTTGCGCTGCATGACGGCCACCACGCAGTCCTTGTACTCGTCGAACTCGTCCTGCGCGTCGCAGCGCACGGGGTCCACCCACGTGAGCCATCCCGTCCTCCGGAGCCTCCCGCGCTGCCTGCGCCGCCTCCCGCCCACGTACCTGGCAGCCGGGCCTGACGTTGCCCTTCATGAACTCCTCCGTGTACCAGCGCCTGAAGCAGTTCTCGTACAGCTGCTTGATGGTGGCGCACTGCTTGTTGGCCTCCTCCATGGCGCCCTGCTCCGCGGCCTGCCTGCGCCGCGCCCGCCGCGCCGCCGCCGCCGCCGCCGCCGCCGCCGCCGCCGCCGCCGCCGCCGCCGCC
>JABLUY010000057.1:17532-159232 GCA_013306675.1 Thraustochytrium sp. TN22
CGCCGCCGCCGCCGCCGCCGCCGCCGCCGCCGCCGCCGCCGCCGCCGCCGCCGCGCTGCCGCCGCCGCCGCCGCGCTCCAGGTCTGCCGCGCGCTTCTTTCTCTCTTCACCGCCGGAGGACCGGAGCCTAACCACCACCGCCGCCGCCGCCGCCGTCGCGCTCAACGAGCACCTCGTTGTCGGCGGCGCGGCGGCTCCGAGTCGGGCGCCGCGCTCGCGCTGCGCGGCCTGCGTACGTGCGTGTTGTTGGCGTTGGTCCTGCCGCGCTCAGGCTACTTTAGGGGGCGTTGAATGAAGAAGTTCAAGGTCGTCCTCCGCACGCCCGAGTCCTCGAGGGATATGATGGTCATCTGGTGGTCATGGTACCACCCTGGGCACCACAACCAGCGCGAGCGCGCTAACAGGAGGAGGGCGTCGGAAGGCGGAAAGCGACACGTCAAGCGGCGAAGAGAGCCTGGCGGAGCAAAGTCCAGGAGGCAGCCACGAGGTCGTCGGCAGGGGATGAGGTGACCACCGTGAGGGACGACGTGCGCAGAGGAGCGGCGCCGTAGAGGAGGGGCTGGTCGCGGAGAAGGGATGCCTGTGTCACCTGGGCCTGGTCTTCGTCGGGAGGGTGGCTGAGCGCCTGGCCCGGGAGCACGGACGAGGCGCGACGAAAGAAGGGGAGGCAGCGGGAGGTCGTGGGCGCAGACGCGGTCGACGATGCCATCGTGCACCATGACAGGCCGGCCGCGCGCAGTAGGGCGTCCAGCACCAACGCATCGACCGCAGGCAAGCGGCCCTTGCCGGCCCAGGCCTCGGCGCACAGAGCAGCCGCGGCTGCGCCCAGTCGGTCGTCAGCGCCGCGCGGCAGCAGCACAAAGCATAATACCTCATCGTCCTTGAGGTTGGCCTCGTCCACGAAGACCGCGCGGGAGCCCAGGCGCAGACGAGCCGGCCGCTCTCCAGCAGCAGCCTCTGTTGTGGCGCAGAGCGCGTAGAGCAGACTGGCCGCGGCCATGGGGTCGGCGTCGCCAGCGAGGGCGCCGCTTGCGCGCGCCGATACCACGCGCGCCGACGCCGCCCGCGCCGACGAGCGCAGGCCGCCATCGCGCCGCCCCACCACGAGCGCCTCCGCCATGGTGTCGCGTGGCAGGTCTGCCTGCGCGGCGCTCTTTCATGCCACGGTTCATTTGGGTGTTATTTTCAGCCTTGACTGGTAAAAAGAAAGAGAAGTTGCACCAACTGCAAAAGCGAACCACAGCGGGCACGGGAGTGTGTACCTCGACAGAAGCCTGAGCTGCAAGCCTTCGAGTCTTCGTAGCGCGCTCGCTGCGTGAGTCTGATCGAGGCGGCAAGACTACTTGATCGCGTTGCGCTCGGTTGCGGCGGCGGCGGCGGCGGCGGCGGCGGCGGCGGCGGCGGCGGCGGCAGCGGCGGCTCGGAGCCACAGCACCAGACCATGTCCAAGTCCGGGTCGCTGGCGGACCAGCGCGCGGAGCTGGCGGAGGCGCTGACGTCGATCCGCGGCAGCGAAAAGGTCGCGCACGAGGAGGATGAGGGCGAGGACTACTGGGCCGACATCGATGTGAAGCGACTGCGCGTGCGCGAGCTGCGCGCCGCGCTGCAGGCGCGCGGCCTGAGCACCAAGGGCAACAAGCGCGCGCTGCAAGCGCGCCTGCAGCAGTCGGTGCACGAGGAGAAGGAGGAGGAGCTCGAGTACTTGGCCATGGTGGAGGCGGCGCGGCGCGCCGAGGCCGCGCTCGAGGAGTCCGGCAGCGTCTACACGTGCGGCGTGAACCGCAAGGGCCAGCTGGGCGTGGGCGACCGTGAGGACCGCAGCGCCTTCACGGTTGTCAAGCGCCTCCGCGGCAAGGGCATTATGCAGGTGGTGGCCGGCGGTGACGTGGCGCTGGCGCTCGCAGAGAACGGCAACGTCTTCACGTGGGGCGGTGTCGGCACGGGCGGCAACATGGCGCGCGTCAAGGCGGCGGCCGAGGAGGAGAAGCTCGACCTGCGCGCGCGCCGGCGCAAGAAGCAAATGGAGGAGTCGGGCGAGCTCGAGAGCGTGGTGGGTGAGATTGGCGACGTTGGCGAGGACGGCCTTCCGGACCCGCGCCTCATCGAGCCGCTCCAGGGCGAGGGGATCATCCAAGTCGCCGCCGGTCCGAACCATTGCGCCGCCATCTCAGACGGCGGCGACCTCTATTCCTGGGGCGACGGCACGCGCGGTCAATGCGGTACGGGCCGCCTGGCCATCGAGAACAGCCCTGTCCTCGTCGAGGCGCTGCAGGACGGCACTGTCGTCACGCAGGTCGCCGTGGGCCAGACGCACTCGATGATTTTGCTTGAGACGAGTTCCGAGGTGCGAAGCTTTGGCTTCTCCAACTCCGGCAAGCTCGGCCTCGGCTACATGGAGCGCAAGGGCGTCAAACCGCCTGCCAGTCGCTACTTTCCTATCCCGGCCACCGTGCCGGCCCTCCATCGGGTCAAGGTGCTGCGCATCGCCTGCTCCGCGAACCACTCGGCCGCCATCACCGAGGACGGTCTCTTCACGTGGGGCTCGGGCGACGGCGGTCGCCTCGGCCACGGCGACCACACCGACAGGGCTGAACCCTGCCGCGTCGAGGCGCTCGCCGACGAGATCGTCATTGACCTCTCGCTCGGCTTTTGGCACACAGCCGCCATCGTCCAAGTGCCGCCGTGCCTGAACGGCGGCTGGCTCTTCACCTGGGGCTCGGGCTACCACGGCCAGCTCGCACACGGCGACACGACCTGTTGTATAACGCCCACCGCCTCGCGCGTGTGCATCGACATGCGCCTGCTCTTTGCGCGTGTCGAGTGCGGCCCGACGCACTGCATGGCACTCACCATTGACGGCGACCTTTACTCGTGGGGTAGCAACCCGCACGGCGAGCTGGCCCGCGAGCTGCAGTACGAAGAAGACGAGGAGCGCGAGTACTCGCCCATTCCCGGCTTCGTGCCGGGCTTCAACACCATCGTTGACCGCGTGGGCCGCGGCAGCGTCGTCTCCTTCGCATGCGGCCGCAACTTTAGCGTCGTGGCCACCTCCAAGTACGTCGGCGAGACAGAGGAGGAGGCATTCTACAAGGCTGAGGAGGAGGCGGCGGAGCGCGAGGATGAGGAGCGCCGCATCCAGGGTCTACGCCGCCAGGCCGCGGAAGAAAAGGCCGAGGCCGCCAGGGCCGCCGCAGAGCCCATGGCGACCACCAAGGACGGCCTGGTCGATCTGCGACAATTCGAGGGCAAGTGCTGTTCCGCCTGTGACGCCTGCCCGGGCTTTGACCCCAACCTCTTCCGCCCCAGCGAGTGCAAGGAGTGCAAGCACCTTCGCAAGTATCATACCAAGCCCCCCAAGCACACGCGCCCCCCATCCTCCGACTAGCCTAGCCTTAGCTAAGTTAGGCCTAACCTCCTGATGCTAAAGTTATCACAGCTGATGAAGCTGTAGAAGCCGAGGCCTCGCCGAAAGAGGTCCAGTGATCCGTTAGGCCGATAATTTTTCCCTTGCTTCCTTCGTCTCTTTGCAAGTGGCTTTGGTGGTGCGCATCCCTCCTGTCTGGCTGCCTACCAAGCCAAGCCAAGCGGAGCGGTCGTGCGGCGCTGCAAACCGGGCAAGGGCACTGGCTATCGCAGCGCAGCGCAGCGCAGCGCAGCGCAGCGCACGCTACTTCATGATGGAGTCGCAAAATACGGTGCCGGTCTTTGAGAGGCTTGAGGAGATGCAGCTGGAGGACGTGCACTCGTCCATGTCGAGCCGGCAAGGGACCATTCACTCGGGACCGCCGTCGCCAGACGCGCGGGCGCAAGTATATGCGCTAGAGGACTACAAGGGGCGCCAGGTGCGGCCGCTCGGCGAGGTTGACAAAAACCCGTCGCAGCAGTCCACACTGCGCGAGAGCGCCGCGCTGGAATCTTTCATCGACTCGGAGATTTGCTATTGCACGCTCTTCTGGCTCGTGTGGCTCGCCATTGCAGGCACCTTGCTCTTCCTCAAGCTCACCACGCCGACCAGTGATGTCTGAGGGGACCAATCATACGCAGGCGTGTCTCGACTGCGGTCTTTTTTCTTCACGAGGAGGATGGGTGAGGAACGCTTCCCCTTTGTGTCTCTTTCTTCCCTGCTGGCTTGCTGTACGATAAAATAACTTTCCCGCTTCAAACTAATTAACGAGCTGCTCACTCAAGTCATGCCTTGCGACGGCGCTTTGTAGGCCGCAAGGACGGGTCGATCTCCTCCGGTGGGACCCCCTTGACGGAGAAGAGGCGTTCCGCCCGCTGCTGAAGAGTCCCGCCGCACTTCAGGCCGCGCGCTTCAAGTTCGAGCTTGAGGGCGTCGAGCCCGTGGGCCTCGAGCGCCTGCGCGCTCTCCACGTCGTCCAGGTTGATGGGCACCACCTCGGCAGGCGGCGCCTCCTCGGCGTGCGCGACAACCTCGGCTGCGTCGCTGACCCTATTGGCCTCGGACGCGCCGCTGGAGCTCACAACGTCGGCGCTGACGCCGGCGCTCGCCTCACCGACGCTGGCGCTCCCTGTGTCGCCGCTTAAGCTGGTGACGCCATCCAGGCTGGGAGCGCGAAGGCTCGCGAAGAGCTGTCGCAGGTTGGCTTCGCCACAAAGGCCGTGGATTTTACGGTCGAGCGGCGCGAAGAGGAAGTCGCGGTGACCCAAGTTTATGCGCACGAAGGAGCCCTGGTCCATGGAGAGTGCCGGGTAGAAGAAGTGGTGGCCTTGGTCAGCGGTCTGGCCTGCATTCGAGGAGCTCGAACTTGAGCTTGAGCTTGAGCTCGACGAGGAGGAGGAGGACGGGCCAACGAGGGACAGCGCTTCTTCGGGCGGGTAATCGGCGATGGACACGCGCTGGCCGTCAATGGAAAAGTACAAGCGGCGACGGCCCACGTCGAGGTGGCAGCCGATGGTGCAGCCCTCCTTGACGATGCCGGACTCGGCAAGCGGGACGCCATTCCACACGGCGTCCAGTTCCCGGCCCTGTGCGAAGAAGCGGCCTTGGACCGGGTCCAATGCCCAGGAGAAGGGCAAGTCACCGACCCCATCGTCCTTGTCATCCTCCGGCTCGAAGAGCTCGTGGGCGCAGCCGATCTGCAGCGTGCCCGCGGGGTCCGCGGCGAGCGTGACCTCAAAGTACCAGGCGTCGTCTGTGGCGGAGACAGCGGGCACGACGGCCGTGCTAAAGGCGGCGCGACCCATGATCTCGCCAAAGTCCCCCACGTCGAGGTCCCCGCACAGGCACTGGATCAGATCAGCGTGCGAGCCGGAGGCCGAGCCGGCGTTGGTGACGGCGGCGTCCATCTCTTGATTTACGTCGTCCTCCATGGTCCGCGCTGCGGCCTTGGCCGAAGCTTTGGCCTGCAGCGAGACCTGCTTGGACCGGCGAATGCCCTCGAGGATGGACGACCCCATCGAGGCCTCGGCTGCCTGGAGCTGCGTCGTGTAGGAGCGCATACTTTGGTCGACGGCTGCGCGACTGGCGGCGCGCTTCTCCTCGAGTAGTGCAGCGCGTCGCGCCGGCGTCAGGTCCGCCGGGCTGTGCGAGAAGCGGCAATGCTGGCCGCGCGGACAGCCCCACCAGGGCGGCGCACCCGCCGGCGGCTTGGGCCCGCCCACGCGGCTGCGGGCCCACTCATTGCAAAGCGCGCGCTTCCATCCGCCACTGTCGCCCGCCTTGCTCCCCTTGGGCACGTGGTCCGCCCACGAGGGCACCTCGAGGAACCAGTTCTTGATGCCGCTCGGCGTGTTGTTGAGCTTGGACTCGGCCGGGTCCAGGTCCTTGTTCTCTGCACGCAGCCGCTCGCGCAGCGCCTGCTCCTCGCGCCACACGCGCAGCCGGATCTCGTTGTTCACGTGCCGCAGCCGCCGCCCATTCAGGTCGCGGCACGCGCTGAAGTCGGCCGTGCCGCGGCCGCCGCGCCGCGCCGAGGCGCGCAGCGTGTTGCCGAAGCCGCCCTTGCCGCCGCGCAGCCCGCCGTCGCGCAGGCGCGCCTGCAGCCAGGCGCCGGGCTCCACGCGCGCATCCTCGCGCAGCCACCCGCGCTCCGCCTGCCACAGGCCCCACGCCGCCGCGCCGCGCGCCGCGCCCGCGCGCGCCGCCGCCGCGAGCAGCACCTCGCCGGCCGTCGCGCCGCCCGCCGCCACGTCCACGCAGAGCGACCGCGCGCCCCACGCCACCACGGCCTGCCCGTCGCCGCCGCGCGCCGCCATCCTCTCCGCGCCCGCGCCGCGCGCGCCGCCGCCGCGCCCGCGCCCGCGCCCGCGTCCGCGTTCTAGTTTTGCCTGTGGCAGGGCGGGTGCCAGTGGTCGTCCTCGATGATGCTCATGGCCTCCATCCAGCGCTTGGCGCTCATCGTGCGCGATGACCTCCTGACTCAAAACTGTTAGTAGCCTAGAGCTGCGTTACTCGGGGCCGGGCGCTCGGCGCGGCTCGGCTCGGCGCTCGTGCGAAGACCCTGGGGTGCTCGTTTGTCGGTGCTCATGACCTTGGTCGCTTGGGCCCGACCGACCGCCTTGGGGCTCTCACGACCTTGGCACGTGCCGCGCATGACCTCCATTACGCTCATAACGTTGTGCTCATGACCTTGGCACTTGGCGCTCGTCATGAGGCGCTCATCATCATGACCTAGGCGCTCGCCGTCATGATGCGCGCCACTGCAAGGACCTTGGACGGGCAAGTCGGAGGTCCGTATGCATGCAGGTCAACCGTGCGCACGGATGCTACCGCTGGCTACCGCTGCACCCTGCGCTCGCGCCGAAGCTCGAGTTCATGAGCGCGTCGCCGCTCGAGTTCTTTCCTCCGGCTGTCCCGATCTTCTGATGACTGACGCACGCAAGGTCAAGTTGAAGCGGGCGTACGAGTCCCATTGACGCCGTCCGGCCCGTCGAGACAGGAGACTCTGCGGCGTGGCTCGTGCAGAACCCGGCGCTCTACGCAGGCGCCGCGAAGCAGCCCCGGGCCCGGCATGGCAGCCCGAGCCAGGCCGGCTGGCCCCCGTCGGCGGCGGCGCTGGCGGCGTCGAGCTCGGGCATGCCGCAGACCTCCATCTCCTGCATCCCATCCCGCGACGCTCTGGAGGCTGCGCGCGCGGGCCGGGCGTCGCGCGGGCGGCGGCGGCGGCGGCGGCGGCGGCGGCGGGCGGCGGCGGCGGCGGCGGCTGGGCGGCTGGCGCGATGGAGGCCGGGAACCGGCGGTTCAACCTGCTGGTGCTGGACCACGACGAGTACCTGCTGGAGTCGGCGGCGGCGGAGGACGTGTCGCAGGCGGCCGGCGCCGGGGAGAACGCGGAGAGCCTGGGCGACGGGCGGCTGTGGATCTGCTCGCGATGCCTCGTGTTCGAGCCGCGCGACTTCGCGCTGGCGCTGGAAAAGTACCGGTTCGACGACATGGCGCAGGCCCCGGGGCGCGGCGGACTGCTGTCGAACGCGACCGGCGAGGAGGAACCCGTGCTGCTCATGGAGGCGTCGGCGCGCACGCTGCTGAAGCAGGGCGGCAAATCGCGGCCGTACGAGACGGTGGCCCGCGCGTGCAAGCGCGTGTTCAAGCTCAAGCACCGGTCGGTGCGCACGGCGCTGGAGCTCGTGCACGAGCTCTGGGACGTGCGGCAGCGGCTGCTCAAGGAGCCGCGCGGCGCGCGCACCTCGCTGGAGCAGGAGCTGCTGGCGCCGATCTTGGACAAGCGCAAAAATCAGCCCTTTGACCGATCTCGGCTGCTGGACTTTCGCGAGCAGCCGCTGACGCCGCGCGAGATGCAGGTGAGCCTGGTCTCGCAGCTCACGGACATCCCCGGCTGCGTCTTCGTGACAGACCAGCGCCTATACTTTCAGCCAGCGCAGCTCAACAACATCGGTGAGGTCGTGCAGAGCTACGCGCTCTCGCGGCTCACCGGCGTGTACAAGCGGCGGTTCCTGCTGCGGCAGCGCGCTCTCGAGGTGCGCTTCCAAAAGGAATACGCCGGCGGCTTCGCGGGCATGGGCATGCTCGCGGACGAGGACGGGGACGGGGACGGCGCCGGCGCCGGCACGGGCCTGCAAGAGAACGAGAAGGTGCTGCTGCTGTGCTTCGACGAGGGCCGCAATGCGCGCGACGTGGTGCACGACCTGCTGGCGCGCTTCCTGCAAACGCACAGCGCCGGTGGGGCGCCGCGGTCCCTGGCCCCGCACGTTGACCTGCTCGAGTACCAGCAGGCATGGCAGGAGGGCCGCCTGAGCAACTTTGAGTACCTGATGCGGCTCAATACGCTGGCGGACCGTTCCGTGGCGGACCTGACGCAGTACCCGGTTTTCCCCTGGGTCATTGCCGACTACACGAGTGCGACGCTGGACCTGTCCAAGCCCGAGACCTTTCGGGACCTGTCCAAGCCCATCGGCGCGCTCAACCCAGACCGCCTGGCCAGCTTCCGCGAGCGCTTCCACCACATGCAGACCGAGCCGGACCCGCACGTGCCGCCCTTCCTCTACGGCACGCACTACACGACGCCGGGCTACGTGCTGTACTTCCTCGTGCGGCGCGTGCCGGACATGATGCTGCGCCTGCAGAACGGCGAGTTCGACCGGCCGGACCGCTCCTTCCACAGCATGGCGGCCACCTGGCACAGCGTCATGCACAACACGGCGGACCTCAAGGAACTGATTCCGGAGTTTTACGCTTCTGACGGCGACTTCCTCATGAACGTGCACCGGCTCGACCTGGGTCAGAAGCAGGCTGGGGACTTTGTGGACGACGTCAAGCTGCCGCCGTGGTGCTCGGGCCCGCGCGACTTCGTGGACAAGTGCCGTCAGGCGCTCGAGTCCGACCACGTGTCGGCCCACCTGCACGAGTGGATCGACCTCATCTTCGGCTACAAGCAGCGCGGCCAGGCGGCCATTGACGCGGACAACCTGTTTTACTACCTCACCTACGAGGGCGCCGTCGACCTGGACAAGGTGCAGGACCCCAACGAGCGCAAGTCGTACGAGGCACAGATTTACGAGTTCGGCCAGACGCCGCGCCAGCTCTTTAGCGAGCCGCACCCGTCGCGCAAGGCCAAGGCCACGACCGAGGCAGAGGCCGCGGTGGCGGCCGCGGCGGCGGCCGAGGCCGCGGCGGCGACCGGCAATGCGGAGGCAGTGCTGCCGTGCCGGCCGGCCCAGGTGGCCGGCCTGCCGCGCGAGGACCAGGACCAGGACCAGGACCAGGACCAAGACCAGGACCAGGACCCGGCGGCAGCGTCCTCACGGCCCGAGCTGGAAGCCACGCAGACCCCGTCGCCCGACGGATCGCCTGTCGGGTCGCCCACCGAGTCGCTCGATAAGGCGGCCTTGGAGCCGCCGGCGCTGGAGCCGCGCGTCCCGATGCGGGTCGACTTCGATCTGCTCGCGTCGCAACAAAAGACGGCGTCGCCGAGCGCCGCGGCACTCAAGGCGGCCGGCTCCGGGAGCGCGGGCAAGACGGCGGCGGCGGCTGGCGCGAACAGCACGACGTGGTCCGGGTGGTGGCGCGCAGACGACGGCTCAGTGCAAAACTACGAGGAGTCTTGCGAGGTCAAGGCGCACCGCGGCGCGGTGAGCTGGATCTGCAGCGCCGAGGCGGATGACTCGGTGTTCTCCGTGTCGCGGGATGGCTCAATGACCTGCCTGAGTCCGCGCACGCAGGCGGTGAAGCGGCGCATGGCCGTGGGTCGGCTGGCGCTCTCGTGCTGCGCGCCGCTGCGCGACGGCAGCCTCCTTGTGGGCAGCTGGGACAACTCGCTCTACGTGTGCGCCCTGGAGCACGGCCGCGTGGTGAACCGGCTGGCGGCGCACGACGACGCTGTGGCCTGCCTGTCGGCGAGCGCCTCGGGCCGCATGCTCGCCACCGGCTCGTGGGAGTCTTCCGTGAAGATCTGGAGCGTGCGCGGCGGGCGCAACATCACGCCGCTCGGCGCGCTTTACGACCACACCAGCGAGATCACCGCCGTGGAGATGGATTCCACCGGGAACCTCGTGCTCTCTGCGAGCCAGAGCGGCGAGGTGCTCATTCATGACCTGCGGGTGGACGACGTCGTCATGCGCTACACCTCCTGCCAGGCGCGCGCCTCCTCGGCCGTCTCGGTGCACTGGGCCCAGAACGAGACGGCGGCGGTGATCTGCGGCAAGGACGGCAAGGTCGATGTCTTCGACCTGCCAGACGGTTCCAGTGAGCCAGTGCGCACCGTGGACGGCCTGCTGCCGCCGCAGAGCGAGGTCACTTGCGCAGCCATAACGCCCGACCGCCTTTGCGTCGCGCTCGGCACGACCTGCGGCCGCATCACACTGTGCAACGTCAACTCGCTCGCCTCGCTCTCCTCGCAGACTGCGGCTCGGACCATTTACAAGGCGCAGCGTGACCTGATCGACGCCGCGGGTCCCGGCCCGGCCGCGCAAGGCATCACTGCGCTGCACTGTATGTCGCGCACGATCCTCGCCGGCACGGGCGCCGGCACGATTGCCTTTCTTGCGCCAGCCGTACCGCGAGCCGAATGACAAGCCCAGCGAGCCGAATGCAAGCGACCAGTAAGTACCCAGTGCGTTCGTGAGGAGACGTAAGTGGTGGGTGGCCTCAAAACGCTGCGCCAGCGGTGCAAGAGGAGAAAAGAAAACGAAGATCATGTAAACGAAAAGCAAAGGCCTCTGTTACGGGTACAATGAAATTCCATGCTTGGACGAGGTATGGACGAGCACGTGGTGAGATGAGGTGAGCTGAGCTGACTGTGAGCGAGCGCGCGAGCAAGCGGCGAGGCTCACTTCACGCGCTGGCTGAATCAGAACCCTGGCCCGGTTCTCCGTTTCACATCGCATCGATTCGGGTTCGCTTCGCTTCGCGTCGCATCGATTCGCGTCGCTTTGTGCATCGTGACCTCGCCCTGGCCTTTGCCTTGCGTATCGCCAGTCTCCTCTACAGGAGGTCCGCCTCGCCACTGGCGGACTCGGTGAGACCGTTCTTGACGCGCAGCAGGATAGAGGTCTCCCACGGGTCAAGAGTCCGGACGGAGTCGTACTTGAAGAGCTCATCGGCGAACTTATCGACATCCATCTCGACAACAGCCTCGGTGAGCGTGGCGAGCAGCTTGGCCTCGGCACTCTCCCGAAAGGTGTAGTCGAGCTCGGCGTAGCGCTGCATGGCATTCTGCGCGGCGACGGTGTCGTTACGCGCGAGCGCGCAAAAGCCGGCGTGCAGGAAGTGCTTCTTGGCGTTGAACTTGAGCAGGTTGCTCTCGAGCGCGCTGGTGCCGAGCTTCTCGAAGCCCTGGATGGCCGTCGGGTAGTCGCCCAGCATGGCGGCGTGCAGCGCGACCTTCTCGAGGCACTTGCCGGCGCGCGCGTGTGAGTTCTCGCCCGCGTAGCAGTCGCTGGCCTGCTGGTAGTACGCCATGGACTCCTTGAGGTTGTTGTCGCGCTCGTACATGTCTGCGACGGCCTCGGCGTGCTTGGCGGCCGTGCCGAAGCGGCCCAGCTCGCTGTACATGGCGATGGCGTCCCTGTACAGGGGGATGGCGCGGCTCTGGTCGACCCTGGCCAGCATCTCCGCCGCCAGCACGTAGTTGGCCGCGGCCTCGAACTGCGACTCCTGCTTGGTCTTGATCTCCGCCACCTTGAGGAAGCACGTCGCCGCCTCGCTCCACTGCTTGGCGATCTTGAAGTTATTCGCCGCCTTGACGAACAGGTCGCACGCGTCGTCGTACTTGGCCGCCGACGACCCGAACCAGCTCCACGAGTTCAACGTGGACTCCGCCTTGGCCACCAGCTCCTTGGCGCGCTTCACCTCGGGGGCCTCCATCCCGCCTGCCTGCCTGCCCGCCTGCCTGCCCGCCTGCCTGCCTGCCTGCCGGCCGACCGGCCGGGCTGCGTCGCCGCCTGCGCCGCGCCTCGCGCCGCCAGGCTCGCCGCCTCGCGCGCAAGCCCGACTGCGCCGCGCCGCGCCGCGCCGCGCCGCCGCGAGGAAGCGCACGAAGGCGAGCTCGAGCAGGCAGGCAAGTCTCGCGGAAGCGCCCCAACGCGCGCGGAACCGGCCCAAGCGGCGCGGCCCTGCTCCGCGCGGTCGCGGAACCGCGGCGAACGCGCCGCGGCGACTCGCGCGCGCAAAGCTCCACTTGCGCGCCGCGGAGTTCCACTTGCGCGCCGCGCGGCAAAGGGCCCACTGTCACTTGCCGCCGTCGGGGGACGGTTCAGGGCGCAGGGCAGCGGGGGGTAGGGGGGGGCTGCGGGGGGAGGGGGGGTTCGTCCGAGGGGGGTGCGGGGCGCGGCGGCGGCCGGCCGGGCGCGCGGCGCTCCGCCGCAGCGCAGCGCCACCGGGGCGCACTGCGGCTTTTTTTCGCAGTGGGGAGACGACCGGGGCAGGGCCCTTCTTCGCCGCAGCGCCGCGGCGCGACCACACAGCGCGCCCCGCACCGGCCAGGGGCGTGACCCCGTGCCCTCTCTGACGCGCAGCCCGGCCAGAAAACAAAAGATCAAGATCGCGCGGATAGACGACTTGCGCGCGCGCTGCAAGTCGGCTCGACGCGGATAGCGCACTTGCGCGCGGTCGCCGCAAGTGCGCCTGCCGGCCGCCAGTGGGCGCGCCTCCGCGCCGCGCGCCGGCGGCGGCTCACGCGACGCAGCGCGCGCGCGCAGACCCGCGGCGCGGCGCGCGGCGCGGCGCGGCGCAGCGCGGCGCGCGGCGCAGCCGGCGCGGCGCGCGGGCGGCGCTTTCGAACAGTTCATCCATCCATTCATTCGGCTGCGCCTCCATCCATCCGGCCGTCTCGCTCCCTCCCGGCCTCGCTCCCAAGGCAACCGCCGCGCGCGCGCGGCGGCGCGCGGGGCCGCGCGGCGGCGCCGCGCGCAGCGGCGGCGGCAGCGGGCGGCCGCGGCGGCGCCGCGAGCGGCGCGGCGCGAGGAACGTGCCAGCGGCGCGACGTGGCGCGCTGCGACGTGGCACGCTGGAACGTGGACGAGCAAGAGGAGGAGGAGGACGGCAACGAGGACGAGGACGAGGACGAGGACGAGGGCGAGGACGAGGGCGAGGGCGGCGACACATGGTGGAGCTGGCCAAGAGAATGCCGGCGGTGAGCTCCGGGATCCCGTCCCTAGGCTGCCTGAGCGCGCCGACGGGGCGCGGGGAGGAGGAGGCCGCCTTGATGAAGAAGAAGGCGCAGGCGCTCGCGGCGGAGCAGAACGCGGAGGCGGAGGCGGAGGCAGAGGCAGAGGCGGAGACGGAGGTGACGACGGCGGTGCGCGAGGCCGGTAAGACGGAGCTCGCGGAGCCGGCTCGCACCGCCAGCAGCATGGCCGCGCCGGCGCTGCCCGTGACGCCCCTGGCCAAGTCGCCCGAGAGCGAGCACACGGACGCGCACAGCGTGGACCACTCGCACGCGGACAACAACAGCCCGCTGGCCGCGTCGGAGCCCTCAGAGGCGGCCCCGAGCGCGCTCGCGGTGGACGCCAGCGGCAGCGATGCCCAGCGGCGCGACGCCGACACCGTGACGATGGAGGCGCAGGTGGGCCTGGACAAGAACGGCCAGCTGGTGCTCACGGGCACGTGGCACTTTCAAGACAGCGTGCTGGGCAGGATTTCGTACTCGCTTGCGACGGGCGACGCCGGGCCGGACGACGACGACGCACTCATGGCCACGCCGTCGACGCCGGCGCCACCGACGCCGGCGCCAGCCACGCCCGCGCCCGCGCTCGCGCCCGCGCTCCGATGGCAGGATGTCCTGCCGGAGAAGAAGGAGTGCGTGTGGTCCGGGTCCTTCACCATGGCCAACCCTGCGCACGGCGAGCCCAAGAAGAAGAAGCGCAGCGCCAAGAAGCTCCTGCACGTGCCGGAGAAGTTCCTGGTCTCCTTCGTACGGCAGGGCGCGGAGCAGGACGAGGACGCGCCGCTGCTGTCCGTGGAGGGCTTCGGGCGCAACCGCTTCGGCCGGTTCACGCTCAAGGGAACGCTGGACCGCAAGTCGGGCGCGCTGCGCGCCGACAAGGTGTACGTGCCGCGCGAGGCGTCGAGCCCCGCCGGCGGCGCGGAGCGCAGCGTGGGCCGCAAGTTCAGCCGCTCCGACTCGGCCGAAGACCGCCTGCTCAACGGTGTGCGCGCCAGCAAGCGCCAGCGCGTGCCCAACCGCATGCTCAACCTGGACACCTCGAAACGCAGCTACGCTTTCATCTCGCGCCACGGCAGCGCCTCGCGCCTCGCCGCCGGCCACATGACTCCGGGCACCACCAACGCCATGCTCAACGCCGGCTTCATGTCGCCCGACCTCTCCGCCGAAGGCAAGCTGCTCTGCGCCGACGGCGCCTGGGACCTGGTTCTGCCGCTTGACCCGGACCGCGCCGCCAGCATCCGGAAGCGCGCGCACAAGGCCACCGTCGCGCTCGTGCGCCAGCTCATCCGCGACCAGTCCGGCGCCAAGCTGCTGGCGCGCTCCGCCTCGGGAAGCTCCGCCTCGGTCGCTAGCGGCGCCGCCTCGCTCTCCAGCAGCGCGGGTGCCTCCAGCGCTCAGGCGCAGCGCAGCGCCTCGATCGCGCTGACGCGCGCGCCCTTCTTTGTCCCCGAGGACGCCGCCGATGCCCCAGACACCTTTTCTACTGGCGTCGACCAGATTTACGAGGGCGAGGTGGACGAGCTCGGCCGCCGCCACGGCTTCGGCCTCTGCCTCTTTGAGAACGGCATGATCTTCGAGGGCCTTTGGGCGCGCGGCAAGATGTCCGGCAAGGGCCTACTCGTCAACGCCTGCGGCGAGCTCGTCTACCAGGGTGAGTTCGCCGACAACACCATGTCCGGTCGCGGCACCTACCTCTACGCTTCGGGCGATCGCTACGACGGCGAATTTCGTGAGGGCCGCTTCCACGGCCACGGCATTTACTTCCACGCCGCCTCCGGCGGCACCTATATTGGCGAGTGGCGCCGCGGTGAGCGCCACGGCACCGGCGATCTCTACATGCCCGACGGCAGCGGCTACTCTGGCGAGTGGGTACGCAACCAGTGGTGGGGCCGCGGCATCCTGCACGTCAAGGACGTCTGCTACTACGACGGCCAGTTCCGCGCGCACCGCTTCGACGGCCGCGGCGAGTGCTCCTACGGGACCAAGGGCTCCTTCTCCGGCGCCTATCGCAGTGGCGTCAAGGAGGGCCGCGGCTCCTACTCCTTCCCCAACGGCGCCCTTTACGAGGGTCGCTTCCGTCGCGACGCCATCGAGGGCTTTGGCACCCTCAAGATGACCTGCGATCGCGCCGAGCGCGTCGACAAGGACACCTGGCTTCTTCCGGTCGCCTGCCAGTCCGAGATGCGGTACGTACATCGTGCTGCCGGCTTTTGAAGCTACGGCCTTGCTGCACGCGAAGAAAAAAAAATCGCCTCCTTACAGCCCCAAGAATAAAAGACAAACTTTCCTGTACATGTAGTAGAGTAGTTGAGCAGTGCAATTGAGCATCGCGCAAGCCCGTCCATCGAGCGTTGCACATGCGTGGGGACAAAAAGCCTTCGAGGTCTCCTTCGTCTTTGAGACCGAAGAGTTCTCGAAGAGATGCGTCTCACCGGAAGGCTTGCCTTGAAAGTGAGTGATGAAGACAGGACGCCCGCATCGTATGTTCAAGAAAGATCGCCCGCGACAGTGGCCTCAGACGACCATGGCCAGGGCCTCCTCAAGCCCGTCCACGACATGTCGCCGTCTCTTCTTTTGAACAAGCTCACGCGGTCGCAGCTCGGCAGCTCACTCATTCTTGCGCGACGCTAGCCGGTAGCTAATTAGATAGAACGGGATCATGGAGGGTCTCGGCGCAGAAGCGCCACGATCATAGGCCCTAGCGGGCGTGGAGAGAATTTGCCAAGAGCTTTCGCTGCAAGGAAAGCACGCTTGCACGCAAGCAAGCCTTGTGACCAAGGGCGCGCGAAATTCTGTCTTGCTAAAGCGATTTTGCTGCATGCGTGCCGTGCAGGGTACCACCGCGTTGAATGAGAAATGAATTGAAATCACGCTCCTTTTGCGACTGTATGTCTATCTGACCGAGCGAGACATGTGGCGTGCAAACACGCAATGCCGATCGGTCAGACATGTTGCCGATCGGCGGCGCGAGCCACTCTTTGCGTATTCCCCCCAGTCTGCCTGCGCGGTGCGAGCCAGCGAAACGCCAGACCGGCACGTGCGTGCCGGTTGCATGCTATTGCTCTTTTGCGAAGTGACCGAGCCTTCGCAAGGCCATGGGCCTTTTCGCTTCGTGCCAGCTGCGAGCTAGGACAGCTCTTGTCAGCGAGAGCGGATCCCCCCGACCAGGTACGCTCGCTCGCTCGTTCGCTCGTCAGCTCGCCAACTCGCTCGCTCGTTCGCTCGCTCGCTCGCTCGCTTGCTTCCGCTGGAATGTGTGGCTTGCTTTCGCTCGTGTCTGATTTGCTCGCCTGCTTGGCTCATGCGCGGCTTACTCGCGCCGACTCAAAGCGTAGCTCGCTCCCATCAACTCACGCGTGGCTCGCGCGCTCTGGCTCAAGCTGCTAGCCAGGAAGTCGTCGCCAAGGCTGCACGCACGCATCAGTCATCATCCTCGTCCTCAAACTTGTAGACGGACTGGGACTGGGTCATGGGCTGAGACATGACGGGCTGCTGCGTCATCATAGCGGCAAAGGACTGCGTCTGGGACTGGGAGGGCGGGGCGTGCTGGGTTACGGGCTGGCCTTGCGTGTGGAGGTCACTCTGTGCATGGAAGAGATGGTCCATCGAGGCCTGCATCGGCGTTCGGAGCGGGCGGTCGACGTAGTCAAAGTCGCCAAATCCCCGGAAGCGCTCCATGGACGGCGCATCCATGGGTGGCACGGAGACGGGCACAGGCGCGGCGTCGGCATCAACGCCGGCCGCCGCGGCAGCGACCGCCGCGCTGGCCGCGGCGGCCCCGGCCGCCGCGCTGGCCGCCTGGTGGCGCGCGCCGCCATAGCGCGGATCGTGGCGAGAGTCGAGCGGCGGCGCAGCGTTCTGACGCGCGGCGCGCTCGCCGAAGGGGTCCTTGACGTCGCCGGAAAAGGCGCGCGTGGCGTTCTCGTCGAAAACGCGCTGGCGACGGTCGCGATAGAACTTCTTGGCCTTGGGGAACTTCATGGCGGACACCTTGAGGTTGGCCAGCGTGCCCTCGACCAGCACACCCTCGTCGCGAAAGTGTACGAGGAGCGTGTTCCAGAGCGGGCGCTGCGCGAGGACGAGCGGGTTGCCCAGGATGACCAGGCCGTACTTGGCGCGCGTGAGCGCGACGTTGAGGCGGCGCGGATCGTTGAGGAAACCGATGCCCTGCTTTTGGTTGGAACGTACGCTCGAGAGGATGATGTAGTCCTTCTCGCGGCCCTGGAAAGCGTCCACGGAGGAGACTTCGATCTCCTTGTAGGACTGCGTGGGGAGCGGCCCCCGCTGCAGCTCCGCCACAATAAAGGCGCGCTGGCCCTCGTAGGGCGTGACAACGCCAATCTGGCTGGGCACGGCACCGCCGTTGAGCAAGGCCGTAACGACGCGCTCGCAGTTGGCGGCTTCGGTGCGGTTCAGGTACGAGGTGCCGGTACTGGCGAGCTCCTCGGCACCCATGCAGGCGAAGAACATCATGGGCTTGTCCGGGCGCGGCCATGGGAAGCGTACGCCGCGCGAGGTGCGGTCCGCCTCGGACACGCCGTTCTCCAGGGAGCCCTCGTAGAATGTGTTGGACGGGAACTCGCTCAAGCACGGATGCATGCGGTACTGCACGGTGAGGCGCAGCGGGCGCAGGCCGAGCGTGACGAGGCGCTCGAAGAGCGAGCTGTTGAGGCCGGCGTTGGCGGCCTTCTTGCAGACGACCACCGGGCCGAGCTGGCAGTGGTCGCCCACCAGCACGAACTGCCTGCAGCCGCGCACAATGGGGATGAGGCTCTCCGGCTCGGTAGCCTGCGTGGCCTCGTCGAGCAGCACGTGACGGAAGCTGCACTTGGCGAGGCGCAGGTCGCCGGCGCCCGAACACGTGCAGCAGATGACGTCCGCGGCGCGCAGCACATCGCGCTCGAGGCGCTTGCGCAGGCTCACGAGACGCTTCTGGTCGGCCGCCGAGAGCTGATTGCCGGAGTCCTCGCGCTTCTTCAGCAGGCGCTGTAGCGCCTGGGAGGACTCGCCGCCCAGATGCTGCACCATGTAGTGCAGCGAGAGGTGCTCGACGGAGGAGTCCAGGTGCTCGCGCGACTTGGCCGCCAGGCGCACGACGCGAAGGTTGGTCTGATGGATCTTGGCCGCGAGCTGGTCCACGGCTACGTTGGACGGCGCCGTCACCAGCACCTGGGCGCCCTTGTTCTGCTTCACCATGTGGTACACGAGCGTGGCCGAAGTGACGGTCTTGCCGGTGCCGGGCGGGCCCTGAATGAGCGCCAGCGGCCGGCTGAGTGCCTGCGTCACGGCGGAGACCTGCGAGTCGTTGAGCTCCGGCAGGCCCTTGACGCCATAGCGCAAAGGCTGCTCAACCTTGAGCGTCTGCTCCTCCACGTCGTGGCCCAGCAGCTTGTGGAAGAGGTAACCGCTCAGCGAGCTGTCTTCGACGGCGAGTGTCTTGAGCGCCGACGACATGCGGTCGAAGGTAACAGGCTTCCACACGAAGGCCACATCGAAGCCTTGCGTAAGCGCCAGCGGCGCCTCGTCCTTGCGCGCAATCTCCAGCTCGATGTCGCCGTCCTCGCTCACCGCCAGGACGGTGCCGTTGCACGTCCACGGCCGCCGGTTGCTACCCTGCGGGTGGCTCAGCTTGAGCTCGTCGCCAATCGTCACCCGCATGCTCTCGGACAGTAGTGCACCAAAGGAGAAGGTCGCCGTCACGCGCTGGCTAATATCGCCTACGCGCCAACGCACGCTGATGCCGCTCTCGCTCAGGTGCGATTTCATCTCGCGGTCGTAGGCGGCCTCCAGCTCCACCAGCGGCGCAAACACCGACCGGTAGTGGTAGCCGTCCTCATAGCGCAGCTGCACAGGCTCCACCTCCTCCTCTTCCTCCTCCTCCGCGGCCTCCAGCGAGACGCCCGGCTTGGACTTCCAGAGATCTTCGAGCTTGTTGATCTGCGCCGTCGTCACCTCCGCCACGCGCGCCCCATCCTGCGGCACCGGCACAAGCCACTCCTGCAGGCTGCGGTCCACCACGAGCGGCGTCCACGTCTGCACGTTCCACTCCGCCTTGAGCTTGAGCGCCGAGCTCGTCGAGCAGCTGCGGCACAGCTGCACCACCACGCCCTCGCCGCCCTTGGCCGCCACAAACCCCAGGTTGAACACGTTCGGCTGCCCGCACTGGTAGCACTCGATCGCCGTCTCCCCCAGCGGGTTGGCCGCCGCCAGCGCGATGGCCTTGGACGGCGACGCGCGCACCAGGTGCTGCACGATATGCGCCGCTGGCGTGCGTCCGCTCCCGTTGCAGAACCACTTGCCCGTCGCCACGCACTGCACCAGGCTCACGTCCTCCGTCACGCCGCAGTACGCGCACGCCAGCTCCGCGCCGCCGCCGCCCGCGCCCGCGCCGCCGCCGCCGTCGGGCTCGGACTGCGCGAGCATGGCCTGGCGCCGCGGGCTCGGGCTGCCGCGCCGCCGCGCGCGCCGTCGTCTTTTATGGCGCCCGCCAGGATACCGCGCATGGCGCCGCGCCGCCGCCGCAGTCTCGCTCCGCTGCACTCCGCGCCGCGCCGCGCCGGCAGGTCTCTCGCGGGCGCAGGCGCGCAGCGGCGGCGGCGCGGCCCGCTCCCCCCCCCTGGAGCGACCCAGCGACCCGGCGAGCGGGCGGGATGGCGGCCGAGGCCGGCGGCGTGGCGGCCGCCAGCGAGGCGGATATGTTCCTCAGGTACGACGCCGCCAAGGCGGAGAGGCTGCGCGAGGAGAAGCCGTGGATGCAGAAGTAGGTTGAGGCGCTCGAGCCGGCGGGGTTTTGCGCGAGGAGGCGGCTGACGAACGAGCGGCGGCTTTCTCCCCCCCCCACCCCCGCGCGCAGCGCCAAGTTCTTCAAGGACGTGCGCGTGTCGGCGAACGCGGCCATGAAGATGATGGCGCACGCTGTGTCGGGCGTGGAGAAGGGCATGAACGCAGGCGGCAAACCCGTGGAGGTGATGGGGCTCATGATGGGCCACCTGTGCCCGGAGAGCCCGGAGACGCTCGTGGTGAGCGACTGCTTCGCGCTGCCGATCGAGGGCGCAGAGACGCGCGTGCTGGCGGACGACCAGGAGGTGATCAACTTCATGATCGGCCTGGGCGAGTCGCTTGAGAAGACGCGCGAGGAGCGCTTCATGGGCTGGTACCACAGCCACCCCTTCGACGTCGAGGTGCACTCGCACTGCTTCATGTCGTCCACAGACATCTCCACGCAGCTCGGCTGGCAGCGCGCCGAGGACCGCAACGGCAACCCGTGGCTTGCCATCGTCATTGACCCGCTGCGCTCGCTCGCCAAGGGCCGCCCCGAAATGGGCGCCTTCCGCGCCTACCCGCCCGAGTACACGGCGCCGGCCAACGAGCTGCCCGACGGGACCGTGGAGACCGACGATAAGACCAGGATCGAGCGCTGGGGCGCCGCCTGGAACCGCTACCACGCGCTCCAGGTCAAGTTCTTCATGAGCTCGCTCAGCGCCAGCGTCCTTGGGCTCATCTCCAAGAACTTCCTCTGGATGAGCGCCATCTCCTCCACGCCCACCATCGAGAAGGAGTACCGCGACCGCTTTGCGGAGCGCGTCAACGGTGTCGGCGCCAAGCTCGACCAGGCGCTGCCCGCGCTGCGCGCCGGCCGCAGCCTGCTCCCGGACCTCGGCGCCGCCAGCCGTGGCCTCAGCACGGGGGCCTCGCTCATGGAGACTGATGCCGCCGGCGCCGGCCATCGCTTCGGCCTCGGCAGCGCGGCGGCGGGGGGGATGCCCGCCGAGGGTGCCGACGCCGGCGCCTCGCTCGCTCAGAGCTCCGGTGCTGGCGCCGGCGCCGTGGCCTTCTCCGCCGGGGGCTCGCGCTCGTCAAGCCAGGCGCTCATGGACAAGATCAACCAGGCCGGCAGCGACTTGTCCATGGAGCAAATCCAGACCCAGCTCAGCCAGGCTGCCAAGTTTCTCTTGTTCGCCTCTGAGCCCGTCGCAGAGCCTTCCTCGCAAAAGTCCCCGGCACACGGCTAGAGCTAGCTATGGCGACGCGACGAGACGCGGCGCGAGGCGACGCGACGCGACGCGACGCGACGCGAGGCGACGCGAGGCGATGCGAGGCGATGCGAGGCGACGCGACGCGTCGCGAGGCGTCGCGAGGCGACGCGAGGCGACGCGAGGCGACGCGAGGCGGCGCGAGGCGACGCGAGACGAGGCGACGCGAGACGAGGCGAGGCGAGGCGAGGCGGCGCGAGGCGAAGCTCAGATCGAGCTGTCGTGGGGCACCAGGCCATCCTTCTCTTCCCTGCCTCGCACATGTAATTCTTGATCACCTTGACAGAAACAAAAAAGAAGAAATCGAAATTGCAACAAGCCATGTCATCGTGGTTACAATGCAGTCCGTCATCATGAGATGGTCAAACGAAAAGTTGTCTTTTTTAGTTGGGGAGGGAAAAAAGGCGCGCGAACGTCATCTCCTCAGAATCGGTCATGCGTCGCACAAGCTTCTTCTCCTCAGAATCAGAGGCATCCATCGCACGAGCTTCGTCTTCTCAGAATCAGTCATCCGTTGAGGCGAGGAGCGCGACACCGCCGCGGATGAAGGTGTCGGGCGTCTTGTCCTCGGCAATGGGGATCAGAATGAGCATGATAAAGTTGGTGGAGTGTCCGGTGGTGGACAGAATGCCGCGACGCTCGCTGGTGCGGTAGCACGGCGCTTCGTAGCTGTGTGCGCGCTTGAGGTCGTCCTTTTTGGCCGGCTGGAAGAGCATCATGGGGGCCGAGGAGATGAGCACCTTGGGTAGGGACTCGGTGAGAATCATGCGCTCCTTGCAGAAGCGCGCGCCGTCGATGAAGAGCCCATACACGATAACGCCGTCCTCCGGCGGCTTGTTGATCTCGTGCGGCTCGTCCTTGAGCATGTGGAATTCGAACTCAATCGTGTCGATCTCCAGACCGTATTTACGAGCAAAGTTCTGGAGCGAGCCGGTCAGGAATGCCTGAGTGAAGTAGAAGCCGCTAATCCAAAAGGTGGGCGGCGGGAGGCCGTCCTCGTCGTCGAGCCAGCGCTGAAAGAAATCCAGGCGGGCCAGCAGATCAGACACGTAGCCGGCGAGGGGCTTGAGCGACGGGTAACTGGAGCCGAGCCACTTCTTGGGCACGAGGCCAAAGAGCAGGGCCTGCGCCACCTTCTCGAGCTCCTCGCTCATGACCACGAGGCCGCGCACAGCCTTTTTGACCTCCTTGAGGCTGTCCACGACCGTGTTGATGAGGTTGTTGAAACGCGAGAGCTCCTGGCACAGCACCGTATTCATGGACTGCTCCCAGCGCACCGGGTACTTGAGCTCGGCCAGCTCCATGTTGTACGTGTCGGGCATCTTCTCGAGGATCGAGTCCGCGATGCCAAAGATGGTGTCCTCGTCCGTCACGGGCCCGCCGCTCGCCGCGCCGGCCTCGCCCTCGGCAGCCTCGCCCTCCTGCCCCTCCTCCTTCTTCTCGACCTCTGCGTCCTCCTTGCCCTCGCCCTCATCTTTGTCGTCGTCGTTGTCATCGTCGTCGTCCTGGGCCGCCTGGTCCGCCTTTTGGCAGAGCAAGAGGCTACTAAAGAGCAGGTTAGTCTCGCCGATTCCCTTGGTGATGGCGGCATTCTCGTGCAGACCAAAGACGTCCGGCTTGTCGGCGAGCGGGAGCGCCTCAATGTAGGACAGGTAGCCCTTGTAGTCGAGATCCTCTGGCATGACGTAGGCGCCAGTTGCTGAGAAGCGGTAACCCTCGCTGATCACGTCCGGGTTGTAAAACAGGTTGAGAATGCTCATGAGGCAGCGGCGGTCCTTGTCGTCCGTGACGCGGCCACCGTAGTTGCACTGGCCGCACGTGTATCGCAGCGCTGGGAACGGCATGGAATCGTACAAGTCAAGGAACTCGGCGAGCTGGCGCGTCGAGATGATGCGGTCGCTCTCGCTGAACTCGTATGGCACGTTGTAGCCAGACGGGCCAAACTTGACGCGCTCCTGGACAATGGCGTGGAAGAAGCTGAGACTGAAGAGCAGCTTGCGCCACTCGACAGGGCGCGAGACCACGAGGTCCAGAAAGCCAGGCTCCGCGATCGGGTCCTGCAGGTAGCTGCTGAGCACATTGGCGCGCAGACCGCGCGGCGGCTCAAGCGTCATCTTGACACTGTTCTGCAGGATGGAGACCGGGAAGTCGTCCGTCGGGTACGTCGTGCACCAGAGGCGGTACTGGCGGTTGCAGGTGGCCTCCGAGGTGAGCTCGACGATGCGTTCGAGCGCCGGCATCCACGAGACGGCCAGGTGGCAATTTTGCAGGACGACCCAGATCTTTTCGTTCTCACCGCCCTGCGCCTTCTCGATCATGGCCTCTGCCTTGATGCCCTGGCCCTGGCCAAGCGAGATGGACTCCACACGCGCGTGCACTTCCTCGGAGAGCTTGAGGATGGCCGACATCGGGTCCGAGCCGGCAGACAGTACAAAGACGAGCGGCGTCATGTATGAGGCGTCCGCGTAGCAAGCCTGCAGGTTGAAGCTGGGCGGCTTCACGAAGCGATCGCCCATCTTTTCGATGACGAAGTCCTGCACGGCCAGGCTGATCTTGTCCGGTCGTAGGCAGCGCAGCACGAGCATCCGCTGAAAGGCAGACACCTTGGACTCCCACGGCTCCGGCAGCGGCATCTGGTGCGCGTCAGCGGCGTCGTAGATGCTCTGGAAGCCCGCCTTCTCGGCCGCCACCGACTCGCGCAGGCCACTGAAGAACGGGATGTTGGCCAAGCGGCACAGCTCGCCCCAGCCCTTCTCGCCGAGCCATTCCGGGCAAGGATTCGGGTACGGATTGTCCGTGGCGACGCCACCGGTGAGCAGAAAGAGCCACTCCTGCGGGTTGACCTCATTGCGCCCAAAGAGAATGCGCATGCAGAGCAGGAAGCTGAAGAGAAGCTTGTCCTTCTCCAGCAGACTGCGGCACACGTTGCAGTAGAGCGTGTAGGTGAAAAACTCGTTGAGGATGTCGAGGCGCTTGGCCAGGTCATCGCAGGGCTCTGAGTCGTCGATCGCCTTGAGGAAGAGGTTGCCGAACCACTCCAGCGAGTACTGGTACGTCGGCTCGATGTTGGCCAGGTCGGCAATGCAGAAGTAGAGAATCTGCGCGTGGTACGCCACCGGCACGTAACCCGCGCGCACCTCGTCGATCTTCTTCTCTGTGACGACCGCCACAGCCTGCTTCTCCTTGATATCGTCCGAGAGCACCTTACTGGACTTGAGCGTCTCGATGGCACTCTCATCCTCTAGGATGTTTCCCGAGGACGAGGAGAGAATCTGCAGAATCTCGTCCTCGCACTGCTTCAGCTTGGCTGCATTGTTGGCGCCATCCACGATGAGGCGCTCCTTTTCGGCGGCCAGCTCCGGCTGCTCCGCCTTGACGACCTTGGCAAGCATCTGGTCCTGCAGACCGGCAGGCGTGATCATGAAGTTGAGCAGAGTGACCTTGACCGCCACCTCCGGCAGGTAGTGCGGGTTGCGCAGCTTGGTGGTGATGTAAAACCGGAAGCTGTCCGAGTATTCGACGACGCTGTCGCCGAGGCGGATGCACTGCACACCACCCTGCTTGAACGTGGCTTTTTGCAGAAGCGGCTCAAAGGACGGGTCAATCTCCTCATAGATGTTCTCCAGCAGCACCGGGCTGCCAAACTGCACAGCGTTCTCCACGGTGCGCATGTAGTTCGGATCGCTCAGCTTGATGACCTTGAGGCCGTTCTCCGCCTCCAGGTTGCGGATCCACTTATTGGCCTGACCCTGCGGATCAATCATGAGTGGCCAGCGACGCGAGTTGAAGAGCACAATGGCGTTGTCCACGCTAAAGGCGTCCGTCGGTAGGCCATTTACGTTCCACGAACGCACGGTGACCGGGTCGCCCAGCGTCTGGAAGAGCGACGGGTCGTCCTTGCTCGGGATCTTCTTCTCGCGACACATCGTCGTCCACCGGCCCACCACGTCGTCGCGGTACTCGGCCGTGAAGGCGCCCAGGTACGCAATGACACCGGCAGAGATGAGCACGTTGCCCGTTAAGAGAACGTATTCGTCCTTGAGGTCCACGACGTTCTGCGTCCAGCGCGCCTTCTCGCCACCCAGTCCATCGATGAGCTGCTTGGCGCGCACGAGCTTCTTCTCGCACAGGTCCACGTCGGCCTCGAGCTTGCTCTTCTTCTCCTTGGCATCCTCGAGGTTGTTCTGCAGTGCGCTGAGGTCATCCACGACCGTCTGAAGCTCGGCCTTCTTCTGGTTGAGCTTGTCCATGGTCTCGGCGAGCGTGGCCTCGGTCTCCTTGAGCTTCGCCTTCTTGGGTGCCACCACCTTGGCCACCTTGTCGTAGGACTCCATGGCACGCACCCACTTGCACAGGCCGAAGGCAGCCACGGATGCCTGCTTGATCTTGGCCGGCTCGAAATCCGGATTGTCAACGTACTTGGCGCGCAGAATGGCGATCACCTTCTCGCTGATGTTGTCCTTGTCGTACTCCTTGAGGCGCTGCAGGAACTTGGGATCGCCCAGGAGAAACTTCTTCGCCGGGCCCCAGTAGTCCTCGATCTTCTTGGTCGGGTCGTTCGGGTCCTTGATCCGCTCCGACTTGACGTTCATCATCTGGCATACCGCACTCATCACCAGGACCACACCGGACGGCGGCGTCTTCATTGCCTTCACTTCGGTAATGTCGCTCGGCTTGAGGGTGTCGAGCGCCTTCATGGCGTCCTCAAGCAGCGGAATAGCCTCCGCCAGGTCATTCTCGCACTCCGCCTTCATGGCCTCGCACTCGTCCGCCTGCACCTGCACGATCGCGGCCTCCTCGCTCACTGTCTTCTTCATAGCCTCCACTCCGGGCAGCTTCTGCTCGATGACGCCCATGAGCTCGTTCGTCTCCTTCTTGGACTTCTCCAGGACCGGGATGAGGTCCGTCAGGTCCTGCTGCATCGTGCCGACCTGCTCGGCGGCGAACGCCAGCTTCTCCAGACCGATCTCGTACCGGCGGCGCTGCCCGTTGACGTGGTCGCGGCACGACGCCAGCGAGCCCTTGAAGCTGCGGATCAGCTCCAGGTACGAGGTCGGCGTCACGTAGTTGATGCGGCGCAACTCGTTGCGCATGCGCTCACTCAGGTCGGCCACCGACAGGTGCATGTACTGACACGTGTCCACAATCTCCTCGCGCACGTGGTCCTCGAGCTCCACGGTCCCCAGAAAGGTGCGGGCCACGGCCACCAGGGCATCCTTGGGCCACGCGAAGAACCAGTCGATTGTGCAGCAGTTGACCAGACTCGGGAACTTGCGCAACCGGTCGCGGAAGGCGCCGCCGATCGGACTAAAGGCCAGCACCACATGCAGGCGCGAGCGCACGCGGTCAATGAACATGCGCCAGAGCTCGTTGAGCGAGGCGTCCTTGATGCCCTGCTCCTTGGCAATCTTCTGCATGCGGTCCAGGATCTCCATGCGCACATCCAATGGGAACAGGTTTGGCACCTCGCCCGTGTTGAGCATACCGTTGATATCCTCGATAAAGCTCTCGTACTTGATCTGCGTGTCGCAGAAGAGGAACACCATCGGCTTAGGCCCTGTGCCGGCACCCTTGAGCACCTCCTGCAGGTCCTCGCGCCACTCCACCTCGGTGTAATTCTTGGCGAGCTCCACCTGAATCAGCGAGTAATCCGCCACAAAGGCTGCCAGCCGCGTCAGCGACTGACGGCCGCTGCCGCCGACGCCCACGAGCAGCAGGTTGCCGCGCGGCATACCGAGCACACGCGCAATGCGCGAGATGTGCTCGATGGCGAAGACGAACATGACCAGGTCCATGGGCGTCTTGCTCTCGGCATTGTACAGCTCCAAGTAGTCCTGCATGAGCGGGACCAGGCCCGGCACGTCCGTGACCTCCACATACGGACGCTTGGGGTCGTCCGGATGCGCGTAACTGCCAAAGAAGAGCTTGCGCAACGCGTCCAGTACGCTCTCGTCACCCTCCTCCTGGAGGTGCGCCGTGACGGACTCCACGCCGCCCGGCTCGCGGAGGTGGTCGGCCAGCGCGGCGTCCAGCGCGCTCACAAACCAGCGCTGGTCGTCCGTGTCGATGAGGCGGTCCATCATGACGCGGCACGTCTCGTGCACCCAGAGGCGGCGCAGGCCGGCCGCGTCGAAGGCGTCTGACCGGCTCACAAGCATGACACCCTGCACAATACGGCTGAAGTCGCGCAGGTTGAAGGTGTAGTGCGACTTGAGCGGCGTCGGCAGCAGATTCTCGATCGACTGCGCGTACACCTGCAGCGTGGCGTCCACCAGACTCGTCGAGAGCGCCCTGACGTCGGCGGGCATCTCCTGGACGCCCATGTGCCACGAGAGGATTGTGTTGAAGATGAGCTTCATCGTGTCGCCGTCGAAGCTTGAGACGCACAGGATGCTGAAGTGCCGCACCATGCGCGGCGTGATGTGGTTGCGGCTGCCGCCGGGCGGGCACATGGCGCCGATCAGTTGGGTGTCCACGATCTCGTGGAAGTCCTTTTCCACCAGGTCGTACCAGCCGCCGTTGTCCACGAGCTGCCGCAGAATCTCAATGGGCGGCTGCGCGCCGTACTCCTCGACCTCGGGCATGTTCAGGTCGTCCACAAAGACCACACACTTGCAGCCGATGGCCGGACCATAGATGCCGCGGCGCCGCTTGTCGATCTTGGAGTCCACGATCTCCTGCGTCTGGTTCGCGCTCGTCTTGGCCGTGAAGGCCACCGGCACGGTCTTGAAGACGTCCTGGTCGAGGTTTTGGCTGAGGATCTGGCCGATGAACATCGACTTGCCCGTGCCAGTGGGCCCGACCACGAGCACCGGGAAGGCATTGCGCACGTTGAGCAACACGATGCGCTCCATCTGCGCCGTCACCTTGGTCGGGATGACGAGCGAGCTGAACTCGGCGTCCTTGTCCAGCTGTGGCAACACAAAGGTGTCGTTCCACGCCATCCAGGACTTGTTGGTCTTCTTCACCTCGGGGCTGCCGATGATCTTGGCGCCGCCGCCCACGTAGCAGTAGTCGAAGATCAGGCCCTCCTCGGGCATGGGCTCCTCGAAGGTGTACGAGCCGCCCTCGAACGGGCAGGTCCACTCGCGCAACATGAGCAGCGTCTTGACGGCCTTCATCTCTGGCACGTCCACCACGGTAGCGTCCTTCATGAAGCGGCGCAGGAACTCGCTAAAGATCTGCCGGCCCTCGGCGTCCACGATGCCGCCCACGGCCCAGACGAGGCAGAACAGGAAGGTGTTCTCCACCAGCGCCTTCTCGATGCTCACCTTGGCCTCGACGCACTCCAGCAGCATGCTCTCCATGAGCCGCAACAGGGCCACCACGAGCGTCTGGTCCAGCGTTGGCACGAAGCTGCGGCAGCACTTGCGCAGGTAGCTGATGGCCGGATCGACGAGCCAGTTGCACAGCGTGATGAGATGCTGCGAAAGCTCCTCGTTCAGCACAAAGGCCGGGCCCTCCTCGGCCGCCTCACCGCCGGCCGCCGCCGCGTTGGCCTCGCTATCCTTCTTCTTGCCGCCCTTCTTCTTATTGGCAGCAGCGGCAGCCTCGGCGGCTTCGGCGGCCTCGTCGCCCTCCGGCTCGTCCGGGATGCCGATGCGGGTCACAGGCGGCAGGTTGAGCGTGCCAAACTTCATGAGCCAGGATTTCAGCACTGGCTGCCAACCGACGCGGAAAGGCTCCATGAAGATGACGCCTACACGTGACACCGTGGCAGGCGAAGCGACCTCGAGGTCCATGGGCTCGAAAATCATGCTCATGGTGGGCGTCATCATGATCATCTCGCCATTCATGAGGCAGAGCTTCTTGTTGTCGTCCAGCACGGTGTTCATGTTTTCAATCCAGATGGCGTCAACCGGCCCGTCGAAGACCACCCACTTGCGGTCCTCCACCGCGCCAATCTTGGGCGGGTTCGTGGAAAAGTTGCGGTACGAGATGGCCAGGACGCCGTCGGTCCACTCGTGCGAGACTGGGTCGAATTCACCGTAGAGCTGGCCCATGGTGATTGACTTGGGGTTCATGATGCCTGTGTGCACCTTGGTCCAGCGAGGATCCTCCGGGAAGCGCTCGTGCAGCAGTGTCAGCACGCGCTGCAGCATCTTGAGCGAGGTGGTCTTGCCAGCGAAGGGGAGACCGACAACCATGAAGCCGTGGCGCACGATCATCATCTCGTACACCTCGTGCACCTTCGTGAGGAAGTAGTCCGTGGGGTCCAGGCGCCACTCGCGACAGACCTCGCGCACGGCAGTGTCGATGCTCGTGTAGTCAGCATCCGGGAGCTTGATGCCAGGGAAGAGATCCGACACGATGCCATTGAAGAGCGGCACGTCCGGGGCGAGGAACTTGGGCAGGTTGACATCAATGATGGAGCGTAGGCACAGGATGTTCTCGTCCTCCTCGGGCTGCTGCTGCTTGAGGTTGCCCGCAGCGCGCAGCACGGCCATGACGGCGCGCATGCCGTAATCATAGTGCGACTGGTTCGACAGCTGCTCCGAGCAAAGCTTGTAGGTCATGACGATCTTCTTGGCGAGCTTGAAACCCTCCAGGTAGCCCATGGAGTACAGGATGATCTGGCCGATCATGGCGTAGTCCGGGACCATCATAGCCACGTCCCGGAAGAGCGCCTTGAGGTTGTCCGGCAGCTCCTGGCGGCCGGCGTAACCCGGGTTCATCGTGATGAAGACGTTGCACGTGGTGCGCAGCTTAATCATGACGCCCTCAAATTCGAATACGTCCAGCTTGGCCACCTTGGCGCGCGTGATGGTGAGAATCTGTTGCGCCACGACGGAGAGCACCTCGAGGTTGATGCGGTTGAACTCGTCGAAGCACGCCCAGGCGCCCGTACCGGCCAGACCCTTGAAGAACTTGCCCATGGCCTTGTAATCGAGACTGTCGGAGCAGTTGTACACGACGCACTGGATGGCGATGGCCTTGCCAAGGTCCTTGGTGGTCTCGGTCTTGCCCGTACCGGCCGGCCCCGCAGGCGCGCCACCGTAGTCCAGATGCACGGCGCCCATGAGCGTGCGGTAGCAGCGATCGGTGAGCGGCGTGATCACCAGACGCATGGAGTTGCCCAGATACTCGTAGCCGTAGAGGCGCTCGGCGTTGATCATGCGGCACGAGACGGTGCCGGGGTTGCCCGAGAGCGCCGAGGCGCGGCCCTCGGTCCAGTAGTAACGCAGCTGGCAGAGCCAGTCGAAGTCGTTGGGGTCCGAGACCTCGAGCTTGGCGAGCTCGTCCGTGACATCGCGCGCGTGCACATCGAGCACGACGAGGGGACTCACGGTCTTGCGCACGAGCTTGTCGATCTTGCCGCGCACCAGCGTAATGATCCCATTAATGTAGCCCGTGAGCGTGTCCGCGTAGGCGCGCACCGCGGCCGGCCCCTGCGAGATGGCCGACGTGCACTCCTGCGTCCAGTAGGTCTGCGTGACGCCCAGGACGACCTGGCCTGGCCACAGCTGTAGCCACGCGATGCGGTCCTTGTCACGGTAGTCGACGATGGCCTCGTCGAAGACGTGCGCCACGGTCTTGCGCATGATGTTCTGGATCTGATCGAGCCAGATCTCGACACAGCCGCCGGCCTCGTTCGGGTTGATGATCTTCTCCTTGACCTCGTCGTAGGTGAATGGGACGACCTCGCCCTCGGTGGAGATCATGGACCGAATGTCCATGGTGTTGGTGAACTCCAGACTGGAGATGCCTTCGAAGCACTTGATTAGGTGCGGCTGCACGCGCTTCGGGTCCTTGGTCTCGCTGAGAATCTCCAGCAGCTCCTCATTCGATAAGAAGAAGAAGCGCGGGAAGAAGACGCGCTTCGCATTCAGGTAGTCGGCCAGGCCCTTTTGGATCTCGTCGAGCATCTCGTTGGCGCGCTTGAGCTTGGGTAGTAGGCCCTCCTGGTTGAAGACTGCCATCACCTGGAGGTCCTCGGTGGTCTTCTCCATGGAGTCGCGCCACAAGCGGTCCACCTTCTTGAACATCTTGGCCTCGCTCGGCATCTGCTTGCAGATGTCGGCACTCGAGAAGATCGGCTCCAGGTACAGCCAGGTGCCCTGCATGGCGAGGCGGTTCGAGATAATTTGCTCGAGATCCTTGAGGCGCTGCTCCCAGGCGATGCATCGCGCCTCCATGGTCTTGATGTACCGCGAGCTGCGCATCGCCTGCGTGCGCACGAGTTGGTCGTCCAGGGTCTGCTCAATCTCGTCCATGGACCGAAAGATGCACGTGCCGGTGTCTTTGTATTCGAGCACCCCAAAGCTGAGTGGCTCCCAGTCCTCTTCCATCTTGTCCATGGCCTTCATGAGCGAGTATTCCTTGGCCGCGGCGCCGCAGATCTCTTCGAGCGGCTCCTGGTTCTGCTCCTCGAAGAGCCCATGCTGCGCCATGCCGTCGATCGTCACGATGGTCGGGTCTGGCTCCTCAGCTTCCGCATCCTCGCCTCCCGGGGCGCCCTCGGCGGCCCCGACGGCGGCCTCCGCGGCGGCGGCCTCCGTGGCGCCCGCCTCGCCGTCGGCGCCCGCCTCGGCGGCCGCAGCAGCGGCAGCGGCGGCTGCGGCTGCGGCCTCGGCGGCTGCCGCGGCCTCCTCCTCGGTGACCAGGGGCGGGTGCACGAGGCCCTGCGCGTCGACGTAGGGCACGCGGAAGACGTCCGTGTACATTTGGCAGTAGTGGCGCTCCATGAGCGACGGGTGACCGAAGAGCGCAACAAAGTCCGCCTTGGTGCGCGTCTCGCGGATGGCCTTGAGCAGCACCTCAACAACCTCGTCGCCCTTGTACTTGCGGTTGTACCCTACGGCCTCCTGAAAGTACTCGTCGACGATCCGCTCGAGCTGCGGCCCGTCGAGGCCGTCCTCGTTGCGCTCTGGGTTGAGCAGAACGGTCATGTCCGTGTGCCACCACTTGTAATGGTCCGCGTTCCAGCGCGAGAGGCAGCCCCAGATGCTCTGGCGGCGCTCCAGCAGCATGCGGCAATTTTCGACGGCGCCCACCTCGAAGTTGTACGTGGTGGTGGGTTTGTCGTCGGGCTTCTTCTTGCCGCCCACCAGGAGCTCCATCTGGTGCGCGAATTGCTTGGCCTTGTCGAGCTGAACGTCCCACTTGCCCTTGAGCTTGGCGAGGACGTCGACCATCTCCTCTGCGCTTTGCTCCGGATCATTGAAGGGCTCGCGCGTGAGCTGCAGCGTCATCTGGTCACAGAACTCCTCCATGGACTTGATGCCGGATTTGAGCTTGTCGACGTAGGCGTTATTGTGTGCCGCGATGTGGTTGCGGCCGCGCGCCAGCGACTCCTCAAAGCGCACCTTCTCGTCGGCCAGCTCCTCGAGGCGCGCGGCATCTTCGATGGAGTGCTTAATCTGGAAGACTTTCATGAGGGCGTAGATGTCCTGCACCAGCTCGAAGTTGCGGTCGTGGAACTTTTGCGAGGCCACGTGCACGTTGTAGTGTTCCACGTACTCGGCGTGCGAGGTGAGCGAGGCATTCGGGTCCACGTCGAGCTCAACGCAGGCCTTCTTGTACTTGGCGATGAGGTCGATGACCTGATCGTGGCCAAGTGTCTCCAGGCAGTCCTTGCAGGTGTCCATGGGCGTGGCCAGCAGCGTGAGAAGCGCCTCCTTGAAGCTGCGCGTCTCGATGATGACTAGCGACCCGCATTTGGTCTCCAGCTTCATGTTGGCGATGTCCTTGCCCCAGTCCTGATACGTGCTCAGGTCGCGCTTCAGTTTGAGGAAGTCCGGCTGAGACGCCACGTAGGCGGCTGCGTCGAAGGAGGTGAGCCCGAGGTAGATTTCCTGGAAGCGCTCTCTGAAGCTCGATCCGAAGGTGTTGCCCTCGGCGTACGCCTGCTCGATGACACTGTACAGCTGCCCAAAGGTGCCGGTGAGGGACTCAAAGTCTGCGCACGTCGCGGTGAGGCTGGTCATCTCGCCCATGCGGTTTTCCGCCGTGCCGCGCGAGTACTCCGGATCGTATGGCTGCATCTCCTCCACGGAAGCAGCACGGTCCGGGATCATGAGCAGCGGGAAGGAGTCCGCAGTCTCCAGCAGCTTGGTGCAAAAGTCGGTGAACGCCGCGAACATCTCGTCCTCGGTCGGGTCGATAGCATGGTAGACCTCGCGCTTGGGCCCGCGCGCGCGACGCCGACCGCCCTCCTCGCCTTCCTCGCCCTCTTCCCCGTCCTCGCCCTCGTCGTCCTCGTCTTCGTCTTCGTCGTCGTCGTCCTCGTTGCGCGGCGGCGGCAGGATGGTTCGGGAGCGCAGCTCCACGTTCACCTTGAAGACGCCCGTGCTGGAGGTGGCGACGAAGTCGACCAGACTGTCGTACGCCTCAATGATGTAGCGTAGCATGCGACCGAGGATGACGTAGTTGATCATGCGGCAGAAGTCCGGCAGCCGCATGAGGTCGGTCTCGAGCGTCTGGATCATGCGGACGGTGTTCTCCTTCTCGAGTCGCGCCTCGGCCATGGACTTGGTGGCCACGTTGAAGTTGTTGCGGTTGCGCAGCAGCTTCTCGCGGTGCAGGCGCAAGTCCTTGCGCAGCGCCTGCGTGGCGCGCACCACGCCCTGGCCGATACTGTTGCCAGCCTGCTGCAGGCTGAGCAGGATGCATCCCTCGAGGCGGTCCGTCTGCTTTTGCGCAAAGGACGGCAGCAGCGAGGCACGGCGGCCGTCCAGCTCGAAGGGCAGGTTCTCCATGAAGATGTGCAGCTCGCGCAGCGCACCGCGCAGCGCTTCCGACAGGTGTGGGCGCACCATAAGCAGCTGGTGCTCGACGCGGCGCTTGATGCGGCAGAACTTGATATACCGCACGGCGGCGCGCCAGCGGCGCATCGCCTTGCGCTCAAAGTGGTACTTGAAGGTGCCCAGGTTGCTGATGATGCGAAAGCAGGTCGACTCATGGATCCACTGCGGCATGCTCATGATGTCGGTCGGCACGGCGCGGCCCAGGCGGCCTGGCAGCGCGAACTGCGCCACAGTCTCGGCGTTCGCGCCGCCCTTACCGTCCGCCGACCCGGAGCCGAACTGCATCACACTTGTGGCCGTCATGATGTAGTACTCCTCCGGGTTCACGTGGGCTGGACCGACGACAAGCAGGTCATACGGTCGGTACTTGATACGCGTCGGGGCGCGGTTCAGGGTGACAAACTTGAGTGGCGCGTAGTTCACCTCGCCCTGACCGCCCCCGATTTGCGCGAGTGCGTCGCTGTCCTCCTCGCGATGCCGCGCGAAGAACGCGATGGCTTCCTCGGACGTGTGCAGCTCCGGGAGCTGCTTGACGCTCTCTGTGAAGGGAAGCGGTTCGTGCGCCGCGGCCTGGTCCGCGACGCGCGCGGCCGCAGCACGCGCGTCCTGCAGCGGATTGCCAAAGACCTCGTCCACGTCGATTTCGCGCGTCTTGCGCGATCGCTTGTCGCGGCTCGTGGCCAGGCCTGTGGCCTCCTCTTCGCCAAATTTGAGCTGCGGCAGCAGGTTGGGCACGCTGATGCCCGGGAGCGCGCGCCCCCGCGCGTCCCCTGTGACCTCGCGCTCTGCGGCCGCGCCGCGCCCCGCTGGCGGCTCCTCTCGCGCGCCGCCAGGTCGGGCGAACTTACGCTGCAGCTTGCTCAGGCCTGCCCTGCTCGCGCCGCTCGCGCCGCCTCGCCTCTCCTCGGCCGGCGCCTTCGGGTACTGGAAGCTTAACTGCACATTGGCGCGCGAGGTGGCCTCGTCCTTCTCCTCCGTCGTCATGGACTGCTGCTGCCGCGGCTTCGCCAGCACCGCGTCCTCCTCGCGCCGTTCTCCGTACTGCTGCTCCTGCTGCTGCTGCTGCTGCTGCTGCTGCTGCCGAGCTGCCGCCTGAGCCTTGCTGGCCCTTTTGCCGCCCTCCATCGCGAGCGGACGGGCGAGCGAGCGAGCGAGCGCCGCCGCGCCGCCGCGCTGCGCCGCGCCGCGCTGCGCTGCGCCGTACTGCGCTACGCTATGCCGGGACCCACCCGCTGAGGAGCACGAGCTCTTGGCTCGCTCGCGTTGAGGCCGGCGCTGCCAAACGGCCAGGCGCACGCCGTGTGCGATCGATCGATGCCGATGGTTTGACTGACGATGCGCGATGCACTCGAGCTTGCGCTCACCCCGACTTGGTCCTGCACGTCCTGCAGCGCGCCGGCGCGAGACCGAGAGCGGCTCGCGCTCTGCGGCCCGCGTCGGCGCTGCCGATGACACGGCCGCCGGACAAGCTCCACGAGCACGCGCAGGGCGCGAGCAGGGCGCAGGCGCGCGAGCGCGCGCGCGACGAGCGCTCAGGCGAGCGCCGCGAGCCACCGCGACACATCGAGAGGCCGCTTGCCCGTTACGCTACCATGACCCGGCGCACAACTCTCAGTGGCTCGGATTCCGGCGAACGCGGCGGGCACAGGGTACGCGTACCAATTCGCTGTCAGGACATGCTTCACAGCGGCGAGGCGCGGCGAGCGCGCGGAGGACACGGAGGAGCCGGGCACGGCGGCGCAGCAAGGCGGGGAGTTCGGCTTGGGCGCCGGCGTGAGTGAGTGCCTGGTCCACCTTGCGGATTGACTACATACAGGCCATGGGCGGCGAGGAGGCCGGGTCGCCACACGGGTTCACGTCCACGGCGGCTCGCGCGTGCGAGGCGCTCCTGTGCCAGGGCGAGCGGCGCGGGAGCGTATTGAGCGAGCGCGAGCTGCTCGCGGCGGTGAACAGGGACCAGGAGTTTCGTGAAGCGCTGCGGAAGGACGCGAGGCTCAAAGGGCTGCTCAAGCCGAAGAGCTTCGCGAGCGTCTTTGCAGAGATCGAGGGCTTCAGCCGCGCCCCCAAGGGCCACATTGACATGGACGGTCTCGCGGCGTATCTGGACGCCCATGTGCTTGACGACGAAGATGAGGATCGCGTGTCCGAGGCGGAGGAGAGCCAAGCACATTGCGCGCCAACTGCGCCGTGCTGCGATCATCACAAGCAAACGCACCACAAGGTGGAGGCTGCAGCGAAGAAGCCCGAGGCAGCAGCACGTGCAGCGGCGGCAGCGGCAACAACCAAAACAACAACAAAAGCCACAAAGAAGCCTGCTGGGCAGAAGACCAAGAACATTATTACCGCCGCGAGTCCAGAGGGAGCTGGAGCATCAAGACAGCGCAGCAAGTCGCAGAGTAGCCAACCGAGAAAGGTTGGCGCAGCGTTTTCGCATGCCAAATCCTCAGGTCTTGTGAGGTCGGCGTCCGTGGACGGCCAAAGCACCAAGGATAAAAAGCCAAGCCAGTCGCCACAGGCGCAGTCAAAGAAGCGTGCCGGAAAGCAGGATCCAGGTGCGGAGGCTGCGGATCGCGAGCGTATTCGGGCCTTGGCCCGCACGGAGTCAGAGGCGCGGCTGCTCCAGCGCGTGGGCGACAGCGCGCGCAGCGGACTCACCAAGGATGATCTGGCCTACATTGAGTCCATTGAGCGCGAGCAGCGGGAGCGGTCCGCTGCGGCGCGTCTGTTCAAGGAAAACTTTGAAGGCGCGTCTCCGCACTGCCTGCGCTACGTCGAACACGCTCAGCAGCAGCAAGCGCCGCCTCAATCGCAACGGCAGCAGCAGCACCAGCAGCACCAGGAGGAGGAGGGTCAGATGCATGTGCCGGCAGTAGCGAGCGACTGGCGCTTCGGCCTGGGACTCGCCGGGACTTTTCCTTCATGCCAATGCTCGTGCTGCCACCACCACCACCACCACCACCACCATCCTCACCACAACCATCACCGCCCACAGCAGCAGCAGCAGCAGCAGCAGCAGCAGCCACAAGCGTCTCAACAGCACGCGCACGTCTGCCAAGAGCAATCTCTTGGCTGTGGATGCCAAGCTCAGCATCAAGACTGGTCGGCCTCCGCGGAACCGCAAGCTGCACTAGAGATGCAGGTTGAAAAGAAGTTGAGCCAGCAATCCGTACACTCGACGACGTCGCCTCAGAATCGGCGACATCCGCGCCAGGGCGGGCGGCTGGGCCCGGTGGCGCATGCCGAGGCAAACGCACGCAGCGAGCAGAACACGGTGCCTGAGATCGCTTTCGCGTGCCAGCAGAACGCGCATCAGTGGCTGGACCAGGTGCTCGCAGAGCAGTGTGACGAGGCTGCGCGTCGGCACCACCTACAGCTTGGGCGCATGCACGTGCAGGTGCTCGCCCAGTGCGTCGGCGACCTGCTGCAGGAGTTGGATGCGGCCCGCAGCGCCGCGGTGCGCGCTCGTGAGGAGACCAAGGAGACCAAAAAGCGTTTGGCAGCGTCCGAGAGTCAGCGTCGCGCTGAGCTGGACGCGCTGCGCGCCGGCAACCATCAGGTGAAGACCGACACGCTGCGCGCCTTGCACGCCCTGCGCGACACCCTGCGCAAGTAAAAGAGATAAGAAAACACGTCACGGAGGGTGATTTAGCTTTTTTGGAAAATTGAAAGGCGGCCGGCACGACCATACCGCACAGCCGTGGCGGGCGAGGCAAGGAGCCTTGGTGGTTGCGCGAACCCACGGCAACTAAAGAATGGTCACTTGGATCTGCTTTGGCTCTCGTGTGAGCTCAGCCTGAGATCCGTTTGGGAGAGGGTCACTCTGAAAAGGCGAATCAAGGACCAGAAAGGACAAGACAAGATGAGCCGAACGAAGGAGAGCAGAAGCGGCGCGTGCAGCAAGCAGTTCAAGGCCGCGTTGCAAACGGAGGCCGCGCGCGCGGAGGAGCGGCCGGGCCGCGGGCGAGGGCGGGCGCGCGGCGGCCGCATCCGCCGCGCGGTACGATGGGCAACAAGATCCCGGTGCCCGATGAGCGCCTGCAAAAGACAATCGACATGCTGCGCATGAGCAAAAAGGAGCTGGCGAGGTTCTGGCGCATCTTTCAAAAGTACGATCGGGATCATGGCGGCACCATCGACGTGGAGGAGTTCTACAGGCTCATTGAGGAGGACAGGACGGTCTTCGGCGACAGCCTGTTCGAGCTCGTCGGTACGTGAAAGAAGGCCGCGACCAGGCCAAATGCGCTTGCGCGATAGGGGACGAGTGACTGACTGGCGCACGCACGCACGCACGCACGCACACGCTGCGCACAGACATTGACTGCTCGGGGACGTTGGACTTCTCCGAGTTCGTCCAGACGCTGGCGACGTACTGCCTATTCGCGCGCGTAGACATTCTAAAATTCTGCTTCTTCGTGTTCGACAAGGACAAAAACGGGTACATCGACTCGGACGAGCTGCACGCGCTGGTAGAGATGCTGCATGGTAACAACACAACAAGCAATTGCCGCACGGCACTGGCGAATTTTGACACGAACTCGGATGGCAAGATCGACTTTGAGGAGTTTCAGTCGATGAACGTGCGATTCCCGCAGCTTCTGCACCCGGCGTTCCGCATGCAGCAGAATATGATGATCAACACGTTGGGCGAGGCGTGGTGGAATGCGAAGAAGCAGATGCTGCAGGAGGAGCGCAATGCGGATAACGCGGCCGAGGAGCGGCTCCGTCGCAAGGAGCTGCAGCGGCAGCACCGCAACCAACAGCGGCAGGTGCGACACAAGATGGGGTTACTGGCGTACTATGTGTGCTTCTTCAAGCGCGGCAAGGTGCTTGCGCAGATTGCGGCGGAAGAGGCGTTGCGCGCGGAGAAGCGAGAGAAGAAGCGGCAGCAGAAGGAGAAGCAGCGGCTGCAGCAAAAGAACCGGCGCGACCTGGAGAGCCTCTTCAAGGACGAAGACGCGGATGCGGAGGCAGAGGCGGAGCGACTCGCGAAGCACGACCTCAAACACAAGAACAAGAAGAAGAAGAAGCACGGCGAGGCGGCGCTCAAAGACAAGAAGCAGGAGCTCAAGGCGCGACGTAAGCAGCGTGAGGGCAAGTACAAGAAGGAGGGCGACAAGCACAAGGAGGACCGCGAGGAGCGGCGCACTCGCCGCAAGGAGCGCCGCGAAGAAGCCATGGACTGAGCCCGAGTCTGAGCCTGAGCAAGTGAGGCAAAGTGCAGTCGAGAACAAGGTGCAAAATGGTATGACCAGCACGTTGGGCTAGCTAGCTAGCAGGGAAGCACACAAGCAGGTGAGCGAGCGAGCGAGGCAAGGCGAGGCGAGGCGAGGCGCGCATCGCAGCGCATTTCCTTTCCCAATGCCCACCCCCCCGGTTCCACCACCACTCTGTCTGCTCAGGATGCGCAGGGCGCAGGCACAGGACCTCCTTATCCTCCTCGCTCCTTCTTCTACATCTTCTGCGGTTCTGCTCAGGCCTGGCCGCCCTTGATGCAGGTGACGAGCCAGTCAAAGCCCTCAAAGAGACCGCGGCCCTTGGTCGCGGAGGTCTCCTGGATGGACCACTGGCGGTTCTTAATGGTGGTCAGGCCGAGGTGCTCGGAGACATCGGCTGCGGGCAGGGCGCCCTTCATGTCCTGCTTGTTGGCGAAGACAAGCAGGATGGCGTCCTTGAGCTCCTCCTCCTCGAGCATGCTCATGAGCTCCTGGCGCGCGATGGAGAGGCGCTCCTTATCTGCGGAGTCCACCACGAAGATGATGGCATCCGTGTTCGGGTAGTAACACCGCCAGTACGGGCGGATGCTGGTCTGGCCGCCGAGGTCCCAGACCTGAAACTTGATGTTTTTGTACTGCAGCGTCTCCATGTTGAAGCCAATGGTCGGCACGGTCTGGCCGATGGGCTCGTCCACCTGAAGACGGTACAGGATGGTGGTCTTGCCGGCATTGTCCAGACCCAGGATCAGGATGCGCACCTCCTTGCTGCCAAACAGCGCCGAGAACAGCCGCGAGAATGCGAGGCCCATCCTGCCCTGCGCGAGCTACCGCCGCCGCCGCCGCCGCCGCGCTTCTCCGTGCCCCTCTTGCTGGCCTTGTTCGCGCTCGCGCTGGCGTCCGCCGCCGCCGCCGCCGCCGCGCACGGCAGGCGGGCGGGCGGGCGGGCGCGCGTGCGCGCGAGCGAGCGGGCGGGCGCGCGAGCGAGCGGGCGAGCGAGCGCGCGCGCGCCGCAGCGAGCGCGCCGGCGCCGGGCGGGCGGCGCGAGGGCCGCCGCGGTGGTCAGGAATGGATGGATGCCGCGGGCCTGCGCGCCGGGCGAGAGGGTGGGCGGGCGGGCCGGCCGGCACGGCGCGGCGCGACCTCTGCGGGCGCGCGCGGCCGCCGCTGCGCTGCGCTGCGCTGCCGGGTGCGAGCGGGGCTCGGAGATCGATCGATCGGCGCATGCCGAGCGGGAAGCAAAAGAAAGAAAGAGGCGGCACCGCTTTGGGCCGCCGGAACCGCCCTATCCGCCGCACACACCTTAGGGTGCCAGTGCCGCCGCGCTTCTCGCCGCCGCTGTCATCGCTGCGACGCAGGCAGGCACTGCAGGCGCGCAGGCCAGGGCGCGACAGGGCTTGTGAGCGAGTCTTGGCCATGCGAAAGAGGTGAGAAGCTGACGTCAGAGTACAGCAACAGGTTGGAGCGACGGCGCTGTGAGAGCACAAACTTTGCCTCACGCGGCCGCGTCGAGCTTGAGCCGCGTCAAACAAGTCACAGAGTCGAGCCGCCCAACCCCAACGCAGCCTTTCTCAAGTCGTGGCGCGCTCTCCCTTCAAGGCCCTTCAAGTCCTTGTCAATCATGCATGAAGCACCACGCAGCGGCCACGCTGCAAGATAAGTCCGCAAAACAGCGCCACGGCCGCCTACTCCGCAAGCTTACTTGGCTTCTTCTCTTCTTCGAGTTCGCTGCCGACGCAGAGCAAAGTCGGCGCCGCGGCCACGCACAGGCCGCTCCGGCTCGGCCAAAGCCTGAGCGCCTGAGCCTAACTAACTTGACAGACACTGGCAGAGAATGTAGCCGTCGGACGGTCAACCGACACCCCGTGCTTGGACGCAGTCAGAGAGAAAACGCAGCGCACGGGTGCGCCGGTGGCGCCAAGCGGTCTGACGAAGCCGCAGAAGCAAAGGCAAACGCGAGGCGGCGCGAGGCGTTTGCGGCGGCGGTCGGCGCGAGCCTGGGCCGGGGCGGCCTGGGCGGTCTGCGCGGCAGTCGGCGCGGTCTCGAGGCAAGATGAGCTCGACGCTGCCGGGTCTGCCCGGGCTGGTGGGGCTGCGCGACGCGCTGGACGGGCGCGGCAAGGAGCACAAGGCCAAGGTGATGGCGCTGGAGGGCCAGCTGCGGCAGGCGAACCAGCAGAGCGAGAAACGCGGCAAGGACGTGAAGAAGCTCAAGGAGAAGTTGCGAGGGCTGGAGGTGGAGCTGGAGGAGGCCGCGGCACAGGCGGCCGCGCAGGCCGCCGAGGCGGCCGCCGAGGCGGAGCGCGCCCGCGAGGAGCTGGCGCAGGAGCTCAAGGACGCGACGGCACAGGCGGCTGCAAACCTGCAGGCCAAGCACGCGGCGGAGGAGAAGAAGCGGCTGGCGGTGCGCGCGCTCAAGAAGGAGAAGGAGCTGCGAGAGCGCGCCGAGGTGGCGCTGGTGGACGAGCGCAAGCGCATCGATAAGCTCGAGCACCACAGCGTCCGCGTGCAAAAGGTGAAAAAGCAGGGGGAGTCGGCGGTGCGCGAGGCGAACCAGGTCGCCGAGGCCGCGCAAAACGAGTTGCGCGACGCCGAGGAGGCACGCGAGCGCCTGCAGGAGGAGCTCGATGCGCTGCGCGAGGAGCAGGATGCGCTTGCGGAGCGCCTGCGCGGCGAGATTGCCGAGGCGGAGCGCGTGGGCGCGGAGGCATCGAAGCGCGCCGATGGCTTGGCCTCCGAGCTGGCCACCTTCAAACGTAGTCTGGACGACGCGCGGCAGGCCACGGACGCGGCGAACCGCGTGCAGCGTGCTGCGGAAGAGCGCGCCAGCGTAGCGGCTACCCGCATTGCGAAGCTGGAGGGGGACCTGCGCGCCGCGCGCGCCGAGGCGGACGAGGCACGCGAACGCGTTTCGGCGCTCGAGGCCGAGCTTGCTGACAAGGCAGAGCAGGCGGAGCAGCAGCAGCAGCAGCAGCAGCAAGACAAGCAGCAAGACGAGCGGGAGCAGAACGACGACGAGGGAAGCGGCGATTACGAGGCGCTGAGCGACCGTGAAAAGCTTGCGCGCATCCGCGTCGCCCTTCAGCAGCGGAGCATTAGCCTCGACTTCTTGCTGCGCAGCGTACCCGGGGCAGCCACCTCGTCGTTCATCGCGTCAGCGTCTGCGGCTTCGATCGGCGCAGCGTCCCCCGTTCCCGAGGCAAGGGCATCGCAGGAGAAGCAGCGCAAGACCAAGCCGGCCGGGAAGGCGCCGGGCAGGGCCGAGGCGGCCAAGAAGGTGGACGCGAGCAAGAAAGCCAAGGCCAAGGTGGCCACCGGGGCCAGGGCGTCCAAGAAGCCGGACGTGTCGCCAGGGAAGAAGGCCAACAAGGTACCGCGAGGCCAAGCTGCGTTGCACAGCCCCGCCGAAGCGAGCCCGGCCGCAAGCAAGAGCCCTGCGCAGGCGAAGGACATGGGGTCGCCCGCCGTCGACTCGAGCGGCAGCGGCAGCGGCAGCGGCAGCGGCTGCAGCACCGCCACGAACAGCAGCAGTGAACCCGGCGGGGCCAGCAAGAAAATGTCGAGCGCGGCGGTCGCGGCCGCGGCGGCCGAGAGGAGAGCCGCGGCTGCTGCCAACAAGGCGGAGGAGAACGTGGCGACGCCGGCGAAGACGCCGGCCATGGCGGCGCCAACGAAGTCGTCGCCGACGCCCAGCAAGAAGAGTAGCAGCAAGAACAACAACGAGACGGAGGCGGAAGAGGAGCTTCTCGAGGCGGAGAATGCCAAGGAGCAGCAGCGTGACGGCAAGAGCGTCGGGGACGGGGAGTCGAAGTGCAAGGACGTTGGGGATGCGGAGGGCCGCCCGCACAGCGCGAGCCCGCGGCGCAAGATGCGCATGCGCGGGCGCAATAAGATCCACCCTGGCATGGACACGGAGGGGAAGCGGTCGTCGTCGGACTCGGCAAGTGGTGCCTCGGCGTCGTCGATGCCAACGTTGCGCAGCAAGCAGACGGCGAGCGGGGCGCCGCCTCTGGGCAGCAGCAGCAACAGCAGCAACAAGGGCAACAGCGGCGCGTCGGCGGCGGCGTCGGCGTCGACGTCGGCGTCGGCGTCGGCGGCGAGCACGAGCACGAGCAAAAGTAGCGGCGCGGACGATGCCGGACAGCGCGCAGAGGCGCAGCGCAAGAAGCAGCAGCAGCGGCGCGAGGAACGTGAGCAGATGCAGCGACAATACCAACAGCAGAAGAAACTGCAGCAGCAGCAACAGCAGGAGCGCGTGCGGCGCGCGCGCAGCAAGAGCGTGGAAAAGGCGCAGCGCGCAGTGGTGACCTCGGTGGAAGAGGTGGAGCAGCCGTCGAAGCTGGAGATTGGCGCAAACCTCTTTGACATCGCACCACAGACCTCGGAGAACAGCCCGCCGCGCGGCGAGCTGGAGGGTGACATTGACTCCCTCCTGTACCCGCGGCCGGACAAGGTTTGGAAGGCGCCTCGTGCCGGGATGCAGGCGCCTGGGTCCCGCGAGGAGGTGCACCTATGAGGTCTACTTTTCGGTGCCAGCGATAGAGAAGCAAAATGAAACAGATGTTTTTGTGTGTGTGGCAAATCGTAAGACACTGTGCAAGACAACAAGACAGCCAGGAGAGCAAGCCACTGGGCTCACACGCCAAGCGCCAAGCAGGACGAGGTTGCATGTTCAAAGCTGAGCCTTGAGAGCCTCGGCAGCGTCGAGGAGCTCCAGCACAGCCTTCTCGACGGTCTTGGCGCTGGCAGATGTGGCATCGGTCTTGAGGTAGGCCATGAAGCAGTCAATGGCCTCAGAGTAGAGCACGAAGGCGGCCCATACGTCGCCGTCCTCCTCGGCGGCCTTGCCGCGCTTGCGCAGCGCGACGCCGCGCGCAGCGAGCTTGAACCCGGCGCCCGCCATGGCCTTGAGCGTAGCGACGCGCTCCGCGTTGATGGAAGTGTACGGGACGAGAGCGGCGGAGGCGGTCAAGGCACGCGGGTCGGGCTGCGGCTCCATTTCGAGGAGAATCTGCTGCATGCGGTCCATGTAGCCCTCCATGTTGGCGAGCAGCTTGTGCTGGGCGTCCTCGCCCTTGGGCAGGCCGCACTGCAGCGCGCGGCCAAAGTTCTCGAGAGCCACGTCGTACTGGACGGCAGCAGCGCCAGGCGCACCCTTGTTGTCGAGCGTGACGGCCTTGCGCACGGCCTGCAGCGCGGCCTTGAGCGCCTCGTTGCCCTCGGCCAGGTCCACGGTGCCGTCCTCGTCGTCCTCCTCGTCGGCCTCCGCAGCGGCGGCGCCGCCTTCCTGCTCAAGCTGCTGCTGCTGCTGCTGCTGCTTCTTCGCGCGTGCCTCCTGGTCGCGCTTCACGCTGGCCATGGTCTCGGCCACGACGCGGTCCACGTCCTCCCTGGACACCTTGTCCTCGGGCGCGGCGCCGAGCTGCGTGCGAGAGAGAGAGCGTCGTGTCAGTCGGAGCGGAGCGGAGCGAGTCCTGCGCGCACGTGCGGTACGGCACGCAGGCCGCCCATCGACCATGGTCGTCGGGGCCCTCGCCGATGACTTACCCCGCCGCCGGAGCCGAGCGCGCTGAGCTGCGCGTTGAGCGCGTCCATGTCGGGGTCGCCCGTCGAGGCGGCCCCGCCGCGCTTCTTGCTGAAGCGGTGCATGGCGGGCGCGAGCGCGAGCGCGAGGCCGAGACCGTCTGCGCCGCCGCCGCGGCTGCCAGACAGTGCGCGGCGCCCACGCTGGCCGCCGCCTCGCCGAGCCTGGCAGCGCGAGCGGGCGTCGGGGTGCCTGATATCAAGCCCAGGGTCCAGGCGCTGCCCGCGGCGGCCGCGGAGGCGGCGGCGGGCGCGTGCAGGTACGAGTCTCCGGCCCCGGAGCGAGCGCGAGCGCGCCGTGCGTCCAGGCCATGGGCGCGGGCTTGTGCTTCGACCTGGCCGACGACGAGCGGGCGGCGCACCTTGAAAGGGGAGCGGACGAGTACCTGGCCGGGGACGTGGAGGACTTGGACAAGTTGGACGACGACGAGCCTCGGACGAGGGGTCTTTCTTTCGTGATGAGCGGGTGAGAAGTTGAAGCTGGGCGGGTTCAGATGGGCAGCGGCGAACTTGCGAGCGAGGGAGCGCGAGGCTACGGGACGGGGTCGACTCGAGGCTTGTGCTTCAGAACCTTGAAGGCGTCTGGTTGGGCAAGAGCGAAAAGGTGGAACGCGCGAGAGAGCGAGCGATGGTCGCGAGGCCTTGACCACCGAGCACCGCGGGCCTGCGGCCCTGCACGACATGCGCGCTCGCTCCGGCCGCTGGCTAATGGCTTGTTTCCTCCATACGAAGACCGACGAACGGGGTCAGCGAAGCGAACAGCCAGAGTGGTGGTGGTCGGTGTTCTCACTGCTAGCCAGCTGAGCTACCAACTTACCTCTCGACGTCTGAACGCAGGGCAAGAAGCTGGTCAGGCGGGTAGGGCGAGGGAGGCTGAGCCCAGACACGCAGCCCGTGCCGCCGGTTCGGACGGATTCAGCGGGTCGGGACCGAGGCGAGCTGTCGCACACCGGTGACCGCCGGCAAGTGTCCGCTGGGTTCGTTGTGAGGAATCCTGGGAGGCTTTGGGTTCCGGAGAGCGTGGCAAAGCTTCGCCGAATGCAGCAAACGTTAGAAGAGCTCAGAGATCTCACGCCAGGGCGCGCTACGAGGTCACGGAGGTCTCGCTGATGGCTTGTGGCCGCACAACGTGAAGCCTCACGACTCACAAGGCTAGCTAGCTAGAGACTGTGAAAAAGAAGGCTCGCGCTCTTCTCACACTGGCGCATCTGAATCAGACTTGCGAGGTGGGTGCTCCAAGATTGCAGGTGGAGCACACCATGGGGCTTCTGAATCCCAGGTAAGAAGAAGGACGAGCAGTGGCGCGTGGCGCTTCTGCTCTTGTGCGAAGCACGGTCTCAAGGCGTCAGACTTGTCTGCAAGACTTCAAGCAAGCGTGTGTGGGCGCGCGCCGGATTCGGTCTAGCCTCTTCTCAGCGTGCAGTTTCTCCGGGACAGGCACGTACCACAGCACGGCGACGGCGAGCAGGCGCGCGTGACCATGCCAGCCAGCCAGCCAGCCAGCCGCGCATGAGTCCTAGCAACGAAGACAAGCAGAAAGGCCGGCTACCATGCCCGCGGCCGCAGTGCTAGCTAGGCTAGCTATGCTGCTTGCTCTGCTTCAAGCATCAAGTTGCAGCGGCGGCCGCCGCGGGCCCGTAGTCACGCAAGACTCCCAGACAAAGCGAACTTCCGCGGGTACTCCCTGCGGCAGTGGTGACGCGGCGCCGCGGCGCCGACTGCCAGTGGCGGAGGGGTCGGCGAGCAGGGCCAGCAGGCTGATCAGAGAAAGTTGGCGCTGGCGCTCCATGAGAAGACCAGGAGACGAGGCCCGTGTCCCGGACGGCGTTGGCAGGCGCGGCTTGGCGTGGCGTGGCGTGGCTTGGCCTGGCGCTTGCTCGCTCGCTGCGGCCAGCGGCCAGCCACGAGCCTGTTGGGCTGAGAACGGGCGGACCAGGCCAGGGCCGCCCAGGGCCCCAGCGCGCCGCAGCGCGCCGCAGCGCCGCAGCGCGCCGCAACTGACCTGAGCCCAGGTTCGCACTGGCGCTGCACTGCAGCCCGGAGATGCTACGACTAGCCTACCCTACTAGCTGGCTGCGCGGAGCCCGTCGATTCGATCGCGGAGTCGGAGCGTCGCGGAGCGTCGATGGCGAGGAAAGCGCGCAAGCCTGGCTGCGGCTGCATGCCGCTGTGGTGCTGCATGGCATGTCAAGATCGAGCGACACCAAGCGAGCGACTTTCAGGGGCGCCAGGCCCGCGGCCAGCCAGCCTGAGCCAGGTGCAGTCCGAGTCCGGTGTCCCGAGCGAGGCTTCGAGGCCACCGGCCCGGCCGTGACGCACGCCCAGGCTGCCACCAGCCAGCCAGCCAGCCAGCCACCAGCCAGGCAGGCTGAGCCAGCAACCACTGCAGGATCGATCTCTGAAGCCACTTCCGCTGGCTAATCAGGCTCACTGGCACTGGCAGGCTGCTGCTCTTTGGCACACACTCGTACAGACGCACACACGTGTCACGCGCGTGGCCGCTAACATGTCTTTGCCAGTTGCTCTCGCCTCTCGCATGGCTCACGAATTGGTTGGTAGTTGATCCGCGGCGATCCGAGCTGAATCAGCGTCGAGCCAAAGCTAGGCTAACCAGAAAATTCGGCGACCAAGGGCGCGCCGCTCCCTCGCTCGCTCGCAAGGATAGCCAATCGAGCTGTCTCGTGACTCTCGTCTCCGAGTCGAGAGGAGCTCGGGCGCCACGCGGCGCGCGGCAAGTCTTGTGCCGTTGTGCCACGGTGTTGGCTGGCGCGTCGCAGTGAGACTAGACAGCGTGGGCTGCCAGAGTGTGGCGACGAGGTGTGCGCTGTTCTTTGCAATCAAAGGGGGATGAAGTTCATTCAACGCTGCCGCTAGCTAGCTAGCTAGAGCTCTGCACACATGTAATTTTCTGGCTGGCTGGCCGCTGGCGGGCTCGAATCTTTCTTGCACTTCAACAGCCCTTGTGGCTTCAACTTGACCCCAAAGGGAAAGCTTTCAAGTTCAACCAAGCAAGGACAAGCTCCTGTGGGAGGTCCGCGTCCTCAAACTTGTGCCCCGCCTCGCGCCTCGGGCAGCAGCCGGGCCGGGCCTGCTCGCGCGCCCTGCGCTGCTGCCGCTGCTGCACCCACTCGCTCGCGCTCGCTCGCGCTCGCCGGCGCCGCGCGTGCTCGCCGCGCCCGCCTGCAGTTCGCGCGCTCGCCTAGCTTGCTTGAAGTTGGAGTGGCGAGCAACCACAAGCCAAGGCACGCAAGGGCAAGCCAAGCCGAGCCCGGCAAGTCATAGTCAGCGCTCGCGCGGGCCGGCGCTGCTCCGGCTGGCTGCCAGCAAGCAAGCTAGCTGCTGATGCTCGGCGCACGAGTAACTTAAGTTCCGCACGAGACGAGACAACTGCACGGTCCCGGCCAGCCGCCGCCGGCCACGGCGGGCGCCTCCTCCGCGCTCAGCGTTCACGTGCGTGCAGTCAGACTGTGCAGTGCAGCGCAGTGCCGCTGGCCCAGCCCGGCCAGTGGCCACGGTCACGGTGGCTGCGCGCGGCGCGGCGCGCGTCACGTCACGCCTCACGGGTCTCCCGGCGTGCAGCGCACTGTGATGATGCCTGGCGTGCCCGCCGTGGCCACTGACACTTCCGCCTGCGCCGCGAGCAGGCACGGGCACCGGTCCGGCGGTCATGGTCTTCGAAGGATGATGAATCGCAGCGCATGGCATGGATGCCATGGCATGATGGCAAGCAAGCTCGGCCGCGAACGGAGCGGGCGAGCGTGCGGGCTGCGCTGCAAGCAGCTCGACCGCGCGCCGCGCTAAGCCTCGAGGCGAGGCGAGGCGGCGTCGGGCGGCCTGCTGGCGGGCGCTGGCGGGGTCAGCAGTGGCACGCACCGTTCGAAGTAAGCTAGTTGGCAGCCGGCGCCGAGCCGCGCGCGCCGCGCCGAGCGCGCCGCGGCCGGGTTGTCTGGCGTGCGCTGCGCTTCTGGGACGGCGATGAGATGATGCTGCTCGCGGTTTCGTCGCGCGCCCGAGCTTGATCTTGAGCACGAGGAATGAAGACTTGCGTCAACTTGCGTCAACTTGCGCCAAGGCGCCCCCGCCTCAGCGCAGCGGTTTCCCGCCCTGGGCTCGCGAAACGCTGGCGGCCAGGCGGGGCGGGGCGCCAGGCGGGGCGAGGCGAGGCGAGGCGAGGCGAGGCGAGGCGAGGCGAGGCGAGGCGAGGTGCTCGCGGTGCCTGTGACTGTGATCAGCTGGCGCACTGCGCTGCGCTGCTTCAAGTTCAACTTGGCTTGGATCCGGCCGCCGAAGTCGGTCCTTGGGACCTGGCCTCTTTCATTCAGCGGGCGGCCGCGCTCGCGGAGCGCCCCCTGCTCTGGCGGCGCGCCCCTCGGGCCGGCGCCGTTCGGCGCGCGCGCAGGTTGCGCCGCCTCCCAGGGCGCCGCGCATTCAGCCGCGCGGCGCCAGGGGCGGCCGCCTCGGCGGAACCCTGGCGCGGGAAGTGCCGAGGGGCGCCTGATCCGGCGCGCGGGTTTTTCCCAGGGGGCACGGCGCGCAGCACGTGGGGAGCGCGGGGAGCGGCGCGGAGTCTAGTTTTTGTAGTGGACAGCCAGCCCGAGACAAGCCGGCCGGCCTCGCCTCTCGCTCGCTCGCTCGCGCGCGGCGCGGCCCTGCGCCTCCGCGCTGTCGACGGATGGAGGCGCCGCGCCGCGCCGCGCCGCGCCGCGCCGCGCCGCGCCGCCGACCCGGTCGATGCGGTGCGGTTCGATTCGATGCGGTTCGATTCGATTCGACGGCCGCGGCTGCGCGGCCAGTGGCCGGCGATTCAGCGGGCGGTGAGAGGCCTCCGGACAGTGGGGAGAGGAGGGGGTGCGCCCGCGACGCCCAGTGGTGCGCCGCGATCAATTAATTCCGTGCGGAGTTGACTCCGGCGGCTGAGCTTGCTTGCTTGCATTGTTAGTTAGTTGAGCAGCACCTTCGGTGAGTCCTGGCGTGCGTGCCTGGCTGATGCTCACAGCTTGGCGGGCTTCGATCCAAGTTGTCGGGGGTTTGCCTGGTTGCTCGGCTCGGCAGCCAGCCATGGGTAGTTCTTGCCATCCATGAGTCGGCTCGACGAGTCAGCGACATGGCGGCGAGCAGCGGCACATGCTAATTCTAGCTGGCAGGCAGCAGGCAGCAAGCGGCCTGGACGCGGCGCGGCGGCGCGGCGGCCTGCAGCAGAATCGCAACGCGGTTGCTCGAGGCAGCCGCATTCTACTCGCTCGAGCAGCGAGGCAGCAGGTACGTGGGTGAGGAGCTCGAGCTGCAGCAGCTGCTGCAGCTCAGCTGCTGCAGCTGCGGCAGCGCGGCGAGGCAGGGGAGAGAGAGAGAGTGCAAGGCAGCGCAAGGGACGAGGGCGGGGCCCCATTAGCCAGCTGCGACACTGGGGCGCTCGCACACTCGCCCAAGCAATGCGATGCGATGCAATGCGATGCAATGCAATGCAATGCGATGCCATGCCATGCCATGCCATGCCATGCCATGCGATGTGATGCGCGACGGCATGCGTGCGTGCGAGCAGCGTGCGAGCGAGGTCGTCGGGCAGCGCGAGGATTGTTCCCTCCGTCTGTCCATCTGCGCCTCAGCTGCAGCACTGCGCCCGGCGAGGGGCGGGGCGTGCGTGCGTGGGCGGCGGCCGGGACTGCGCGGCGGCGGTGCTGCACGCACAACTAGCCGCGTGCCGACGCGCCGCGAGTGGGGGGGCGGGCGACCGGGCCGCGCGCGGGAAAGCGCTGTCGCGCCGCTGTGCTTTTTTGAAAAAAAAGGCTGGCTGGCTGGCTGGCTGGCGGCCGCCGCCGCCTCCGCGCACGCGCGCCGCGCCGCGCCCCGCCGCCGCTGCCGCTGCGCGCGTGCGTCGTCACGGGAGCGAGGCCTGGCTGGCTGGCTGGTCGAGGCCGGGTTCGGAGCGCGGGATCCGCGGCGCGGCGGTATCCTGTCGTCGCTGGTGGCTGCCAGTGGTGCTGTGCCTGCCTATTCTTCCTTTCTTTCCTTCCTCCTTTCTTTTCCGCGGGAAGGAGAAAAGGGGATGATGTGAGGCGCAGGCTGGCAGCGCGGGCAGAACCCGAACGAGCGCGAGAGCGGCGCGGGCGAGGCGAGGGGCGCGGGCGAGGGCGAGGGCGAGGGCGAGAGCGAGAGCATGGCGGAGGAGCCGAGGGCTGACGGACTGGAAACGCAGGCGAGCGACGACACGATGAGTCTGGAGAACGAGTCGACGACGGCGGACATGACGCCGGAGGAGTCCACGGCGGCCGCGGGCGACGCGGCGCCGGCCGTGACCGGCACCTCCACGACGGAGGGCACGAGCGCCGAGGCGACGAGCGCGGACAAGAGCAAGGAGGCCGCGGCCGCCGCGGAGCCCGCGGCGGAGGCGGCGCCGGTGGAGAAGAAGGAGGACAAGGCCGGGCTGCTGGAGCAGCAGGACCGCGAGTCGCTGCACGCGATGAAGGACCTTGTGAACGAACAGGCCCAGGGCAAGATGGAGGACGCCGGCGGCGATGACGAGTTCGACATCGCGGCGCTGACGATCGACGAGGCGCTGGCCAAGTTCAACACGTCGCGCCAGGGCCTGACGTCGGAGGAGGCCCGCGCGCGCCTGGAGAAGTACGGCCCCAACGCGCTTCCGGAGCACACGGAGAACAAGTGCCTCAAGTTCCTCAGCTTTATGTGGAACCCGCTCTCGTGGGTCATGGAGGCCGCGGCCATCGTGGCCATTGTGCTCTCCAACGGCAAGCAGCCCTACCTGTTCCCGAACTCGAATTGGGCCCCGTTCGACTCGGGCAACCCGGAGGATGGCGACATGCCGCCGCCCGACTACCCCGACTTCGTGGGTATCGTTCTGCTGCTGCTGGCCAACTCGTGCATTGGCTTCTATGAGGAGTCCAAGGCGGGCGACGCGGTGTCGGCGCTCATGGAGCAGCTCAGCCCGGAGTGCACGGTCAAGCGCGACGGCCAGTGGGCGACCCTGCCGGCCAAGGAGCTCGTGCCCGGTGATATCGTGACCATTAAGCTGGGCGACATTATCCCGGCCGACATGAAGGTGCTGGAGGGCGAGCCCCTCAAGGTGGACCAGGCTGGCCTCACCGGCGAGTCGCTGCCCGTGACCAAGGAGCCCGGTGATGAGGTCTACTCGAGCTGCGTCGTCAAGCGCGGCGAGATCGACTGCATGGTGCACGCGACCGGCCTCGACACCTTCTTCGGCAAGGCCGCCAACCTGGTGAGCGAGACGGAGGAGCACGGCCATCTGCAGCAGGTCCTCAGCGCCATCGGCCTCTTCTGCATGTCCTACATTGCCCTCTGGATCGTCATCGTCGTCATCGTGACCCCCTCGGCCTACACCTGGTACTACCGCGGCATCATCAACGTCGTGCTGGTTCTCCTCATCGGCGGTATCCCCATTGCCATGCCCACCGTGCTCTCGGTCACCATGGCCATGGGCGTCAACGAGCTCGCCAAGCAGGACGCCATCGTCACCCGCATCACCGCCGTCGAGGAGATGGCCGGCATGGACGTGCTCTGCTCGGACAAGACCGGCACGCTCACGCTCAACCAGCTCACCGTCGACACCCCGTCCACCTGCGGCGAGTTCACGCCCGAGGAGGTCATCCGCGCCGCCGCTCTCTCGGCCAAGCGCGAGGGTGACCCGGACGCCATCGACAAGTGCATCACCAACGCCGCCGTGGAGCAGGGCCTCAACTTCGACGACTGGGAGGAGTCCCACTTCTTCCCCTTTGACCCGGTCAACAAGCGCACCCAGGCTACCCTCAAGAGCAAGAAGGACGGCTCGGTCTACGTCGTGTCCAAGGGCGCGCCGCAGGTCATGATTGATCTCGCCTACAACGCCGACGAGATCCGCGTCGAGCAGGAGAAGCTCATCGACGACTTTGCCCTCCGTGGCCTCCGTGCCATTGGTGTCGCCGAGAAGAAGGGCGAGGACGGCAAGTGGGAGTTCATGGGCCTCATCCCGCTCCTCGACCCGCCCCGCCACGATACCAAGCAGACCATTGACGAGGCCATCCGCCTGGGCGTCGCCGTCAAGATGATCACCGGTGATCAGGTTGCCATCGGCAAGGAGACCGCGCGCCGCCTCGCCATGGGCGTCAACTTCCACAACGCCAAGATCCTGCGCCAGGAGTTCGTCGAGGGCATTCCCATCGCTGACATTGTCGAGGAGGCGGACGGCTTTGGTGAGGTCTTCCCCGAGGACAAGTACCGCGCCGTGCAGATTCTCCGCAAGTCCAAGAAGGGCCCCTTTGGTGGCTACCACGTTGTCGGCATGACCGGTGATGGTGTCAACGACGCCCCCGCCCTCAAGGCCGCCGACGTCGGTATTGCCGTCGCCGACGCCACCGATGCCGCCCGCGCCGCCTCGGACATGGTGCTCCTCACCCCCGGTCTCAACGTCATCATCCATGCTATCATCGGCTCCCGCAAGATCTTCCAGCGCATGAAGAACTACGCCATGTACGCCTGCGCCACCACCGTCCGCGTCGTCACCACCTTTGGCCTCCTCGCCTGCGCCTTCCAGTTCTCCTTCCCGCCCTTCATGGTCCTCCTCATCGCCTACCTCAATGACGGTACCATCATGACCATCTCCAAGGATAACGCCTCGCCCTCGCCCACCCCGGACGCCTGGCGCCTCAAGGAGATCTTCCTGCTCGGCCTCAACATCGGCCTCTGGCTCACCATCTCCACCGTCGTCTTCTTCATCGTCATGATGTACACCGACTTCTTCCAGACCGTCGCTCCTGCTCCGCCCAATCTCATGGTTCAGGACGACACCATCTGCAGCTTCTACAACTCGCAGAACTTCCTCGCCTCCAACACCTACGCGAGCAACGCCGGTCTCAGCATCGACGACATGCGCAGCGCCAACCTCGCCTCGGCCGCCGACGTGCGCTTCGCCCCGGACAACGACTGCCTCTCCGCCTACCAGGTCACCTACGGCAACAACGACATCGGCAAGCGTCTCAACGCCGTCATTTACCTGCAGGTCTCCATCACTGGCCAGCTCGTCATCTTCTCCACCCGCACCCGCACCTTCTTCTTCCAGGGCGCCCCGCCCTCGGTGTGGCTCATGGGTGCCGTCGCCCTCGCCCAGCTCATTGCCACCTTCCTCGTCGTCTACGCCGACTGGCCCTTCACTTCCATCTTCCCCATTGGCTGGGGCTGGGCCTGCATCGTCTGGATCTGGTCCATCATCTGGTTCCTCCCCGTCGACCTCGTCAAGATCGCCACCCTCTGGGCGCTCTACGGCAACCCCTGGCAGGCCGCTTCCCGCCAGCGCCTCATGCTCTCCATGGCCGTCAACGGCGGTGCCTCCCACCTCGGCTCCCGCGCCGGCTCGCGCAAGGCGCCCAACTCCCGCGCCTACGCTCGCGCCTCCGCCGCGCGTGCCGAGGCCCGCGCCTCCCGCCGCAAGTAAGCAAGCTGCGGCGAAACCGCGCCTGTCTGACATCCACAACGGTATAACAACTGATCAAAGAGAAGACCACATCATAATCATTCAAAGCATTGATTTGTCGCGTCACCCACCCACCTTGCCATTGGAAACAACCACGACGACAGAGTCAAGACGGTTTCGCACGAAGATAGACGAAGCCTAAGATCATGGTCGCACAAGCCTCAAGAAGGGTCGGGACAGGTCCCTCGAGCCCGCCCTGAGGCTTTCTACTCGGTGCCATTCCAAGCCCGAGCGAGTCTGTCTTGTGCATGGCGCCAGCCACCAGCCAGGATGTCTGTCTGTCTCTCGTTTTCTTCAGTGGTACCTACCACAGGATTCTTACATCCTCGGGCTGAGTGAGTGAGATTAGCGTCTTGGTGGTCTCCATGGCCAATCACATCACCATGTGCTGCGCCTGGATGGCCCTGGCGGCCGCCGCCTCGCGCGACCCTCGCGCTGGCTCAGCATGATCATCATGAGCAGTGAGTGTCCCCGGCGGCCATGTGCGATACGACCGGTTCAAATCCCACAAAGCAGGCGACTGTCAACTGGCTGACTCGGATAGTGACAGTGTCACGTCACAGTGAGTGAGCAGTGGCAGCACTCAGACTTGGGCTCTTGCCAGTGGCAGTAGTGCCGCTCCGCCGCGCACGCGCCGGGCATACCTGGAATCACTACGAGCTCACGGCCGCCGCGCAGCCGCCAGCGCAAGCGCAAGATGCCTGCAGCAGCGGTCGGCAGCAACGCCGCGGCCCTGCTGGCCGCGGCTCTCGCCGCCGCCACCGCCGCAACCGCCAACGCGCACGAACTGTGCGCGGACTTTACCTTCCCGCAAACGTGGGAGCCCAGCGAGTACAGCGCTTGCCCGGAGTACGACGACCAGCGCACGTGCGTCAGCCCCGCGGACGAAGCCGCCGTCATCAGCACACCCGATGTGGACTTCGGTGTCTCAGAGGCCGCCGCGCCAGCGTGCTACGAGCGTCTGCGCCAGATGCTCTGCGCCGCCATGGACGGCTGGGGCGCGCACCTCTTCAACACCGAGTCCGGCGCAGGCCAGAACGTGCCTATTCTTTGCGAAGACTTTGCGCAGGCCCTCTTTGACGCCTGCGAGAACGTTGACATGACCACCAGCAATCCTTTCCTGGCCGCCGCCGCGCCAGGCACCCTCGCCTCCGTGTACGCCGACGCCGCCTCCTTCCTCGCCGACTTCGCGGCGACGGGCTACTGCTTCGATGGCAATCCGTACGAACCCGTCCCGGCGCAGCCGTACACGGGCTCTGAGGCAATCTGCGTCGAGTACGTCGGCTACCCCGTCGACGGCGTCACCACCCTGACGCCGGTCCCAGGCTTCAACGAGACCGAGAACATCATGGCGGCCGCCTCCCAGAGCGGCGTGATCGTCCTCATCCGTGTCGGCGTGGCTGGCGACCTTGGTGAGACGCTCGGCACCCTCGCGGACGTATCCTCGCTAGTTCACAACCAAGGCGAGCAGGGCCTCCTCGGCCTCGCCTTCCACAAGGACTTCTTCTCCAATGGCCGCGTCTTCCTCAGCTACTCCTGCGAGGCCGCCTCTGGCGTCTGCGGCACCCAGGGCGGCACTACCGTGCACGAATTCACCGTCACCTCGCCCGGCGCCGCGCCCGAGGACCTTGAGCTCGACATGGCCTCGGGCCGCGTCATCTTCACGCTGCCGCAGCCCTACAGCAATCACAACGGCGGCCAGCTTCTCTTCTCGCCCGCCAACGACGATCCTTATCTGTACGTTTTCTTGGGCGACGGCGGCGGTTCGCCCGAGACTCGCTCGCAGGACCTCGACGACCTGCTTGGCAGCGTCCTGCGCCTCGACGTCGACAGCACGCCCGACGTCACGGACGGCCTCAACGACTACGCTATCCCGCCCGAGAACCCCTTTGCCGCGGATAACAGCTCCTCGCTGCGGCCCGAGATCTACGCATTCGGCATGCGCAACCCGTGGCGCTGCTCCTTCGACCGCGACAACGCCGCCTACCTCTTTTGCGGCGACGTCGGCGAGGGCAACGTCGAAGAGGTCGACCTCATCGTCAAGGGGGGCAACTACGGCTGGCCGCGCTACGAAGGCTCCAGCGACTACGCGACCGGAGTCGCCATCTCGCGCGGTCCCGTCGTTTTCCCCGTCATTGAGTACCGCCACGCCGACATCACCGGCGTCGCCGAGAGCGCCTCCATCACAGGCGGCTTCATGTATCGCGGCCCCGTCGCCTCGCTCTACGGCTCCTACATCTTCGCTGACCTCTACGGAGTTCTCTTCATTGCCGAGGAATCCGCGCCAGGCTCCGCGCAGTTCACATCCTCGCGCGTCGGCGTCGCCTGCGCCGAGTCATCCGCAGACTGCAGCACCGACATCTTTTTCATCACGACCTTCGGCGAGGCCACCAACGGCGATATTCTCTATTCCACCGGCGGCCCGCTCCACCGTATCGTCTCGCCAGAGCGCTGCAACTTCCCCCCCGCCACCACTTCAACGCCGACCACATCGCCGTCGGCCAGTCGCGCGCCGACATCGGGAGCCTCTGCAACGAGCACATGGCCTGCCATGGCCCTCCTGGGATGCTTGCTGCTTCTCTGATCATGCCCGCCCTCTACCTTTTCTTTACATAAGTTGGAATGCAAGGTCTTGACTGTTTGTCTATGATGAGATGTCGAGTGTTGCGCGCGCTGCGCCAAGACACAACGTGAACGAAGTGGTCAGCCAGCTGGGTCATCGGCATCAAGAATGCCCTCCAAGGCCTCCAATGAAACGGCGGCGGCCGCTCTTCTGCCCACCTCTGGACAGCGCAAGCCCTTCGTCACTTCGACTCGATGCACACCCGGGCCAAGCGCCGCGGCAAGGCCGGGTTGACGCGGCCCCAACGAGGGAACCCGCCGCCCACAGTGATGCGATGATGCCGCGATGCCGCGCAAGCGCCCTCTCAGCACTGCAGCCTGCGCGCGGTAGGAGCGAGACTCGGAGAGAGCTAGCTCTCTTGACGCGCGCGTGTTACGTGCCTGTTGATTGCGCGCAGCCTCGCAGACACGCTCGGGACAGGTCAAGCGCGCTCAGGCGCAGCCGCTGTCTCCGACCCGGCAACGTGCTGGCCACCCCCCCTCGGGCACATGGACGCTGTGCACGAGTGTGAGGACGTCCGAGCGAGCACGCCGAGATCGGCTCGGCTCGAGCGAACGACGACGGACGAACCACGGGTGAGAGCCCTCGGCCCATTCCGGGCCCCCCTCCGACCTGCCTGGACGAGGGAAGGGAAAGTGATGAACGACACGGGCGCTCCAGATGACCGACAGAGGAACACCATGCTCTTAGTGGCTCGCTCGCTTGCGGGCTTAGGCTGGCGCAGGCACGAGATGGGACGATCTCGCGCATGACAGAACCTGATCTTGGTGAGCAAGAAGGGGAGCAGCGAAGAGCGCACTCACTGCAGGCTCAGCGATGAGGGCAGCCGCCGCGCTCGTGGCGTTGGCGATCCATGTTGCTCGTGCAGGAGCACAATGCACGCCAACGTCAACGGCCGACGCGCCAGCCTACCCGGATAGCTCAAGCGCCTTCAGCACCAGCGGCCTCATCGGCATGAGCTCCGCGACGGAGAACATTCAGCTGCGCTTCACGCCCAACTCGCCACCCGACGGCTGGGACGACCGCGCCGACTGCCCGCACGAAGCGTCCGGGCTTGTGGCCTGGGAAGACGCCGCTACCTGGGGCGGATCCGTGCCCGCCAGCGGCGACGATGTGACCCTGCCGGAGAATACCAAGGTGCTTGTGGGCGGCTGCTCCGTAGCCAGCGGCACGGTCTTCGGCACCATCACCATCCCGGCCACCTCCGAGCTCATCTTCGCCGATGAGGACATCGAGTTCGCCACCACTGGCATGTCTGTCGAGGGCAAGCTCGTCATGGGCTCCGAAACCTGCCGCATCAACAGCAAGATCGTCGTCACGCTCCACGGCAGCCGCCCAAGCACGATCCCGGCCGCCGCCACGTGCAAAGGCATCGTGGCCTCCGGCAGCGGCGTGCTGGACCTGCACGGCGCCATCTACCACCCGACGTGGACGCGGCTGGCGGCGACCGCCTCCCCGGGCGACACCGAGATCTTCCTCATGCACCGCGTCAACTGGCAGCCCGGTCAGAGCGTCTTGCTTACCGGTACCGAGCTCAAGGACTCGCGCGACTGGCACCGCAACGAGGTGCGCACCGTCGCGTCCGTGGCCATCAACGGCGAGTTCTCGCGCGTCACGCTCTCCGAGGCGCTCGACTACCGGCACTACGGCGGGCACGAGTACCAGGGCGAGGTGGGCCTGCTCTCGCGCAACATTGTCATTCAGGGCGACGAGGCCTCCGAGCCTACCGACGCGACGCCCGTGGCCTGCAGCGACTACTACTACGACTCCTACCCGTGCTACGACACGCACCTGACGGGCTTTGGCGGCCACACCATGGCGGCCGGGCCGGACGCCACAGCGCGCTTCGAGGGCGTCGAGCTCTACCGCATGGGCCAGACCAACGCGCTCGCGCGCTATCCGTACCACCTGCACTTGGTGGGCGAGGGCGGCTCGCGCTCGTACCTCAAGCACTCCAGCATGCACCACACCTTCTTCCGCTGCGCCACCATCCACGGCACCAACAACACGCTCATGCAGGACAACGTGGCGTACGACGCCATCGGCCAGTGCTACTACTCGGGCGAGGACGGTGACGAAGAGAACAACATGCTGGCGTTCAACCTGGCGGCGCACGTGCACTTCATCGGATACCCGCAGCGCGGCCTGGGCCAGTACATCTCCAACGTGTACAGCAACAGCACCTTCACCCAGCCGGCGGACTCGACGGCCAGTGGCTTTTACATCACCAACTCGCGCAACTCGTACGTGGGCAACGCGGCGTCAGGCGGCTACTCGGGCTTTGCTGTCGTGTACCTGTCATCGCCCATCATGAACGCGCGAGAGAGCCCGATTGTGCCGCACAGGCAGCCCTTTATCGAGTTCGACGGCAACTCGTGCCACTCGGCCGGCTGGTGGTGGCACAGCGCCGCCTGCATCTACGTCGGCGGCCAGCTGGAGCACGTCGACTCGACGACTGATGCGCTCGTCTACACGCCGGGCCGCGCCGCCACGCGCGCGACGCGCTGCCTGGACGACTCAAGCGCCGAGTGCCCCCTGACCATGACCAACACCAAGATATTTCTGAGTCGCTGGGGGCTCAACAACTGGGGCAAGCGGTCCACCATCGACGGCCTCGAGGCTCACGACACAGTGAGGCCCGTGGCCGTCATCGGCGCGCACTACGTCACCAACATGCTCACAGAGTGCAGGACGGGCTTCGTGCCGGAGGCGCCCGGCACCAAATTTATCGAGACGCAATGGTTCAACTACCACGTTGGCTTCGAGTTTTACGACACATACCAGCGCCATGTAGTGGACGGCGTCACCTTTCGCAACTGCGGCGACTCCACCACGTCGGACCCGAGCCCAGTGTGGCGCTTCCTGACGCACTCGGACCGTTTCGTGCCGGGCTTCATCCAGGCCACGCTCAACGTTGTGTACGAGAATGTGGACAGGGCAGCGCTCGCGATGCCGTCCGTGTCAGACTACCTGGCTATTAGTGGCTACCTTGCCTCCTCGTTTGATGCGGATGGCTCCTTCTTTGGTACTTCCGCCACGCCCAAGCAGATTGGGTCTGCTCGCGACGGCATCGAGTGGTGGCGCCTCGACGACGATTGCATCATGCACGGCGACCTGTGGTACGAGTGCGAGTACGAGTCGCCGTACACGGGCAAGTCGCGACGTGTCGCGAGCCTCACGGTTGTGTACAACGACGAGACGGCCGAGGAGATCGCCAACGGACTGCGGTGTGGCAATGGGTACGCTGCGCCATGCGATCGCCTCGGGTCGGCCATGCACCTTGGTCAGGACGGCGACCCCGAGGTGGTTGGTCTGCCCATCAAGGACAACGCCGTCATCACGGGGCCGGCCAATGGCTTGGGCTGGCTGCTGCTGTATACGGATGGCAGCCCGGCTAGCGCGCGCTTCGAGCTAGCACAGGTCGACGAGGATGATGTCGTGCTGGTTGCGCTGCCGTACCCGGCCGGCACGAGCTTCTCGGTGAGCTACAAGGCGGTGTACTGGTGCGACCCGTCGTGGTGGTCGACGTCGGCGGACCCGACGCTGTGCGAGCAGCCGTACACGGCGGTGGACTCGTTGCAAGCGGTCTTGGACCGCAGCAAGGGTGACGCGTACTACTACTCGGCGGAGCGGCAGCTGCTCTTCTTCCGCATGATTCAGCAGCCGATCGCGCCGCTGGACTTCTCGCAGCCAGTCGCCTACCCGAACCTGGGCGCAGCTTACTATGAGCGTGGGGGCGTACGCTTTGCGCCCGACGTGTGGGGCGGTGGCATCTACGTGGAAGCGAGCGGCTGCACGCTGAGCTCGACCAACTCCCTGCACTGCGAGCCTGCGGAGTACTCGACTGCGAACATCTGCGACGAGTTTGACGCCTTTGAATCGGGCAGCTCGCCGGTGGCATACGACGGCTGCACACGCGACTCGGTCCCGACGGCGAGCCCTGTGAGCGGCGACTCGAGCGAGAGTGCGAGGTTCGGCCTGGTGCCCCTGCTGCTGCTGAGTCTCCTACTCATCGCTTCCACCGTGTTGGGCGGATGGCGGCTGGTCAATCACTTCCGCAAGGGCCAAGAGCCCACGGTCGAGATGAGACCCGCTGACAGTATGTTGTAAGCACGCTCGCGCTGAGGTCGCACACATGTTGGTAAGTTCTTTGACGACCTCGACCGGCGCGGGCGGAGCGAGAGCGACAGCTGCAGCGCGGGATCCTGGTAGTCAGCGATCAAACGCTTGACAGCATGGATCTAGGACCAAAGTCCAGATCAACGCATGGCGCGGAGCCAGGACGCCGCAGCCTGATGCGTGTCTCTTTTCTATCCAGCTCGCCGAGCGAGCAATGCCAGACCTCGAGCAGATCTGAATCGCCGGAGAGCGAGGATCCTAGCAAGCGAGAAGCAGTAGAGCGACGAGCAGCAGCGTTCGCTCACCTACAACCTATTCTCGCCCCGTCCTCTCGTTCCACCTCGGTGGACGGGGGGGGCGGGGCTTTCTTTCGTTTGTTAGAGCGTCACCAAGCATCTCTCCTCCCCATAACTCTCATAACCCAATCCCATCGCCCTAGACGGAGTTTAATCAGGATAGCCATATTATCCCTAGTAAATCGGCTCTCCTGCTTGCGCTCGACTGACCTGTTGCTATCATGATTCTAATCATTTTTGGAACTTTCAACTACTGGGTTTGTATGGAAGCGTAAAGTGTTGGTCACTTCCGACTGGCCTGTGCGGATGCTGAGGCCAACTTGGGCTGCATCAAGGGCACGATGGACTCGTGCTGAGGCTGCTGCGAGAGGATCTTGAACTATGGCTTGATGGGGTGTCGGTGTAGCTGGCTTGGGCTACGTGGTCGTTCCTGCTCTGCGCTGTAGGGGTACCGGACGAGGCACTGGCGCTGCTCGAATCGACATGATCGAGGCAAATGGGCGAAGGTGTTCCGTTGACGTTTGTCTTGCGCTTCTTGAAGCCTTCGTGAGGCTCGACGCGCACGCGCGTGTGCCACTTGGAAAAGCAGGTTGTGCGTTCATTCTTTCTCATGAACACGTGCAGAGGCACACCGCAGATGGTGCAACGACGGTGCGTTTGCTTGCCGCAGATGACGCAGAGCCGCTTGGCGGGAATCCTCTTGTTGTTGGCGTTGAAGGATGCCTTTCCCGCTGCCTCTGAGTCATGTTGCAGTGCGGCATCGAGGCGGATGTCGCGGGCTTGGCCGTGGTTGAAGAACTTCTGCAACTCGGGGGTTCGCTTGCGCTTACCGGCGGTCACGAGGTCCCTCGCCGCTTCCCTGGTGAGCCCAGTGGGCTTGGGCATGCTTGGCTGCATGTTGAACTCCACCTGCGCCGTATCGAGCTGCCTGCTCCTGTAGACGTGACGGACCATGTCGACAGTGAGGCGGAACGAGACAGTGCTGAGCGCTTCAGAGCGGTTCACCTTGTCGCGGAGGGCCTTTAGCCCGTCGCTGTCTTCGAGGTTGCTCTTCCTCGCAGCCTGTAAGTAGCGGTAGACCACGATGGCGTTGACAACGAGCTGCTTGTACGTGCGCAACGCGATGTTCTGGTCGCAGCTCAGATTCATGCACTGCGTGTTGGTGATCTGCTCCACGTACTGTGTGCTTCCGTCGACGCCGCCCTTTGCGACGTTGTATAGCTCCTGCGGTAAGCACTTGATGACATGCACGGGCCGCATGGGCCCCTTCAGAGCGACAAGCTTGCGCATGGCGCGCCACAGCCGGAAGTGCGAGCTCAGCACCGCCCCCTCCTCCTCGCCGAAGATGGCAGGTGGCTTGGGCGGCGCACCCGCTGTCGATGCTCTGGTGCGCCCATGTCGTGAGCTTGTCCGCCCACGGTTTCAGAGCGCGCTCCATGGCGAGCCGGGCGTCCGGAGGCACTTCAACGAGGCAGGCGTACAAACACGAACTCGTGCTGGCAGCAACGTAGAGCACGTGATCGATTTGGAGGACCACAGCTTGGTGCAAGACTTGCGCGCGGTGCTCGGCAGGTATGGCCTTCCACCAAGTCTCGTCCCCCACGTGTTCATCTGGGTGCTCACGATACGTGCGTCTACCGCGCCTCCAGGCGCGACGCGCGTCTTGATCTCGACGCTGCATAGTACTGACGATGCGTCGCACTCCGCGCCTGGAAGCCGGACGCGAGCGACTCCATCCGGCGAGACTGCGAGCCCCGGAACGGTCTTGTGCGGAATGAGGCCGACCTCGAACATGCACTCGCACCACGCGTCGGTTCGTCGACCAACGCAAGTATGTCTTCGAAGTCTTGCTGCGCAGCGGCCTCAGCACGAGCATCCTCGTCGCCAAGCTCCTCTCCTTCTTCGTCTTCGTCCCCTGTGTCCCGCTTGTCCAGGGGCACGAACTCGCTGTCGCTGTCGCTGTCGCTGTCGTCCTCCACGCGGTGGTTAGGCCTCGCCGATGCCATGATGTCGCAGTGCGGGCCCGACTCCACGTCCAAGCGCTGCGGCAGGGGCGTGCGAGCTGAGAGCAGGCACAAGGCACCCGCCAGGGCCGCCTGCAGCCGCGCGCCGCAGCGCCTGCGGCTCCAGCGCGCTCCGCGACGAAGTCGCGCGCGAGCTCCCCCCAAAGCCGCTCTGGGCGAACTGCCGAGCTCATCTCATCCTAACCACCACGCCTTCGGCCAAAATGAATAGGGGGCAGGAGCCTTGGGTCGCTTCGAGTGGGCCTCTTCAAGCTCGGCCCCATCGCTGCGTTTTTGATCGAATGCGGAACTAACTTCGCCAGACTCTAGGCCACTTTTTTGGAGCAAATCGGGAGTAAAGTACCCTCTTAATACGCTTTAGTGCCCCCTGTGCCGGGCGTCACCGAGGGACCCCCGCGTGGTAGGCGGATACGAGTAAGCATAGAGGTGTGATTGGGATAACACCGTAAGTGGCAAGAACTGATCAAATAAGGAAAAGCAAGATGGTCAATTAGTAATAGAGATTTCCTTCATGAGCATGAAGCGGTTGACGAATTTCGAGTAGGCCCTGCACGCGCAGAAGAGACGCACAAGCTCTCGCGGCTCGGGCCCACGACGTCCGCGCAGAGTTGTGCAGCGCAAGACGAGAGCTAGCTCTGCAGGTGTCAAGGTGAGGCCCGTGCGCTCAAAGGCGCACACTACAAGTTCGCGCCGTGCAGCGAGCAAACGCCGGTGGTCCTCTAGCGCCTCCAAGTCGCGGACAAGCGTCCTTGGGTCCGTTCCGGTACTCACGGGCTGGCGCGCAAAGTGCTTCTCGAGGCGCGCGCAGAGCTTGAAAAAGACCACCTTCTCCGTCTGCTCAAGGCGGTCCAGCAGCACGCGGCGCTGCACGTGCACGAAGGCGTCGTCCTCCTCCGCTTCGCGCCTGAGCTGCTTGCCCTGGCTCAGGGTGCTGTCCGCATGGCAGAAGCCACACCAGCGACGGCGGCCCACGCATGCTTCGCAGCGCGCATCGTAGTGCGACCCCTTGCGCCTGCGCTGCTCGCGCTGCTCGCGCTGCGCCTGCGTTAGCGCCGGTCTAGGCGGCCCTTCCTGCGCGAGCAGCCGCTCACGCCAGACCTCTTCGTACTTCTCCGCCGCTTGGCGCAGGCGACGCACCACATCGGCCTCGGCGCGGACCGCCTCACGCAAGGCGTCCACGCCCACCATGGCCTTGCACTTCGCTCGGTGCAGACGATTGCTTCTCTGTGGCAAGCAGTGAGCGAGAATGCAATGCACGCTTGCAGTGATGCTCGCGGCGCTGCTGTCACGGCGGAGAACGCCATAACGGACCGGGGCCCTGTTCTCATGTGTCCCCTGCAGGTCCTCTGCAACCGAGCGCTGCCGCAGCACTGCAGTGCTGCGTGCACGGATCAGGGGCACAGGCGCGCACGGCGAGCATGTGTCGAAGCGGCGAGAGGCTGCGGCGAGACGCTGCGGCGAGAGGCCGGGCTTGTACCTACGCCCTTTCGGATGAAGAATGCTGCCGTCGGGGCTGCGGAGAGCGGGTCATTGGTCGGCACGTAGACCAGGTTTTCGGTGGCTGGGTGACGGCAGCCAAGGCCCGAGCCGCCACGCATGCTCTCTCGCCGCCGATGAGCCGCCCGGCAACGGCAGCTCACGTGCGCCGGCAACGAGACTTCTCATGCTGGCGCTTCACACGAAATGAAGTTTGGCCTTGAGACCTTTCCTCATTCGGCGAGATGCGCCGCGCTCTTTCATTTCAGGCACTCAAAGGGACAACGGCGCGTCGTTGATTGCAACCAGCCCGAGATCGAGATCGCTGAGAGAGAGAGAGCGAGAGGGAGAGAGGGAGAGGGAGAGAGAGGGAGGGAGAGATCACGCAACGCGAAGAAAAGATGAATCCGTCCAGCTTTCCAACCCCCGCGCGGATCTGCCGGTTCGCCTGGCTGGCTGCCTGGCTGCCAGGCTGCCTGACTGCCTGGCTGCCTGGCTGTCTGGCTGCCTGGCTGCCTGGCTGCCAGGCTGCCAGGCTGCCTTGCTGCCTTGCTGCACTGCACCTGCCTCTGCACCCTCGCGTCGACGCATGGAGTCGATCGGAGCGCAGCAACCCCAATCGTTGGCACTGCAGGCAGGCTACGCACGGCTGCACGCTCGGGCCCGGACCAGGCCTCACTGTCAGGCCTGTCGCTCTTGACCACCAAGCTGATGGCCGCCGCGGACATCGCTCCGAAGCCGCGGCCCCTGCCCAAGGCGGTCAAACCGAGCGAGCGTCTTTCGCCATCGCGCCTTCGCGTCTGCGCACCAGCTCGCACGGCCGTGAACGTGCCGGAGCGGGCGCAAGCGCGCGCAAGCGACGGGTCTCGGACTCGGAGGCTGGCACTGCACGCTTGCCGCGGTTGGTCGCCGTTGGTGCGCTACGCGGCGGGCGGTCCGGTCCATGCAGGATGGCCGCGCGGGCCACTCGGCCCCGGCGCAGTCAGGGAGCCGCCACATGCGCGTCTGCCGGCGGACGAGTCGGGCGCGACTCGCTGGGGCGCGCTCCCGGCCGGGCCGAGTCCGCCGAGCTCGAGTCCGAGGCTGAGTCCAAGTCCGAGTCGGACCCCGACACAGGCAGGCTCTGTGAGGTGAGTCCGAATCCGGGTCCGGGCCCGAGGCCGTGGAGGCGGCGGTTGGGTCGGCTTGCGATGCCCGCGAAGGCCATCCTCGCTCTCGAGCTTGGCTCCAGTGCGCTGGGAGGGAAGATGCTTGACTTCTTGCAGCAGAGAGGCCTCAAGGACGAGCGCATGCCCCAGCCCAGGGCGGATGGTCTGGCGCCTCTCAGGCTGAAAACCTTCGCGCGCCCACTCGTGTGGCTGGAAGTAGCTCCCTCACCGCCTTCCAGCCCCTCCCAATCCTTGTCCTCACGGAGGCGGAGCATGGCTTGGCCGCGCGCACAAGCAAGCAAAACCAGAATTGCAATTCACACGGGAGCAAAACAGCCGCAGCATCAGCAAGCAAGGAAAAAAGTGCAACTCCAGCCATGGCGTCGCGCGCGACGCTCGTCGCCGTGCTCGCACTCCTGGCAACGCACGTTGCTGGTCAATGCACGCCTGCATCGACCTCGACCGCCCCAGCCTACCCGACCAGCTCGTCCGCCTTCACCACGAGTGGGCTCGTCAGCATGGCCACGTCGACGGAGAACATTCAACTGCGCTTCACGCCCAACTCGCCCCCGGCCGGCTGGGACGACTACACCAACTGCCCGCATGAGGCAACCGGCCTGCTCGCATGGGAGGACGCTGCAACCTGGGGAGGATCCGTGCCGGCCAACGGCGCGGCCGTCACGCTGCCCGCCAACACCAAGGTGCTCGTGGGCGGCTGCTCCGTCCCCGCCGGCACCGTCTTCGGCCTCATCACCATTCCGGCCACCTCCGAGCTCATCTTCGCCGACGAGGACATCGAGTTCGCCACCACCGGCATGTCCGTCCAGGGCAAGCTCGTCATGGGCTCCGAGACCTGCCGCATCAACAGCAAGATCGTCGTCACGCTCCACGGCAGCCGGCCCGCTAGCCTGCCGGCCACCGCGACGTACAAGGGCATCGTAGCCTCGGGCAGCGGCGTGCTGGACCTGCACGGCGCCATCTACCACCCGACGTGGACGCGTCTCTCCGCGACAGCGTCGCCGGGCGGCACGGAGCTCTTTCTGCAGCACCGCGTCAACTGGCAGCCTGGACAGACCATCATGATCACCGGCACGGAGATTAAGGACTCGCGCGACTGGCACCGCAACGAGGTGCGCACCGTCGCGTCCGTGGCCATCAACGGCGAGTTCTCGCGTGTCACGCTCACGTCAGCACTCAGCTACACGCACTATGGCGGCTCCGAATACCAAGCTGAGGTGGGCCTGCTCTCGCGTAACATTGTCATCCAGGGCGATGTCTCGTCCGAGCCCACCGACACGACCCCGCTCGTCTGCAGCGACAACCTCTACCGCTCGTACCCATGCGAGAACACCTTCTTGACGGGCTTTGGCGGCCACACCATGGCGGCCGGGCCGGACGCCACAGCGCGCTTCGAGGGCGTCGAGCTTTACCGCATGGGCCAGACCAACGCGCTCGCACGCTACCCATACCACCTGCACCTGGTGGGCGAGGGCGGCTCGCGCTCGTACCTCAAGCACTCTAGTATGCACCACACCTTCTTCCGCTGCGCCACCATCCACGGCACCAACAACACCCTCATGCAGGACAATGTGGCCTACGACGCCATCGGCCAATGCTTCTACTCGGGCGAGGACGGCGTTGAGGTGAACAACACGCTGGCGTACAACCTGGCGGCGCACGTGCACTTCATCGGCTACCCGCAGCACTCCGGCGCGCAGTTCATCGACAACGTCTACAGCAGCAGCGATCTCATTCAGCCCGCCGATACCACGGCCAGCGGCTTCTACATCACCAACGCGAATAACCGGTACTACGGCAACGCGGCTTCGGGCGGCTACGCAGGCTTCGCCATTGTCAAGCTGCCGCGGCCCATTATGAACTTTCAGACCACGGGCGAGATTATCCCGGGGCACGGGCCGGACCAGCAGCCCATGCTCGAATTTGACGGCAATTCCTGTCACTCCACGGGCTTCTGGTGGGTGGTACGTCCTCAGCCTTGTCTCGCTTGTCGGCTGGCTGGGCCAAAAGAAAAACTAACCAACACGCACGCGTGTACAATGCACAGATGTCCGGCTGCGTCTACGTCGGTGGCCAGCTCGAGCACGTGGGCGACACCACGCAGCTCGTGTACAACCCGGGACGCCAGCCCTTTGGCCGCGACACGCAGTGCCTGACCAACCCAGACAGCGAGAGCATCTACAACCGGTACTCGGAGTGCCCCCTGGTGATGAACAACACCAAGGTCTTTCTGTGCAACTGGGGCATCAACAATTGGGGTCAACGGTCCACTATTAATGGCGTCGAGGCGCACGACACTGTGCGCGCTGTGGCCGTACTGGGCGCGCACTTTGTCACCAATGTGCTCACGGTATGCCGCACCGGCAGCTTCGTGCCGGAGCAGCCCGAAGAAGGGTACTACGGCACGCGCTGGTACAACGGGCACATGGGCTTCGAGTGGTATGACACTGCGCAGTACCACCTGGTCGACGGCATCACCTTCCGCAACTGCGGGGCGCCGCCGGTTGACCCGAACGACCCGTACGACTTCGGCTCCCCAGTGTGGCGCGTGCTCACGCACTCGGACCGCTACGTACCAGGCCACCTGCAGTCGACCAAGAACGTGCGCTACGAGAATGTCAACTCCAACTACCTGGTCATGCCCAATGGGCCAGATACTCTCGCGGTGAGCGGCAACCTGAGCAACTGGATCGACGAGGACGGCTCGGTCTTTGGCAAGTCGTCGCCGCAGCTCATCGGGTCGCGGCGCGGCGGCATGGAGTGGTGGCGCCTCGACGACGCGTGCACCTCGGAGAACAACGATTATTGGTACTCTTGCGATCGCATCTCGCCGTACACAGGCCTGCGCCGTGGCGTCGGCAGTTTCTACATTGAGCACAATGCGGCACTCAAGGCACGTTTCGACAGTGGCGAGATCTGCGGCAACGGCGAGAGCCCGCGACTCCCCTGCCCGACCATCGGCTCCGTTGTGCATCTCGGCCAGCAAGGCGACCCGGCCGAGGTGGGCCTGGCGCTCTCGTCGAACACGGTGGTGACCGGGCCGACGAACGGGCTTGGGTGGCTTATCCTCTTTGACAAGGGCAGCCCGACGTCGGCGACCTTCAACTTTGCGCAGATCGACGAGGACGACCTCGTGCTTGTGGCGCTGCCGTACCCGCCCGGCACGAGCTTTGACATTCGCTACAAGGCCGCGTACTGGTGTTACGCTCCACTCTACACATGCGAGGTGCAGCTCTCGGCGGCCGCCTCGCTGAGTGCCGTCATCCAGGGCAACGGCGACCTGTACTACTACGACACGAATCGCGGTCTGCTTTTCTTTCGCTTTGTGCAGCAGGTGATGGACCGACTCGACTTCTCGCAAGCGCCGGCCTACGGCACCCTGGGCACGACATACTTTGAGCACTCCGGCATGCGCATCGCTCCCATCATGTGGGGCGGCGGGATTGAGCTGATCGCCACGGGTTGCACACTCAACCCAGCCGACAATGCCTACTGCACGCCGTCGACCTACTCTCAGGATGGCATCTGCCAGGATCACGGGTTCGCGTCGGGCACGGTGCCAGTAGCGTACGATGGCTGTGCCCAGTCGGCTGGTGGTGGAGGCGGCGGCAGCAGCAGCAGCTCTCCAACGATGGTGCCGACACCTCTCCCGACGCCGACAGCAGCGCCGACCTCGACCGAAGCCACGACTGCGCCTACGACTGCGCGGCCGACGACTTCCGCGCCCACGGTGTCAGCACCGACCACATCGACGCCGGAACCCACCACAGGCGCAACGGCGGAGCCCACCACCTCTGACGAAGGTCCCTTTTGTAACTGGGGCGCAGAGCTCGTCCAGGGCGAGTTGCTCGACGCCTTTCCGAACGTCAACTCGTGGCAGGCGTGCCAGACCCGGTGCCGCCAACTTGAAACGAGCGGCTGCCTCGCGTGGAGCTGGTATGAGGACGATGGCGTCCCCTACTGCAACCTGTATTCGCAAATCACCGGCGTGACCATCGAGCCCGATTTTATCTCTGGCGCGCTGGAGTGCGAATCGGCGCCCATGACCGCGGAGCCCACAACTGCAGAGCCGACGCCAGCGACTGAGGCGCCCACCACGTCAGCACCGACCGCACCGACGCCGGATCCAACGACTCTCGCAACGGCGGAGCCCACTGCCTCTGGCGAGGGGCCCTTTTGCAACTGGGGCGCAGAGCTCGTCCAGGGCGAGTTGCTCGACGCCTTTCCGAACGTCAACTCGTGGCAGGCGTGCCAGACCCGGTGCCGCCAGCTTGAAACGAGTGGCTGCCTTGCGTGGAGCTGGTATGAGGACGACGACGTCCTCTACTGCAACCTGTATTCGCAGATCACAGGCGTGACCATCGAGCCCGAGTTCGTCTCTGGCGCTTTGGACTGCTAAGGAAACAAAGTAAATAAATGTCTGGCCATTCACAATAAGACCACTTTCCATTCGTCCTGCCGCTTTCGTCTCGTGACATGAGACTCGCAGTCTTCGTGCGGCATCCTGTGCAACCGGGCCTGCGCCCAGAGTGGCAAAGCGCAGCGTCGCAAAGCGCAGCGTGGCAAAGCGCAGCGTGGCAAAGCGCACTGGCTGGAGCGTGTCAAAGAGGGGCGGCCTACGACGATGGGCTGCTTGCCTCCCAAAGGGCAACGGAGTTTGTCTTGGGGCGCCGACACGGCGGCTGACCCTGCAACCGCGTGGCGCCGAGTCGGAGGTGGCGCACGGCGTGGTCGCGCAGCAGCAGGAGAGGGAGCGAGCGGCTGGACGCGGCCTCTCTCTCTCTCTCTCTCTCTCTCTCTCTCTTTGGTCTCTCTCTCTCTTTGGCAATTCGGGGCGGCCTACGCGTCGATACGCCATTTGGCCCAGCCAGTTCGGCACGCCACAGAGATTTCCGGCGGGGTCAGGGAATCAAGGGCGGGACGAGCACAAACGGCGCTGGGACGCGAGCGCGAGGGAGCAGCGCAGAGAGAGCGCGGGCGCGGGCGCGGGCGCGGATGCGGGGCCGGCGAACGCAAAGGCGAGGCCCGCGCGGCGCAGCGCCCTCCGCGTGGCGCGGCCTTGGCGCCGCGCGCCGACTGCGACTCGCTGCGCTCGCGCGAGGGGCACGGGGAGGCGAAAGAATCTGAGGCGGCGGCGCGGCGGCGACGGTTGCACAGTTTTCGTCACGGGAACCGAGCTGGTTACAAGTCGAGCGCGCTGTGACGCAAGTGAACGTTGGTGCGCGCGAAGTGACGGCGCGAGGAACGGGGCGCTTCAGAGCTTATGCGATCGCGTATGAGCATGAATCGGTGAGGCGGCGGCGCGGCGGCGACGGTTGCACAGTTTTCGTCACGGCCACCGAGCTGGTTACAAGTCGAGGCCAGGCTTGAGCGTGCCGTGATGCAAGTGAACATTGGTACGCGCGAAGTGACGGCGCGAGGGACGGGGCGCTTTAGAGGTTATGCGATCGCGTGTGAGCATGAATCGGTGAGGAGGGCGAGCGGCCGCAGTCTGTTACGATGAAATGGTTAAACTTATAGCGCGGATCTGGGCTTGCAACGCAAGTCGGCGCTGCGTTGCGCAAGTAAGATACGCGGCCTTACGTTTGATTGGTGCGGAGGTCGGTTGCGGATCGCCTCGGCCCAAGCGGTGCCAGGCTGGCCCGCCGGGCGAGTCCCTTTAAAAGCCCAACAGGCAGGCGCTCTGCGCTAGCCCTTGCGCGCGCGCGCACGCTCACGCCCGCGCTCGCGCAAGCGCGTGCGTGCGTGCGTGCGTGCGTGAGAGCAAGCAAGCGAGCAGCCGTGCGAGCAGGCTTGGGAGAGAGCGTGCCTGCAAGCGAAGAAAACAAGGCTCAGATCACCACGGCGACACAGCTCGCATCGCAGCCGCCAGTCCTCCTAGCCTCGCTCGCTGCCATCGCGCACGTCGAGCTCGCCACCAAGGACGTTGACGACTGGAGCACTTGTCTCGCCGAGCAACACGAACCGTGACGCCGCGATGGACTCGTCCGACGCCCCTGGAGGCTTCGGCGAGTGCGCCAACCTGGAGGAACTTGCCCACGCACCATCTTCCTTCAATGCCGGCTTGCTGAGCACGCCCCGCGAGCAGAGCGTCCAGGCTCCTGCGCCGACTCCGGTTGGTGAGAACCACCTGCTTGCACTCGACCGCGACAACATGCGTCCCTACCAATCGCAGCAGCAATGCTTCCAACTTGGAGACCTGTCTCAAGCCATTTCCGAGGTGAGAACTGAGCCTCGCCAGCCTGCAGGCAACCAAGCTGGTGCCTCTCAGGAGCAACTTGAAGAATTGCATCGCTACAAGAACCTGGCGGTCAACCTGAAGGCCGCCCTGGACCAACACCAAACCGAGACTGCTGAGTACACAAAGCATTACTCCGCCGTGGTTGAGAGCTTTATGATGTACAAAGAGGCAATTCGGGAGCAGCACGCGACCATGGTCGCTGAGCAGGAGGGGCTTGCCCGCCTCCATAAGCTTCAGCTCGAGGCTTCGGCGCAGGAGACAGCGCTCGCTCAAGAAGAGCTGCAGCATGTGAAGGACCTTCTCGAACATGAGCGGGTCGAGCACAAGGATGTCCTCGAGGTTGCGCGCAAGGAGCAGGAGCAGGAGCGCGAAAGGCTCGCTCGTGAGGGCGTGCAGCTCGAACATGCTCACCAGCAGGTCGAGAAGCTGCGTGATCACTTGAAGCTCAACTGGCAGCAGCAAGAGCAGCAAGGCGAGCAGTTCAAGCGCGACTGCGAGCAGCTTGCACAGGAGCGCGAGCAGCTTGTGCGCGACAAGCGGCAGCTGGTGCAGGAGCGCGAGCAGCTGAAGCGCGAGTGCGAACCGGTGGCGCAGGAGCGTGAACGGCTGAAGCGCGACTGCGAGCAGCTTTCGCAGGCGCGAGAGCAGATCATGCGTGACAGTCAGCAGCTCGCGCAGGAGCGCGAGCTGCTGAAGCGCGAGCGCGAGCCGGTGGCGCAGGAGCGTGAACGGCTGAAGCGCGACGGGCAGCAGCTTGCAGAGGGGCGCGAGCAACTTGTGCGCGACAAGCTGCAGCTGGCGCAGGAGCGCGAGCAGCTAAAGCGCGAGTACGAGCAGATGTCTCAGGAGCGTGAACGGCTAAAGCGCGAGGGACAGCAGCTTTCACAGGAGCGCGACCAACTTGTGCGCGACCAACTGCAGCTGGCGCAGGAGCGCGAGCAGCTGAAGCGCGAGTGCGAGCCGGTTGCGCAGGAGCGCAAGCGGCTTGAGTGTGATCGCAAGCAACTGGAGGACGAGCTGCAGCGGCTCAAGCGCGAGTGCGAGCAGCTCGCGCACGAGCGCGAAGGGCTGAAGCGCGAGTACGAGCCGCTTTTGCATGAGCGCGAGCAGCTTGCACTTGAGCGCAGCCAGGTGGAGCGGGACGGTCAGCAGCTTGCACATGAGCGCGAGCAACTGAAGCGCGACGGTCAGCAGCTCGAGCATCAGCGCGAGAAGTTGAAGCGCGAAGGCGAGCAGCTCACGCACGATCGTGAGCAACTGAAGCGCGACGATCAGCAGCTCGTGTCCGAGCGTGAGCACTTGAAGCGCGAGAGCCAACAGCTCAACGACGACCGTCAGCACCTCGCGCACGAGCGCGACCAGCTCAAGCATCAGCACGCGCGCGCCCACGAGCAGATCCTTGGTGAACGTGAGCAGGATGTGGCGGAGCGCCGCCAGCTTGAGCTCAAGCGCGATCAGGAGCGCGAGCAGCTTGCAGCTGATCGTTCTGAGCTTCTCAAACTGCGCGAGCATTGCCAGACCCAGGCTGAGCTTGAGCTGCAGCAGCAGGCGAAGCTCGAGGAGCTGAAGGCTGCTTACGAGGACCAGCTTGCCCATGCAAACAAAGCCTGGGAAAAGAAGCTGGAAGAGCTTGGTATGGCGTCCAGGAAGAAGCAGGCCAAGCTGAGGCTTGCTCTGGACCGGGAGCGCACCAAGGTCATCTTCAGCGCCGTGGCGCAGACTCCGCCGCCTGCCGCGCGTAGCCACGCCGCAAAGGGCCCGGCGACGAAGGAGGCGCCTTCCACGATGCTGCGGGCGCCGCATCCTGTATGTCAAACCACGACCGACGGGTTGCCGGGAAGCAAACGGCCGCGCGAGACGACGCCGGCGCAGCATCTCGAAGATTGCACCGCCATCGAGGGTCCGGCGAGCAAGAAGCGCCGTATTCCGGACGCTTGAATCGGGTCTCGCGCACTTTTGCGCACAGCTCCAGTCGGAAAGATCTTCTCTTGCAGAACGCAGCAATAAGCGGCAGCAGCAATTGTGCAGCAACCTGCGTGGCAGTTGAGCAAGAGCAAGAGCACGAGTATGAGCACCTGGCGTGACATCACGGCCATCACTGTCACGGTCGCGGTTACGCTGGACACAGGCACCGGCACCGGCACCGGCACGATGATCATCATGATCATCATGAAATCCCCTGAATAGGCCTTTAAATTTTCAACAATAGCCCTTTAAATCGCAGCAAGCTTGCATTCTGTGAGTCACGGTGCATTCACGCGAAGAATGTCGTTGCGCGCTGCGTCCGCTGCGTCCGCTGCGTCCGCTGCGTCCGCTGCATCCGCTGCGTCCGCTGCGTCCGCTGCAGCTCGGCTAGCTCGTTCCGTAGGGTGCGCGTCTCGCGGCGTGAGAGCTTGCGGCGCGAGCCGGACCACGGGAGGACGCGGTCGGGCAATCATCGGTCCCATGCACGATGGGACGAGTCTCGCCTCGGCGCCAGGTCGGAGTGTCGCGCCTGGGATCCCTGAGAGGATTTCCTGCACGCGCGTCCATGTGAAAGAGGCTCCGCAGGCCCTGGCTCGATTGCCTGGTGGCGCCGGCCCAGCCGCTACATACATACACACGCAGCTGGCGAGCCTGGCCTCGGCGAGAGAGCTCTTTCTCCCCACCCCTCTCTGCTGACAGCCTGAGGCTCTCTCTCGCCCAGGCTGCTGACAGGCTCCTCCCGCTACGGGAGGCTAACGGCGCTCACAGTCAGGGGCCCAGCCGCTGCGCCGCAGCGTCGCAGCGGTCGGGTCGGCCCAGCTCGCTCGCCGCGGGTGGGAGGGAGCGAAGTGACCCGACTACTGTCGGCCCGCCGCCACCTCCAAGGCGAGCCACGCGCGAAATTCTCCGAGCCAGACATTGGCATTCATCATCACAGTCAGTGCGCATCGCCAGGGGCCCAGGACCGACAGAAGGAGAACAGAGTGGATCTCTCCGACCATCGCTGGCTGCGTGGAGCATGTGCGGCCGCGGGACGTGTATGGACGTCGGTGCAGACAAGTTTGCTTGCATTCTAAGTTAGAGCGCATGCTCGTCACAGCGGTCGAGATTCGTCCCAGGTCCCGCGCGCGAGATTGAAGCCATGCGAGCCTCTCCGACCCAATCGCTCGACCCAAGAGGCGAAGGCAGAACTCAATCCTGAAAACGCAAGCAAGAGAACAAGAGCCACAAAAGCCATGAAGGAGAACCTCAAGATCGTAACGCTTGTCCTGTCTTTCGTCGTTGCACGTCACGGTGTGAGTGCGCAATGCACGCCAACGTCAACGGCCGACGCGCCAGCCTACCCGGATAGCTCAAGCGCCTTCAGCACCAGCGGCCTCATCGGCATGAGCTCCGCGACGGAGAACATTCAGCTGCGCTTCACGCCCAACTCGCCGCCCGACGGCTGGGACGACCGCGCCGACTGCCCGCACGAAGCGTCCGGGCTTGTGGCCTGGGAAGACGCCGCTACCTGGGGCGGATCCGTGCCCGCCAGCGGCGACGACGTGACCCTGCCGGAGAATACCAAGGTGCTTGTGGGCGGCTGCTCCGTAGCCAGCGGCACGGTCTTCGGCACCATCACCATCCCGGCCACCTCCGAGCTCATCTTCGCCGATGAGGACATCGAGTTCGCCACCACCGGCATGTCTGTCGAGGGCAAGCTCGTCATGGGCTCCGAAACCTGCCGCATCAACAGCAAGATCGTCGTCACGCTCCACGGCAGCCGCCCAAGCACAATCCCGGCCGCCGCCACGTACAAAGGCATCGTGGCCTCCGGCAGCGGCGTGCTGGACCTGCACGGCGCCATCTACCACCCGACGTGGACGCGGCTGGCGGCGACCGCCTCCCCGGGCGACACCGAGATCTTCCTCATGCACCGCGTCAACTGGCAGCCCGGTCAGAGCGTCTTGCTTACCGGTACCGAGCTCAAGGACTCGCGCGACTGGCACCGCAACGAGGTGCGCACCGTCGCGTCCGTGGCCATCAACGGCGAGTTCTCGCGCGTCACGCTCTCCGAGGCGCTCGACTACCGGCACTACGGCGGGCACGAGTACCAGGGCGAGGTGGGCCTGCTCTCGCGCAACATTGTCATTCAGGGCGACGAGGCCTCCGAGCCTACCGACGCGACGCCCGTGGCCTGCAGCGACTACTACTACGACTCCTACCCGTGCTACGACACGCACCTGACGGGCTTTGGCGGCCACACCATGGCGGCCGGGCCGGACGCCACGGCGCGCTTCGAGGGCGTCGAGCTCTACCGCATGGGCCAGACCAACGCGCTCGCGCGCTATCCGTACCACCTGCACTTGGTGGGCGAGGGCGGCTCGCGCTCGTACCTCAAGCACTCCAGCATGCACCACACCTTCTTCCGCTGCGCCACCATCCACGGCACCAACAACACGCTCATGCAGGACAACGTGGCGTACGACGCCATCGGCCAGTGCTACTACTCGGGCGAGGACGGCGACGAAGAGAACAACACGCTGGCGTTCAACCTGGCGGCGCACGTGCACTTCATCGGATACCCGCAGCGCGGCCTGGGCCAGTACATCTCCAACGTGTACAGCAACAGCACCTTCACCCAGCCGGCGGACTCGACGGCCAGTGGCTTTTACATCACCAACTCGCGCAACTCGTACGTTGGCAACGCGGCGTCAGGCGGCTACTCGGGCTTTGCTGTCGTGTACCTGTCATCGCCCATCATGAACGCGCGCGAGAGCCCGATTGTGCCGCACAGGCAGCCCTTTATCGAGTTCGACGGCAACTCGTGCCACTCGGCCGGCTGGTGGTGGCACAGCGCCGCCTGCATCTACGTCGGCGGCCAGCTGGAGCATGTCGACTCGACGACTGATGCGCTCGTCTACACGCCGGGCCGCGCTGCCACGCGCGCGACGCGCTGCCTGGACAACCCGAGCTTGGCGTGCCCCCTGACCATGACCAACACCAAGATATTTCTGAGTCGCTGGGGGCTCAACAACTGGGGCAAGCGGTCCACCATCGACGGCCTCGAGGCTCACGACACAGTCCGGCCCGTGGCCGTCATCGGTTCGCACTACGTCACCAACATGCTCACAGAGTGCAGGACGGGCTTCGTGCCGGAGGCGCCCGGCACCAAGTTTATCGAGACGCAATGGTTCAACTACCACGTTGGCTTCGAGTTTTACGACACATACCAGCGCCATGTAGTGGACGGCGTCACCTTTCGCAACTGCGGCGACTCCACCACGTCGGACCCGAGCCCAGTGTGGCGCTTCCTGACGCACTCAGACCGTTTCGTGCCGGGCTTCATCCAGGCCACGCTCAACGTTGTGTACGAGAATGTGGACAGGGCAGCGCTCGCGCTTCCATCTGTGCAGGACGAGCTCGCCATCAGCGGCTACCTGGCCAACTCCTTCGACGCGGACGGCTCCTTCTTTGGCTCATCCGCTTCGCCCAAGCAGATTGGGTCTGCTCGCGACGGCATCGAGTGGTGGCGCCTCGACGACGACTGCATCATGCACGGCGACCTGTGGTACGAGTGCGAGTACGAGTCGCCGTACACGGGCAAGCCGCGACGCACCGCGAGCCTCACGGTTGTGTACAACGACGAGACGGCCGAGGAGATCGCCAATGGACTGCGGTGTGGCAACGGTTATCCAGCTCCGTGCGATCGCCTCGGGTCGGCCATGCACCTTGGTCAAGACGGCGACCCCGAGGTGGTCGGCCTGCCCATCAAGGACAACGCCGTCATCACGGGGCCGGCCAATGGCTTGGGCTGGCTGCTGCTGTATACGGACGGCAGCCCGGCTAGCGCGCGCTTCGAGCTAGCACAGGTCGACGAGGATGATGTCGTGCTGGTTGCGCTGCCGTACCCGGCCGGCACGAGCTTCTCGGTGAGCTACAAGGCGGTGTACTGGTGCAACCCATCGTGGTGGTCGGCGTCGGCGGACCCGACGTTGTGTGAGCAGCCGTACACGGCGGTGGACTCGTTGCAAGCGGTCTTGGACCGCAGCAAGGGTGACGCGTACTACTACTCGGCGGAGCGGCAGCTGCTCTTCTTCCGCATGATTCAGCAGCCGATCGCGCCGCTGGACTTCTCGCAGCCAGTCGCCTACCCGAACCTGGGCGCAGAGTACTATGAGCGTGCGGGCGTACGCTTCGCGCCTGACGTGTGGGGCGGTGGCATCTACGTGGAAGCGAGCGGCTGCACGCTGAGCTCGACCAACTCCCTGCACTGCGAGCCTGCCGAGTACTCGACCGCGAACATCTGTGACGAGTTTGACGCCTTTGAACCGGGCAGCTCGCCGGTGGCCTACGACGGCTGCCTCTTCGCCAACGGGCCGACGACGAGCTCGCCCACCACGGCGCCGACGACGAGGGCGCCCACCACGGCGCCCACCACGAGGGCGCCCACCATGGCGCCGACGACGAGGGCGCCCACCATGGCGCCGACCACGAGGGCGCCCACCATGGCGCCGACCACGAGGGCGCCCACCACGGCGCCGACCACGAGGGCGCCCACCACGGCGCCGACCACGAGGGCGCCCACCATGGCGCCGACCACGAGGGCGCCCACCACGGCGCCGACCACGAGGGCGCCCACCACGGCGCCGACCACGAGGGCGCCCACCACGGCGCCGACCACGAGGGCGCCCACCACGACGCCCACCACGAGGGCGCCCACCACGACGCCCACCACGAGGGCGCCCACCACGGCGCCGACCACGAGGTCGCCCACGTCTGCCCCGACCCCGCTCTTGTCTACAAAGGCACCATCCACGACTCCGACGACGCCCTCGCCCTCGCCCTCGCCGAGCGACTCATGCGAGGTAACGTTGAGCGCAGACCTGTACATCCAAGGCAGCAAGCTGGACCAGGTCTCCGCGTCGAGCATCGACGCGTGCGCGCAGGCGTGCACCACACACACGGAGTGCGGCATGTTCAACTATCAGGCCAGCAACAACCGGTGCAACCGGATGGTACGCGCGGACCATGTGGTGGTGCTCAAGTCGGGTTGGTCTTCGGGTATCATAACTTGCCCCGAAGAGGACTCCGTGCAGCGCAGCTGCAAGGCCACGTTCAAGAAGGAGGCCGACGGCGCCCCGATCGCGACGCTGAGCGGCACGGAGGGCTGGAAGGCTTGCCAGCAGGCGTGCGCCACGGACTCTCTCTGCAAGTACTGGGGCTGGCGGAGCAACAACGGCAAGTCGTGCGACCTCTTCGAGTCCATCACGGGCTGGCATTCGACCTCGTACACGTCCTACATTGGCCCTGCGGACTGCGACGACCTGGACGACCCCGTCCTTGCGAGATAATTAGATGATGAGACTAACCCCCCAGCTGAGACTACTAGCCTACTAGCCTTTAGTTACACGTGACGCGGTTGCGGGCCTTGCGGCGAGATCGAGCGCGAGATCGAGATCACGCAAGCTCTCGGCGCGCGCACCAGCGAAAAGCTCAGTCAGGCTGTCTGCCAGTGGCCCCGGGCGGCGGCTGCTCTCTCTCAACAGGGCTCAGCAGGCGAGAGCCCGAGAGCTTCCTGGAAGGCAGGCACCACGCGCTCGGCCCCGGAGCCGATCTGCGCCGCGGCTGCAAGCTCTCCGCGCGCTGCGGCTGCCGTGCCAGTGAATCACAGGCCGCCCGAGACCGTTGCAGGCTTGCAGCTGCCACTGGCCGCGCTCCGATTCTTGAGAGAGCTTGAAGCTCGGCAGCGGCCGGAGCAGAGGCAGCAGATCCCAGCGCGTGCACACAGAGTCTCGAGAGCGACCTGAGCCTGGCGAGCAGCAAGCAGCCTGCCACCAACCACCTGGCCGCCGACTCGGACTCGGAGGACCGCGGCAAACGACTCGGCCTCCGACCAGCGACCGCGCAACGGCGGCGCGCGCTCGCGGCTGGCCTGGCCAACAACCTCGCGCGCCGCGCGCCGCGAGACTTGGAGGCCGACGCTGTCGCGCTGGTGCGGGAGGGCGCGCGCCGCCGCCGCGGTGGCGAAAGACCGCGGGCTGGCGCGGGCCGGCGAGCGGCGCGCCGCGGCGGCGTACGAGCGCGCGAGGGCGCACGAGACGGAGCGCGAGGCGACTCGGAGGGACCGCAAGGAGCCCTGGCGCTCGCGGGCGGCGACGAGCCGGGCGCAGATCTCGGAGGCCGCCCGGGGGGGGCGGGACTCGGAGCAGGGCAGGGCTGCGCACAGTCAGCGCGTGGGTGCATGACCGCCGCGCGTGCGGGCGGCGCAGACCGAGACGAGGCCCGGCTCGGGCTGCACATACATGGGCGTGGGGACGTGGGACTTGCCGTCTGGGACGAATCGGAAGCGGGCAGACAGACCGCCCGAGTCGGAGTCGGAGTCGGCCAGCCTGCCTGCCTGTGGCCTCGCAGACGCTCGGAGGCAGCTCGCCCGCCAGCGCGAGAGCCTGCGAGCCAAGTCGGGACGAGGCGAGCATGGACGAGTGGGTGGGCACCCGTCCATGGGGCAAGCAAGCTCGAGCTAGTTTCAAGTTAGATCTCTGGCACTGCACTCACTGCAAAGAAGTGACCCGACTACCGTCGGGCCGACGATGCTTTCAACGACGCTCCCCTCCCGGCGCGACTTCCGATGGCGACCTGTGCGGCGTCCTGGAGTCGAAGCAAGCCTGGTCTGCCCTTGGCTCGCCTCCGGTGCCTTAAAGAGCTTGGTGGCCGCAAGACTGCAGAGCGCGCAGCAGCAGGATGCGCAGCAGCAGCTGGGCAGCAGCTGGGCAGCGGCTGGGCAGCAACAGCAGCAGCGGCAGCCGCAGCAGCCGCAGCAGCAGCAAAATTCAAACCCAAATCGGCACAGCCGAACCCGCAACATGAAGACGACTTCCACCGTCGTGGTGCTGGCACTGGCCATTGCACGTGCCGACGCACAATGTACGCCAGCGTCAACTAGCAGCGCGCCGGCCTACCCTGCCAGCTCCTCCGCCTTTAGCACGAGCGGACTTATTGGCATGGATGATGCCGCGGAGCTCGTGCAACTCCGCTTCACGCCCAACTCGCCCCCGGATGGCTGGGATGACAGCACCGACTGCCCGCACGAAGCATCTGGCCTGCTCGCCTGGGAGGATGCTGCAACCTGGGGAGGATCTGTGCCGACCAACGGCGCGGCCGTCACGCTGCCCGCCAACACCAAGGTGCTCGTGGGTGGCTGCTCTGTCGCCGCCGGCACTGTCTTTGACACCATCACCATCCCAGCCACCTCCGAGCTCATTTTCGCCGACGAGGACATCGAGTTCGCCACCACCGGCATGTCCGTCCAGGGCAAGCTCGTCATGGGCTCCGAGACCTGCCGCATCAACAGCAAGATTGTCGTCACGCTCCACGGTAGCCGGCCCGCCAGCCTGCCGGCCACAGCGACGTACAAGGGCATCGTAGCCTCGGGCAGCGGTGTGCTGGACCTGCACGGCGCCATCTACCATCCGACGTGGACGCGTCTCGCCGCGACGGCCTCGGCGGGCGACACCGAGATCTTCCTCATGCACCGCGTTAACTGGCAGCCCGGCCAGAGCGTTGTGCTTACCAGTACCGAGCTCAAGGACGCGCGCGACTGGCACCGCAACGAGGTGCGGACCATTGCGGCCGTCGCCATCAACGGCGCGTTCTCGCGCGTCACGCTCACCGAGGCACTCGACTACTCCCACCACGCGAGCACCAAGTTCCAGGGCGAGGTGGGTTTGCTCACGCGTAACATCGTCATCCAGGGCGACGAGTCCTCCGAGCCTAGCGACACCACTCCGCTCGCCTGCAGCGACTCGACCTACTCCAGCTACCCGTGCGAGAACACCCACCTGACGGGCTTTGGCGGCCACACCATGGCGGCCGGCTCCGATGCCACGGCACGCTTCGAGGGCGTCGAGCTCTACCGCATGGGCCAGACCAACGCCCTCGCGCGCTACCCGTACCACTTGCATCAGGTTTTTGAAGGTGGTTCGCGTTCGTACCTGAAGCACTCGAGCATGCATCACACCTTCTTCCGCTGCGCCACCATCCATCGCACCAACGGCACTCTGATCCAGGACAACGTCGCCTACGACGCCATCGGCCAGTGCTACTACTCGGGCGAGGACGGCGACGAGGAGGACAACACCGTGGCCTTCAACCTGGCGGCCCACGTGCACTTCATCGGCTACCCGCAGCGCGGCGCCGCGCAGTACATCGACGACGTCTACAGCCATACAGATCTGATCCAGCCGGCTGACTCGACGGCCAGCGGCTTCTACATCACCAACACGCACAACTCGTACTACGGCAACGCCGCGTCGGGTGGCTACTCCGGCTTCGCCATCGTGCACATGGCGAGTCCGATCATGAACGCCCGCGACAGTCCCATCGAGCCGCACAAGCGGCCCTTTGTCGAGTTCGACGGCAACTCGTGCCACTCGTCCGGCTGGTGGTGGGGCAGCGCCGCTTGCATCTACGTCGGCGGCACGCTGAAGCACGTCGACGACTCGAGCCTGGACCTCGTGTACAACCCGGGCCGGTCGTCAACGCGCGACACGCGGTGCGAGGATGACGCGAGCAAGGAGTGCCCGCTCGTGACGACCAACACCAAGGTGTTTCTCAGCCGCTGGGGGCTCAACAACTGGGGCCAGCGCTCCACGATCGACAGCCTCGAGGCCCACGACACGGTGCGCGCCATCGCGGTCCTCGGCTCCCACTTCATCACCAATATCCTCACCGAGTGCCGCACGGGGTTCACGCCAGAGAGCCCCGGCACCAAGTGGCTCGAGACGCAGTGGTTCAACTACCACGTTGGCTTCGAGTTCTACGACGTCTATCAGCGGCACGTGGTGGATGGCATTACCTTCCGCAACTGCGGCGACTCCACGACATACACGCCAAGCCCGGTGTGGCGCTTCCTGACGCACTCGGACCGCTACGTGCCGGGCTTCATCCAGGGCACGCTCAACGTGGTGTACGAGAACGTAGACCGCGATGCCTTTGCGCTCCCGTCGGTCCCGGACTACCTGTCCATCAGCGGCCACTTGGCCAACTCGTACGACGCGGACGGATCCTTCTTTGGAACCTCGGCCTCGCCCAAGACCATCGGGTCGGCGCGCGGCGGCATCGAATGGTGGCGCCTGGACGACGAGGGCTGCACCAAGCATGGCGACCTGTGGTACGAGTGCGAGTACGTCTCGCCGTACACGGGCAAACCGCGGCGCACGGCGAGCTTCACCGTGGTGCACGACCAGGACATGGCGGACGACGTCAACAACGGTGTGCTATGCGGCAACGGCAACCAGATCCAGTGCGACCGCATCGGGTCGGTGATGCACCTGGGCCGCGAGGGCGACCCCGACGTGGTTGGCCTGCCCATCAAGAACAATGCCGTGCTCACTGGGCCGGCCAACGGCCTCGGCTGGCTGCTGCTTTACAATGACGGCAGCCCGGTGAGTGCCAAGTTCAACCTGGCGCAGATCGACGAGGACGACGTGCTGCTCCTCGCGATGCCCTACCCGGCCGGCACGAGCTTCTCGGTCAAGTACGTGGCAGCGTACTGGTGCAACCCGGCGTGGTGGTCGAGCGTGCCGACGGCGTGCGAGCACCCGTTCACGGCGGTGAGCTCGGTGCAAGAAGTCCTGGACAGCAACGGCGACGCGTACTACTACTCGACGTCGCGACAGTTGCTCTTTGTGCGCTTCGTGCAGCAAAAGATGGCGCCGCTCAGCTTCACACAGACGCCGGCGTACGGCAACCTAGGCACGGCCTACTACGAGCGGTCGGGCGTGCGATTCGCACCAAACATGTGGGCCGGGCACTTGCAGGTGGACGCGAGCGGGTGCACGCTGAGCTCGAGCAACTCGCTGCACTGCGAGCCGACGACGTACTCGACGACGGGTATCTGCGACGAGTTCGACGCGTTTGCGACGGGCAGCTCTCCCGTGGCCTTTGACGGCTGTGTGGCGAGTGGGAGCACCCTGACCGCTGCGCCGACGACGCGCTCGCCCACGAAGGCTCCTACGCCATTCCCAACCACGCGCTCACCCACCAAGGCTCCTACGCCGTACCCGACAACGCGCTCGCCTACCAAGGCTCCTACGCCGTACCCGACCACACGCTCACCCACCAAAGCTCCTACGCCTTACCCGACGACACGCTCCCCGACCAAGGCACCGACGCCGTACCCGACGACGCGCTCGCCGACGAGGGCGCCTACGCCGCTTCCTTCGGCGGCTCCTGAAGACGACTCGTGCTCAATCGCGACGAGCCCGGACCTTTTCATCCAGGGGAGCAAGATCGACCAAATCACTGTGTCGAGCATCGAAGAGTGCGCCTCGGAGTGCATTGCGCACGGAAGTTGCGGCATGTTCAACTTCTACTTCAGGTCCAGTGGCAGTCATCGCTGCAACCGCATGGCGCGGGCCGACCATGTTGTCTCGCTCAAGACGGGCTGGACTGCCGGTGTTATCACGTGCCCCGGCGACAGTGCAGTGCAACGCAACTGCAAGGCAGCGTCCAAGAAGGAAGTCATCGGGACTCCGATCGAGGAGCTCTCCGGCACGGCGAACTGGAAGGCTTGCCAGCTCGAATGTATCGCCAACCCCGACTGCCTGTACTGGGGCTGGGATAGCTACAACGGCAAACACTGCAACCTCTTTGCAGCCATTTCTGGCTACAACACGCAGAGTTACTCAGCCTACATCGGCCCTGCCGACTGCGATAACCTCGACGACCCGCTCCTGGCTTGATGATAAACGTTAACTTACCGCACAACGTCTCGTGCAATGCTAGGATGCAGGGCAGGATGATTTTAGAGAAAAGCTTTTTTTTAGATGTCCTCACAGTCAGCTCTCGCTGCCCTCTTGGTCCTGGTAGCTGTTCCACAAGCTCCTTGGCTGCGCAGTGCCGGTGCGAGCCAGCCATCGTTACCAAGTGTGGAGACGCCGCCGGCGCTAGATTGTCCGCCTGCCTCACTGTCTGAGTCAGGCTCAGAGCCTTCGGACAAACCCGATCTCGCCCACTGCACCAAGCCGCCTGGCCGCCAGACTTCGGCCATGGAGCTTCTCTCCAACTGCCCGCCGGGCGGGCGGCCGGTCCGGCCGGTGCATTGCCGCACGCTGCTCGTCGCGCCCGGCACATGTCGCTCGACCCGCCTCCCCACTGCAAAGCGGCGAAGCCAGACCGCCTGCTCAAGACGCTGGTACCCGGTACCTGCAGCCTGACTCACACCATGGCTGGACTCGGCCTCGCCTCGTCGGCCGGGCTCGGGGTCGGAGTCGATCAAGCCTGCCAAAGTGCGTGCAAGCGAGCGGAGCAGCCATGGCCAGTGCACGCACGAGCTTGCTCCCAGTGCAGTGCGCATCATGGCCGCCCTCGCTCGTTCGAGTTGCCGGCCGCGGCCCGCCGGGCCCCGCCCACGCTCGCTCGCTCGCTCGCTCGCTCCCTCGCTCCAAGTCGCTCGTGATCGCTCGCTCGCTCACACATCGAGATGCGCGCTCAGAGGGGACTGGACACGGGTGTCTGGCCGTTTGCAAGATGGCGCCTCTGGCCCTGCGCGGGCGCGCGCTCGCCACGGTCGGCGGCGTCGGCGGGCGGACGGCGGACGGCGCCCTGCCAATGGACGCCCGCCAGGACCCGCCCGCGATCACGAGCTTCGGCTCAGATCTGCTCCTCCCAGCCTGGACTGCAGTGGCAGTGGCGGCGAGGAGGGCGGCCGGCGCGCCACGCCACTGCGGCCCGGCTCGAGGCGGAAGACGCACGCAACGCCCCGGCTCCTGGCCCGCCGCCGGCCGCCGGCGGACCCCGAAGTCCCTGGCAAGGAGCGCCGCGGGGGTGGCTGGGCGCCAGGGGAAGCGTGGTGCGACGCACGAGCGCGGCGCGTGAAGTGCATGCGACTTCTCGGAGTGAGACGAGCAAAGACGAATCGCTAAGTATCGTAAACATGGCGCGCGCCGCTGCAGTGGGCGCGGCCGTGCTGGCGCTCCTCGCGGCCTACGCTCGGGCAGCATGTACGCCGACCTCGACCAGCAGCGCGCCGGCCTACCCGGCCAGCTCCTCCGCCTTTAGCACGAACGGGCTCATTGGCATGGATGATGCCGCCGAGCTCGTGCAGCTGCGCTTCACGCCCAACTCGCCCCCGGATGGCTGGGATGACAGCGCCGACTGCCCGCACAAGGCGTCCGGCTTGCTCGCATGGGAGGACGCCGCAACCTGGGGCGGCTCCGTGCCCGCCAACGGCGCGGCCGTCACGCTGCCCGCCAACACCAAGGTGCTCGTGGGCGGTTGCTCTGTCGCCGCCGGCACCGTCTTTGGACTCATCACCATTCCGGCCACCTCCGAGCTCATCTTCGCCGACGAGGACATCGAGTTCGCCACCACCGGCATGTCCGTCCAGGGCAAGCTCGTCATGGGCTCCGAGACCTGCCGCATCAACAGCAAGATTGTCGTCACGCTCCACGGTAGCCGGCCCGCCAGCCTGCCGGCCACCGCGACGTACAAGGGCATCGTGGCCTCGGGCAGCGGTGTGCTGGACCTGCACGGCGCCATCTATCACCCGACGTGGACGCGTCTCGCCGCGACGGCCTCGGCGGGCGACACCGAGATCTTCCTCATGCACCGCGTCAACTGGCAGCCCGGTCAGAACGTGCTACTGACGGGCACGGAGATCAAAGACGCGCGCGACTGGCACCGCAACGAGGTGCGCACCATCGCGGCCGTCGCAATCCGCGGCGCGTTCTCGCGCGTCACGCTCACCGAGGCACTCGACTACTCCCACCACGCGAGCACCAAGTTCCAGGGCGAGGTGGGTTTGCTCACGCGTAACATCGTCATCCAGGGCGACGAGTCCTCCGAGCCTAGCGACACCACTCCGCTCGCCTGCAGCGACTCGACCTACTCCAGCTACCCGTGCGAGAACACCCACCTGACCGGCTTTGGCGGCCACACCATGGCGGCCGGCTCCGATGCCACGGCACGCTTCGAGGGCGTCGAGCTCTACCGCATGGGCCAGACCAACGCCCTCGCGCGCTACCCGTACCACTTGCACCAGGTTTTTGAAGGTGGTTCGCGTTCGTACCTGAAGCACTCCAGCATGCATCACACCTTCTTCCGCTGCGCCACCATCCATCGCACCAACGGCACTCTGATCCAGGACAACGTCGCCTACGACGCCATCGGCCAGTGCTACTACTCGGGCGAGGACGGCGACGAGGAGGACAACACCGTGGCCTTCAACCTGGCGGCCCACGTGCACTTCATCGGCTACCCGCAGCGCGGCGCCGCGCAGTACATCGACGACGTCTACAGCCACACGGACCTGGTTCAGCCGGCTGACTCGACGGCCAGTGGCTTCTACATCACCAACACGCACAACTCGTACTACGGCAACGCCGCGTCGGGTGGCTACTCCGGCTTCGCCATCGTGCACATGGCGAGTCCGATCATGAACGCCCGCGACAGTCCCATCGAGCCGCACAAGCGGCCCTTTGTCGAGTTCGACGGCAACTCGTGCCACTCGTCCGGCTGGTGGTGGGGCAGCGCCGCCTGCATCTACGTCGGCGGCACGCTGAAGCACGTCGACGACTCGAGCCTGGACCTCGTGTACAACCCGGGCCGGTCGTCAACGCGCGACACGCGGTGCGAGGATGACGCGAGCAAGGAGTGCCCGCTTGTGACGACCAACACCAAGGTGTTTCTCAGCCGCTGGGGGCTCAACAACTGGGGCCAGCGCTCCACGATCGACAGCCTCGAGGCCCACGACACGGTGCGCGCCATCGCGGTCCTCGGCTCCCACTTCATCACCAATATCCTCACCGAGTGCCGCACGGGGTTCACGCCAGAGAGCCCCGGCACCAAGTGGCTCGAGACGCAGTGGTTCAACTACCACGTTGGCTTCGAGTTCTACGACGTCTATCAGCGGCACGTGGTGGATGGCATTACCTTCCGCAACTGCGGCGACTCCACGACGTACACGCCAAGCCCGGTGTGGCGCTTCCTGACGCACTCGGACCGCTACGTGCCGGGCTTCATCCAGGGCACGCTCAACGTGGTGTACGAGAACGTGGACCGCGATGCCTTTGCGCTCCCGTCGGTCCCGGACTACTTGTCCATCAGCGGCCACTTGGCCAACTCGTACGACGCGGACGGATCCTTCTTTGGAACCTCGGCCTCGCCCAAGACCATCGGGTCGGCGCGCGGCGGCATCGAATGGTGGCGCCTGGACGACGAGGGCTGCACCAAGCATGGCGACCTGTGGTACGAGTGCGAGTACGTCTCGCCGTACACGGGCAAGCCGCGGCGCACGGCGAGCTTCACCGTGGTGCACGACCAGGACATGGCGGACGACGTCAACAACGGTGTGCTATGCGGCAACGGCAACCAGATCCAGTGCGACCGCATCGGGTCGGTGATGCACCTGGGCCGCGAGGGCGACCCCGACGTGGTTGGCCTGCCCATCAAGAACAATGCCGTGCTCACTGGGCCGGCCAACGGCCTCGGCTGGCTGCTGCTTTACAATGACGGCAGCCCGGTGAGTGCCAAGTTCAACCTGGCGCAGATCGACGAGGACGACGTGCTGCTCCTCGCGATGCCCTACCCGGCCGGCACGAGCTTCTCGGTCAAGTACGTGGCCGCGTACTGGTGCAATCCGGCGTGGTGGTCGAGCGTGCCGACGGCGTGCGAGCACCCGTTCACGGCGGTGAGCTCGGTGCAAGAAGTCCTGGACAGCAACGGCGACGCGTACTACTACTCGACGTCGCGACAGTTGCTCTTTGTGCGCTTCGTGCAGCAAAAGATGGCGCCGCTCAGCTTCACGCAGACGCCGGCGTACGGCAACCTAGGCACGGCCTACTACGAGCGGTCGGGCGTGCGATTCGCACCAAACATGTGGGCCGGGCACTTGCAGGTGGACGCGAGCGGGTGCACGCTGAGCTCGAGCAACTCGCTGCACTGCGAGCCGACGACGTACTCGACGACGGGTATCTGCGACGAGTTCGACGCGTTTGCGACGGGCAGCTCTCCCGTGGCCTTTGACGGCTGTGTGGCGAGTGGGAGCACCCCGACCGCTGCGCCGACGACGCGTTCACCGACGCCGTACCCAACGACGAGGTCGCCGACCAAGAACCCGACGCCGTACCCAACGACGAGGTCGCCCACCAAGTCGCCAGCGACAACGCCGACGCGCACGCCGACAAAGAACCCGACGCCGTACCCAACGACGAGATCGCCCACCAAGTCGCCAGTGGCAACGCCGACGCGCACGCCGACCAAGAACCCGACGCCGTACCCAACGACGAGGTCGCCCACCAAGTCGCCAGCGACAACGCCGGCGCCGACGGCGACGCGCCTCGTGGGCGACGCCTGCGGCGTCTCAACGAGCGAAAACCTCTCGATCGCTGGCCGCAGGATCGCCTCCAAGACCGTCTCTGACGACAGTGCATGCGCTGAGGCCTGCGCTGAGAAGAGCAAGTGCGGAATGTTCAACTTTGACACGGCCACTGGCAAGTGCACGATGCTCAAGCGCAAGGATCACACCGTCACGTCGACGGAGGGCGTCGTGGCGGGCGTCATCTCGTGTGCGGGAGAAGACGAGCTGGAGCGGTCATGCAAAGCGAAAGGCACTGGCCTCAAGCTCACTGGAACAGTGGTCGACGCCTTCGACAGCAGTAACTGGAAGAAATGCCAGCAGCGCTGCGTCGACGACAGCTCCTGCGCCTATTGGACCTGGTTTAAGCAGGGCGGTAAACGCTGTGAGCTCCTCTCGTCCATCACTGGAACGGCCAGCGCCAAGAGTGGCAAGCGCGGTCCTGCCGACTGCGACGACCTTGATAATATTTAAAAACTGTGATAATCATGATACGAAGCTCTTGTTCCTCTTTCACTTTGTAGAACAATCATGATACGAAGCTCTTGCTCCTCTCGCTCTTGTTCTTCTCGCTCTTGTTCCTCTCGCTCTTGTTCCTCTCGCTCTTGTTGCCAGCCTCATTTCATTTCAAGAAAGGCAAAATCCGACCGAAGATCGACATTCGGCCCGGCAAGGCCCGCCAAGTCGGATGAATCTTCCCCTTCCAGACGCTAGCTTGCTTGACACCACCCCTCGGGTCATCATTCCCTCGCACGCTCGCTCCCTCGCACGCTCGCCCCCTCGCGCTCGTGCAGCTCGCTCGCCCAGACACTTCGCTTGCCCAGCGGTGGCCGTCCAGGCCATGCAAAACAAAATGGCCAGCATGTGGGACTTCCCTGCTGTGGGCATCGTGTGGCGCTCGTGCATTCGCGTGCGTGTTCTAACTGCTGTCCTCCTTGCTGGGCCACGTGCTGAGCCATGCGTCTGATTTCTTTCTCGCCCGCCCTCAGTGGCCTGCACGGCCATTCGCGTGCGCGTCAACTGTCCTCCTTGCTGGGCCATGGCACCATGCCCGAGATCTGCCCATGCGCTGCCACGTGGTCTGGCCGGCCGCGTCGGACGATGACAGCGCCAGCTTGATGCCGCGCGCACCTTGATTGCTCGCTCGCTACTGCCTCACAACGGCACAAGAGGCCGCCCGGGGCCTCACATGGCTCGCATGGCCCGCGCGGTCATCCCTTTCAACCTCCCAGGACGCCGTCGCCGGCGCTGCAATGCAGCACCGCATTGGAGGAAGCAGACCTGCATTGCCCACGCAAACCAAACCCTCAACCAAAACAAAAGCATGGCGCTCCATTGGCGTGCCATCCTCTTCTTCATCGCGACGACAGCCAGCCTCCTCGTCCACACCACGTTTGCGCAGTCCTGTTCGCCATCGTCGACGAGCGCTGCGCCTCGCTATGGCGCCAGCGCAAGCTTCCCAACCGGCAGCCTCATCAGCATGAGCACGGCCACAGAGAACATCCAACTACGCTTCACGCCCAACTCGCCGCCGGCCGGCTGGGATGACCGCACCAGCTGCCCACATGAGGCCTCCGGCCTGCTCGCCTGGGAGGATGCCGCCACCTGGGGCGGCTCCGTGCCCGCCAACGGCGCGGCCGTCACGCTGCCCGCCAACACCAAGGTGCTCGTCGGCGGCTGCTCTGTCCCCGCCGGCACCGTCTTCGGACTCATCACCATTCCGGCCACCTCCGAGCTCATCTTCGCCGACGAGGACATCGACTTCGCCACCACCGGCATGTCCGTTCAGGGCAAGCTCGTCATGGGCTCCGAGACCTGCCGCATCAACAGCAAGATCGTTGTCACGCTCCACGGCAGCCGGCCCACCAGCCTGCCGGCCACCGCGACGTACAAGGGCATCGTGGCCTCGGGCAGCGGCGTGCTGGACCTGCACGGCGCCATCTACCACCCGACGTGGACGCGTCTCTCCGCGACAGCATCGCCGGGCGGCACGGAGCTCTTTCTGCAGCACCGCGTCAACTGGCAGCCTGGGCAGACCATCATGATCACCGGCACCGAGATCAAGGACTCGCGCGATTGGCACCGCAACGAGGTGCGCACCATCGCGGCCGTCGCCACGAAAGGCGAGTTCTCGCGTGTCACGCTCACGTCAGCACTCAGCTATACGCACTACGGCGGCTCCGAGTACCAGGCCGAGGTGGGCCTGCTCTCGCGCAACATCGTCATCCAGGGCGACGCCTCGTCCGAGCCCACCGACACGAGCCCGCTCGTCTGTGGCGACCACCTCTATCGCTCGTATCCGTGCGAGGACTCCTTCCTGACGGGCTTTGGCGGCCACACCATGGCGGCCGGGCCGGACGCCACAGCGCGCTTCGAGGGCGTCGAGCTCTACCGCATGGGCCAGACCAACGCGCTCGCGCGCTACCCGTACCACCTGCATCTAGTGGGCGATGGCGGCTCGCGCTCGTACCTCAAGCACTCCAGCATGCACCGCTCCTTTTATCGCTGCGCCACCATCCACGGCACCAACAACACCCTCATGCAGGACAATGTGGCCTACGACGCCATCGGCCACTGCTTCTACTCGGGCGAGGACGGCGTCGAGGTGAACAACACGCTGGCCTACAACCTGGCGGCGCACGTGCACTTTATCGGCTACCCGCAGCACTCCGGCGCGCAGTTCATCGACAACGTCTACAGCAACAGCAATCTCGTGCAGCCCGCGGATTCGACCGCGAGCGGCTTCTACATCACCAATGCGTACAACCGGTACTACGGCAACGCGGCCTCGGGCGGCTACGCAGGCTTCGCCATTGTCAAGCTGCCGCGGCCCGTGATGCACTTTCAAACCACGGACGAGATCATTCCGGGCCTGGCGCCGGACCAGCGGCCCATGCTCGAGTTTGATGGCAACTCGTGCCACTCCACGGGCTTCTGGTGGGTGGTACGTCTTCTTGCTTGTCTTGCTTGTCGGCTGGCTGGGCCAAAAGAAAAACTAACCAACACGCAATGCACAGATGTCCGGCTGCGTCTACGTCGGTGGCCAGCTCGAGCACGTGGGCGATACAACGCAGCTCGTGTACAACCCGGGACGCCAGCCCTTTGGCCGCGACACGCAGTGCCTGACCAACCCAGACAGCGAGAGCATCTACAACCGGTACTCGGAGTGCCCCCTGGTGATGAACAACACCAAGGTCTTTCTGTGCAACTGGGGCATCAACAACTGGGGCCAGCGCTCCACTATTAATGGCGTCGAGGCGCACGACACTGTGCGCGCTGTGGCCGTACTGGGCGCGCACTTTGTCACCAATGTGCTCACGGTATGCCGCACCGGCAGCTTCGTGCCGGAGCAGCCCGAAGAAGGGTACTACGGCACGCGCTGGTACAACGGGCACATGGGCTTCGAGTGGTATGACACTGCGCAGTACCACCTGGTCGACGGCATCACCTTCCGCAACTGCGGGGCGCCGCCGGTTGACCCGAACGACCCGTACGACTTCGGCTCTCCAGTCTGGCGCGTGCTCACGCACTCGGACCGCTACGTGCCGGGCCACCTGCAGTCGACTAAGAACGTGCGCTACGAGAATGTCAACTCCAACTACCTGGTCATGCCCAATGGGCCAGATACTCTCGCGGTGAGCGGCAACCTGAGCAACTGGATTGACGAGGACGGCTCGGTCTTTGGCAAGTCATCGCCGCAGCTCATCGGGTCGCGGCGCGGCGGCATGGAGTGGTGGCACCTCGACGACGCGTGCACATCGGAGAACAACGATTATTGGTACTCTTGCGATCGCATCTCGCCGTACACAGGCCTGCGCCGTGGCGTCGGCAGTTTCTACATTGAGCACAATGCGGCACTCAAGGCACGTTTCGACAGTGGCGAGATCTGCGGCAACGGCGAGAGCCCGCGACTCCCCTGCCCGACCATCGGCTCCGTTGTGCATCTCGGCCAGCAAGGCGACCCGGCCGAGGTGGGCCTGGCGCTCTCGTCGAACACGGTGGTGACCGGGCCGACGAACGGGCTTGGGTGGCTTATCCTCTTTGACAAGGGCAGCCCGACGTCGGCGACGTTCAACTTCGCACAGATCGACGAGGACGACCGCGTGCTTGTGGCGCTGCCGTACCCGCCCGGCACGAGCTTTGACATTCGCTACAAGGCCGCGTACTGGTGCTACGCTCCACTCTACACGTGTGAAGTGCAGCTCACGGCAGCCACCTCGCTGAGTGCCGTCATCCAGGGCAACGGCGACCTTTACTACTACGATTCGACCCGCGGCCTGCTCTTCTTCCGTTTTGTGCAGCAGGTGATGGACCGACTCGACTTCTCGCAAGCGCCGGCCTACGGCACCCTGGGCACGACATACTTTGAGCACTCCGGCATGCGCATCGCGCCCATCACGTGGGGCGGCGGCGGAATTGAGCTCAGGGCCTCAGGTTGCACGCTCAACGCGGCGGACAGCGCCTACTGTGCGCCCTCGGCCTACTCGCAGGATGGCATCTGCCAGGATCATGGTTTCGCGTCGGGCACGGTGCCTGTGGCGTTCGATGGCTGTGCACAGCCGTCTGGCGGTGGAGGTGGTAGCAGCAGCAGATCTCCAACGATGATGCCGACGCCTCTCTCGACGGCGACAGCCGAGCCGACCCTCGCCGAAAGGACAACGGCGCCCACGACTGCGCGGACGACCGCCGCGCCAACTACGCCAGCACCGACTACACCGACGGCGGAGCCCACGAGAGGCGCAACGGCGGAGCCCACGGCATCTGACGACGGCCCCTTTTGCAATTGGGGTGCAGAGCTCGTCCAGGGCGAGCTGCTCGAGGACATTGGGGACGTTGACTCTTGGCAGGCGTGCCAGACCTGGTGCCGCGAATTCGAAACGCGTGGCTGCATCGCGTGGAGCTGGTACGAGGACGAAGGCGCCCTCTACTGCAACCTGTACTCGGAGGTCACTGGCGTCAACGTTGAGCCCAACTTTCTCTCCGGCGCGCTGGATTGCGGATCGGCGCCGACGACGAATGAGCCTGTCACGACAGACGCGCCGACAACGCCAGCCTCGGCTGCACCGACGACGGAGCCTACGACACGCGCAACGGCGGAGCCCACGGCATCTGACGACGGCCCCTTTTGCAACTGGGGTGCAGAGCTCGTCCAGGGCGAGCTGCTCGAGGACATTGGGGACGTTGACTCTTGGCAGGCGTGCCAGACCTGGTGCCGCGAATTCGAAACGCGTGGCTGCATCGCGTGGAGCTGGTACGAGGACGAAGGCGCCCTCTACTGCAACCTGTACTCGGAGGTCACTGGCGTCAACGTTGAGCCCAACTTTCTCTCCGGCGCGCTGGATTGCGGATCGGCGCCGACGACGAATGAGCCTGTCACGACAGACGCGCCGACAACGCCAGCCTCGGCTGCACCGACGACGGAGCCTACGACACGCGCAACGGCGGAGCCCACGGCATCTGACGACGGCCCCTTTTGCAACTGGGGTGCAGAGCTCGTCCAGGGCGAGCTGCTTGAGGACATTGGGGACGTTGACTCTTGGCAGGCGTGCCAGACCTGGTGCCGCGAATTTAAAACGCGTGGCTGCATCGCGTGGAGCTGGTACGAGGACGAAGGCGCCCTCTACTGCAACCTGTACTCGGAGGTCACTGGCGTCAACGTTGAGCCCAACTTTCTCTCCGGCGCGCTGGATTGCGGATCGGCGCCGACGACGAATGAGCCTGTCACGACAGACGCGCCGACAACGCCAGCCTCGGCTGCGCCGACGACGGAGTCTACGACACGCGCAACGGTGGAGCCCACGGCATCTGACGACGGCCCCTTTTGTAACTGGGGTGCAGAGCTCGTCCAGGGCGAGCTGCTCGAGGACATTGGGGACGTTGACTCTTGGCAGGCGTGCCAGACCTGGTGCCGCGAATTTAAAACGCGTGGCTGCATCGCGTGGAGCTGGTACGAGGACGAAGGCGCCCTCTACTGCAACCTGTACTCGGAGATGACCGGCGCCAACATCGAGCCTGACGTTGTCTCTGGCGGACTGGAGTGCGGCTCAGCGTCCCCGAGTGCAGAGCCCACGACCGCTGAGCCCACCTCGGCAGCACCCACGACTGCCCAGCCTACGCCAGCCACGCCGGCGAAGCCATTTCCTGTCGATAGCCCGCAATGCACCTGGGCTGAGCGGGCCGTGCAAGGCGACGTGGTGCGTTCCATGAACCGAGTGCGCTCCTGGAAGGCCTGCCAGAACAAGTGCCGTAAGCGCAAGGCGCGAGGCAAACGAGGCTGCGAAGCATGGACCTTTTACAAGGACAAGGAGGTGCGCTTCTGTATTCTCTACTCTCGGGTCACAGGCGTCACCACCGAGCCCGGCTACATCTCTGGCGCGCGGGAGTGCTAAGCAAAACCTGCAACTACCTTGCTTATAAATCTTACGAATTCAGATTGTCTCTTTCATGTTTCATTCGCACGGACAAGCAATGCGTGGGCTGCCGCTCCCAATGCACGAATTTTGCAGTTGTGTCGCCGTGTCTGCGGAGCTCTCCGCCATGGCGTGATGTGGCATAGCGCAGCGAGCTAGCTAGCCTTTTGACCTGCTCCTTATTAAGGAGGGTGGCAAGCGCTGTGAGCCCCTCTCACTCGATAGGAAAGAAAAAAAAGACGACGATCGCCGGCGTAGCCCGACCAGAAATCGACACTCAACCTGGCAAGGCCCGGCAAGTCGGATCAATCTTCCCCTCCCGGACGCCCGCTTGCTTGCTATAAGTATTTCCCCCGGGCCCTCGCTCCCTCGCACGCTCGCTCCCTCGCACGCTCGCGCCCGAGTGAGGGAGCTCCCTCGCAAGCTCGCACGCTGAGCTCACACTTCTCTCGCCCATGCGCGGATGCCAATACGTTGCCCACCACAGGGAAGCCCAACGTGCTGGGCCATCCGCCACGCGGTCAGATTGGCCTCCACGGCCATTCGCGTGTGCGTCAATTGTCCCCCTTGCCGGGCCATGGCACCATGCCCGAGATCTGCCCATGCGCTGCCGCAAGCACACGTACATGGTCCGGCCGGCCGCGTCGGACGATGATTGCGCCGGCTTGATGCCGCGCGCACCTTGATTGCTCCACTCGCTCGTTCGCCCGTGCCTCTTACTTACTTACTCACTTACTTACTTACCTACAACGCCGCGGGGCCGCGCGGGGCCTCACATGGCTCGCATGGCCCGCGCGGCCATCACCTCCAACCCTCGCTTCATCGACTCCACGGCTTCCAGGAAGGACGCTGCCGCGCCGGCGCGGCAGCAAGCAAACCTGCATTGCCCACGCAAACCAAACCCTCAACCAAAACAAAAGCATGGCGCTCCATTGGCGTGCCATCCTCTTCTTCATCGCGACGACAGCCAGCCTCCTCGTCCACACCACGTTTGCGCAGTCCTGTTCGCCATCGTCGACGAGCGCTGCGCCTCGCTATGGCGCCAGCGCAAGCTTCCCAACCGGCAGCCTCATCAGCATGAGCGAGGCCACAGAGAACATCCAACTGCGCTTCACGCCCAACTCGCCGCCGGCCGGCTGGGATGACCGCACCAGCTGCCCACATGAGGCCTCCGGCCTGCTCGCCTGGGAGGACGCCGCCACCTGGGGCGGCTCCGTGCCCGCCAACGGCGCGGCCGTCACGCTGCCCGCCAACACCAAGGTGCTCGTCGGCGGCTGCTCCGTCCCCGCCGGCACCGTCTTCGGACTCATCACCATTCCGGCCACCTCCGAGCTCATCTTCGCCGACGAGGACATCGACTTCGCCACCACCGGCATGTCCGTTCAGGGCAAGCTCGTCATGGGCTCCGAGACCTGCCGCATCAACAGCAAGATCGTTGTCACGCTCCACGGCAGCCGGCCCACCAGCCTGCCGGCCACCGCGACGTACAAGGGCATCGTGGCCTCGGGCAGCGGCGTGCTGGACCTGCACGGCGCCATCTACCACCCGACGTGGACGCGTCTCTCCGCGACAGCATCGCCGGGCGGCACGGAGCTCTTTCTGCAGCACCGCGTCAACTGGCAGCCTGGGCAGACCATCATGATCACCGGCACGGAGATTAAGGACTCGCGCGACTGGCACCGCAACGAGGTGCGCACCGTCGCGTCCGTGGCCATCAACGGCGAGTTCTCGCGTGTCACGCTCACGTCAGCACTCAGCTACACGCACTATGGCGGCTCCGAATACCAAGCTGAGGTGGGCCTGCTCTCGCGTAACATTGTCATCCAGGGCGATGTCTCGTCCGAGCCCACCGACACGACCCCGCTCGTCTGCAGCGACAACCTCTACCGCTCGTACCCATGCGAGGACTCCTTCCTGACGGGCTTTGGCGGCCACACCATGGCGGCCGGGCCGGACGCCACAGCGCGCTTCGAGGGCGTCGAGCTCTACCGCATGGGCCAGACCAACGCGCTCGCGCGCTACCCGTACCACCTGCACCTGGTGGGAGACGGCGGCTCGCGCTCGTACCTCAAGCACTCCAGCATGCACCGCTCCTTTTATCGCTGCGCCACCATCCACGGCACCAACAACACCCTCATGCAGGACAATGTGGCCTACGACGCCATCGGCCACTGCTTCTACTCGGGCGAGGACGGCGTCGAGGTGAACAACACGCTGGCCTACAACCTGGCGGCGCACGTGCACTTTATCGGCTACCCGCAGCACTCCGGCGCGCAGTTCATCGACAACGTCTACAGCAACAGCAATCTCGTTCAGCCCGCCGATACCACGGCCAGCGGCTTCTACATCACCAACGCGAATAACCGGTACTACGGCAACGCGGCTTCGGGCGGCTACGCAGGCTTCGCCATTGTCAAGCTGCCGCGGCCCATTATGAACTTTCAGACCACGGGCGAGATTATCCCGGGGCACGGGCCGGACCAGCAGCCCATGCTCGAATTTGACGGCAATTCCTGTCACTCCACGGGCTTCTGGTGGGTGGTACGTCCTCAGCCTTGTCTCGCTTGTCGGCTGGCTGGGCCAAAAGAAAAACTAACCAACACGCACGCGTGTACAATGCACAGATGTCCGGCTGCGTCTACGTCGGTGGCCAGCTCGAGCACGTGGGCGATACCACGCAGCTCGTGTACAACCCGGGACGCCAGCCCTTTGGCCGCGACACGCAGTGCCTGACCAACCCAGACAGCGAGAGCATCTACAACCGGTACTCGGAGTGCCCCCTGGTGATTAACAACACCAAGGTCTTTCTGTGCAACTGGGGCATCAACAACTGGGGTCAACGGTCCACTATTAATGGCGTCGAGGCGCACGACACTGTGCGCGCTGTGGCCGTACTGGGCGCGCACTTTGTCACCAATGTGCTCACGGTATGCCGCACCGGCAGCTTCGTGCCGGAGCAGCCCGAAGAAGGGTACTACGGCACGCGCTGGTACAACGGGCACATGGGCTTCGAGTGGTATGACACTGCGCAGTACCACCTGGTCGACGGCATCACCTTCCGCAACTGCGGGGCGCCGCCGGTTGACCCGAACGACCCGTACGACTTCGGCTCTCCAGTCTGGCGCGTGCTCACGCACTCGGACCGCTACGTGCCGGGCCACCTGCAGTCGACTAAGAACGTGCGCTACGAGAATGTCAACTCCAACTACCTGGTCATGCCCAATGGGCCAGATACTCTCGCGGTGAGCGGCAACCTGAGCAACTGGATCGACGAGGACGGCTCGGTCTTTGGCAAGTCGTCGCCGCAGCTCATCGGGTCGCGGCGCGGCGGCATGGAGTGGTGGCGCCTCGACGACGCGTGCACCTCGGAGAACAACGATTATTGGTACTCTTGCGATCGCATCTCGCCGTACACAGGCCTGCGCCGTGGCGTCGGCAGTTTCTACATTGAGCACAATGCGGCACTCAAGGCACGTTTCGACAGTGGCGAGATCTGCGGCAACGGCGAGAGCCCGCGACTCCCCTGCCCGACCATCGGCTCCGTTGTGCATCTCGGCCAGCAAGGCGACCCGGCCGAGGTGGGCCTGGCGCTCTCGTCGAACACGGTGGTGACCGGGCCGACGAACGGGCTTGGGTGGCTTATCCTCTTTGACAAGGGCAGCCCGACGTCGGCGACGTTCAACTTCGCACAGATCGACGAGGACGACCGCGTGCTCGTGGCGCTGCCGTACCCGCCCGGCACGAGCTTTGACATTCGCTACAAGGCCGCGTACTGGTGCTACGCTCCACTCTACACGTGTGAGGTGCAGCTCACGGCGGCCACCTCACTGAGTGCCGTCATCCAGGGCAACGGCGACCTGTACTACTACGATTCGACCCGCGGCCTGCTCTTCTTCCGTTTTGTGCAGCAGGTGATGGACCGGCTCGACTTCTCGCGGGCGCCAGCCTACGGCACCTTGGGCACGACGTACTTTGAGTACTCCGACATGCGCATCGCGCCCATCACGTGGGGCGGCGGTGGAATTGAGCTCACGGCGAGCGGGTGCGCCAAGAATAGCGCGGACAAGAAGTACTGCAGGCCGGTCAGTTATAGCACGGCAGGCATCTGCGAGGATCATGGTTTTCCAGCGGGGAGCACGCCCGTCTCGTATGACGCCTGTGCCGTCCAAAACGGTGCCGGATCAGAATGCACGGTGGAGACGAGTGAGGGCCTCCGTATCGCGAGCGGCGTGGTGGCCAAGTCGACGGAGGCGAGCGTGTCTGCGTGCGCGTCGGCGTGTGAGGCACATCCCAAGTGTGGAATGTTCAACTTCGAGACGGCCTCGGGCAAGTGCTCGCTGCTCAAGCGCAAGAAGCACTCCGTCTCGGTGGACTCAGGTGTGACGTCGGGCGTTCTAACGTGCCCTGGGGACGCGGCCAGTGTGCCGCGCACGTGCAAGGCGGCCAAGTCGGGCTCCAAGCTGACGGGCACGGTGTTAGACGACGTGGCGACGAAGAACTGGAAGGATTGCCAGGAGCGCTGTGCGGCCGACAGTGCGTGCGCCTTTTGGACGTGGTTCAAGGAGGGCGGCAAGCGGTGCCAGCTGCTGTCGGATATCTCCGGCACGACCAAGGCCAAGGGCGGCAAACGCGGACCGGGCAACTGCCGGGACCTGAACAATCCTCGTCTCCTCCCGTGATGACGCTGGTTGGAGGTTGAACAAGGTTCACCGGCCTGCGCCAGACCGCGGATTCGATGATACGTGCGTAAAATGAAAATGAGGAACCTGTAATTCCTTTCTTGCTCGCACTCTCAGTCGACTTGAGAAGCTTATAGCTAGTGTACTGCGAAGATGAGCGACGAGTTCGCTGACCCCCCACGCGCTCCCCGATCCAATCCTGTCCCTCTTTGTGCTTCACTTTTTCATTCCTTCTTGGACTTGCTGATTGCCGTGTTCCCACGGCCAAAGACACAGCGCAGCACAGTGCGCATAAAAAAGTAAATGAGCAACAGGTTGAGAATGGCGAGGAACGGCCAGGCCACGGCAATGGTGCGCAGCAGCGTGCGGCCAATGACGATCTCGGAACGCGAGTTGGAGTTCGGAAATGGCTCGTCCGGCACGGGCAGGCCAAGCGCGTCGCAGAGCGGCTCCCATCCATCCTGCACGGTCATGTCGATGAGATGGTCGGGCGGGACCTCGGCGCGCACACTAGCCACGTAGGCCTCAATGCCACGCACGCAGTCGTCGACGTTAATCTCATAGTCCCAGACCGTGCGGATCCAGGGCGCGTAGGTAGCGTTCCACCAGATCTCCTTGTGTGTGCAGCCCATGTTGCGCTGCAGGCCGTGCGAGAAGGGCCCGACTAGGTCGCCCCAGGTCGGGATGAGCCAGTTGAACGGGTAGCCCGTGATGGAGCTGAAGGCGCGCGCCTGCTCGATGAAGCTCTCGGCCCAGACCGTGGTATTCTCGCGCGTGAGCAACAGCACTTTGGCCTCCGGGGAGCGCGCCAGGAACTCGCGCCAGTAGAAGCACATGGGCACGTCCACGGCCGCATCCTTGCCGCGCGCCAAGACCGTGTCGATCCACTCCTGCATCGCCTCGTCGCTGCCGGCCATGGCGCGGCCAGCCACCACGTGGTCCTCGCCGGCGCAGTCCTCGCCGTGGTACACGCTCAGGCCCAGCTTCTCCAGCGCCGCCTTGACGGACTTGGTCCCGGACTTGGCCAGCGCCGCGCTCACCACGCGCATCTCCTTCTTTTGCGGTACCTCCGCGTCGTCCAGCTGCACGCCCGTCGCCACGCGCAGCATCAGGTACAGGTTCGTCTGCCGGAACTGCTCCATCCAGCCTGCGCCTGCCTGCGCTGCGTCCGCCATTCTGCCCGCCTGCGCGCCTGCCTGCGCGCCTGCCTGCGTGCCTGCGTGCCTGCGCGCCTGCCTCGCGCTTCGTGTGATGCGATTCTGCGGTGCTGGCCAGCTGCTGTCGGAGTCCTAGACTCCTAATGCACGTCACGGTCGAATCGGCCAGCACGTGCGTGAAGCAGGATGACGCAAACCTGCTTAGGCCTATTGTCGTCAGCCATTGTCAGGTCACAGTCCGAGTCAGTGCATGAGAGTCCGAGCCTGAGGCAGGCCGCGTCGTGACCATGTCACGCGAGCAGAGTAGGCCCGAACCGAGCGGCCGTGCCCTGCGCCCCTGCAGGCGGAAGCCCGACGCGAGACTCGGACCGCGAGGCCGCGGCGCACTGCAGCCGCGAGGCGCCGCGACTCGGTTCGGTGGGGCGGGCTAGGCTCTTGCGTCGTGTCTACCTACGTCTACCAACACAGGCATCGCACTGTCGTCATGCTCAGCGTAATCTCGCACGACGAGGGCTCCTCGTGCCGCCGGCTGAACCTCCCGCGTCGCGGCACAAGGCAGCGCCGCGGCCGCCGCGGCCGCCAGCGACGAATTCATCGACGACGAATCAGGCCGTGGCCGCTCGGATGAGGGCCGGCTCATCCAGCTCGGAGGCTTGGCTTTGGCGAATGTGGATTGTGTCAGATGGTTGCTCGGCTGCCGCCGCCGCGCCGCGGCGTGCGCAACGCACATTCTCGCCGCGCGGAGCCGGTCGCGCCGGCGCGTACAAAACGCGGCGGCGACGTCCCGGCGGCGTCCGCGACGGCGCAGCACGCGCGGTCCGGGCCGCCATCTTGGACCCGGCCTCGCCTCGCGGCCCTCGCGGCTTGCGAGGCTCGTCGAGGCAGCCGCTCAGCTGCCGCTGCACGGCCTCATCAAGAGTTTCTGAGTCAGCATGGCATCAGCGTGGGTCTCGCTCAGCTGATCCCGAGGCGCGTGCTGGCCAGCGCCGTCACGCCGCCTGCCAGCGCCTGCCAGTGCCTGCAACTGGAGCAACTTTTAATTTCGACTTGGAGCGGGGCCGGGCAACAGGCGGCCGCGCCGCCGGCGAACTCGCGCAGAGGCGCGCGACTCGGACTCGCAGCCTGCCGACTCGCGCTCGTCAGTCGCAGCCTGACTCATGAGCAGACTGCCGACTCGGACGCGGCGGCAGCGGCAGGCGCAGGCTGGCCGCGCGTGACTCTGACGGCGGCGCGCGCGCGCAGGCGGCAGAGCCCCATCGCGAGCGGCGCGCGGCGCGGCGGCGCGGCGGCGCGGCGCGGTTCCCCGGGCGCGCGGCGCGCGACGCGGGACCTGGGCGGGAGACTGGACTGCGCCGGATCGGGCATCGGGAGCGGGGGCGCGCTCGTGACGGCGGCTCCAGGCGAGAGAGAGGCGCAGCAGAGCAGAGCGGAGCGGAGCGAGAGAGGGAGCGAGGGAGGGAGCATGGCGCGCGCGTGGGCCGCGGCCGTGGCGGCGGCGCTCGTGGCCCAGACGTGCGCAGCGGCGTCGCTGTACGAGCTGGTGCTGATCGGGCCGAACATGAACTCGGCCACGCCGTCGCTGTACCGGGACGAGGTGACCAAGGTGGCGGCCTCGGGCGGCGCGTACGCGATGCTCTTCGAGACGGGCGCCGTGGTGGCGTGGGGGAGCACAGAGTCCGGCGGCAGCCCGTCGCAGACGGTGCAGGCCAAGATCAACTCGGGCGTGGCGGACGTGGTGGGCAGCCGCATGGCCTTCGCCGCGCTCAAGACGGACGGGTCCGTGGTGACGTGGCCGTCCTCCAAGGCGTGGAGCGGCGGCGACAGCTCGTCCGTCCAGTCGGACCTGACCGACGTGACGGCCATCTTCAGCAACGACTGGGTCTTCGTGGCCACCAAGGCCTCCGGCGAGCTGATTGCCTGGGGCGACGACTACTACGGCGCAAGCATTCCGACCGACCTGGACATGTCGGTGGCCGTGTCGACCATCGTGTCCACGCGCCGCGCCTTCGCCGTCCTGCGCACGGACGGCTCCGTCGTGGCCTGGGGCGAGGACGACTGGGGCGGCGACACGAGCGCCGTGGCGAGCGACCTCACAAGCGGCGTCACGCAGATCGTGGCGGCCGAGGGCGGCGCCTTTGCGGCCATCAAGGACGACGGCTCCGTCGTCTGCTGGGGCAACGCCAAGCGCGGCGGCGATGCCTCGCTCGTGCAGTCGGAACTGGTCGGGGTCACCTCCATCGTCGCGACCTTCGACGCCTTCGCCGCCATCACCGACCTGGGCACCGCCGTGGCCTGGGGCGACAGCGTCTCGGGCGGCAACCTGCGCTCGGTCTCGGACGTTGTGCAGCGCGGCGTCGAGTCCATTGTCGCAAACAAGTTCGCCTTCGCCGCGATCAAGGCCGACGGCTCCGTCAAGACCTGGGGCGATGCCTTCTACGGCGGCGACTCCACGCTCAAGGGCGTCGAGGCCGACGTCGAGTCCATCGTCGCCACCTCCTTCGCCTTTGCCGCCACCAAGAAGGACGGCACCGTGCTCACCTGGGGCGCCGACCAGTACGGCGGCTCGCTCACCAGCGTCGAGGGTGACTTCTTCTCCATGTTCAAAATCTCACAGCTCAACGCGCGTTGCAACGGCGGTACCAAGTACTCCTCCAACACGCTCGAGACGTGCGCGCGAGAGTGCGCCAGCCGCTCTGCATGCGCGTACTTTAGCTTCAACTACGACGAGTCCACCGTCGATGAGCGCTGCACCACCTACGCCGCGGCCAAATGCACAAGCCCACTTATTGCCACCAGCCAGACGCTCTACATCCTCGACACCGACATTGAGTACGCCGAGCGCAGGGACCTTGCCAAGCAGGCGCTCAGCGAGCGCAACGTCCAGGCCATTTACGCCAACGACTGGTCCTTCCTCGCCGTCCTGAAGGACGGCGCCGTCTCTTGGGGCGCTGCCAACTTTGGTGGCAGTATCGACACTACCCTCCCGGATGGTTCAATTGAGCAGGTCATTCCCAACGCGAATGGCTATGGCCTTCTCTACAAGGTCAGTGGCTGAGGAGAATGACGAGGAGGAGGCGACGGCAGCAGTGTGCTGGAGCAGGTGTCTGAAGGCGGCGGCAGCAGCACTGCTGGAGCAAGTGTCTGGAGGCGGCGGCAGCAGCACTGCTGGAGCAGGTGTCTAGAGGCGGCGGCGGCAGCACTGGTGTCTGGAGGCGGCGGCAGCAGCACTGCTGGAGCAGGTGTCTAGAGGCGGCGGCGGCAGCACTGGTGTCTGGAGGCGGCGGCAGCAGCACTGCTGGAGCAGGTGTCTGGAGGCGGCAACACCCGAAGCAGCAGCTTTGAAGGCGATGCCGCGAGGAGGACCATCCTGCAGGCCTGCGGGCCGATTTCCTCTGCATTTTGCGAGCCCATGGAGAGAGAGAGAGAGAGAGCGCGCGCGCCACGACACCATCAGGCCGGGAACATCTTATGATTTGTACGCTATTGTGAGAGCGAGCTTTAAAAACCTTTTCCTGTGGCAAGTCGCTTGCTCGCCGTGAACACGGTCGACAGCAGCCTCCAAGTCCGCGACCCAGGGCTTGTCACCGTGAACACACTCTGGCCCATGGCCGGCACTGGCATGGCCGGCCGAAACTGAAGTCCGTCCGAAGACAAACAAAACAACCCCCCAAGCCATGGCCGCTGCGTGGGCGAGCGCCGCAGCGCGACTCGTGCTGGCCGCGGCCGAGGACGGCGTGGCGGCCGGCAACGAAGCGCCCGTGCTGGTGCTGGACAGTGGCGCGGAGCGCGATGGCGGGCGGCGCGGGTTCCTGGTGGCGACCGAGCTGCTGAGGCTGCGCGGGGCCTGGGCCGACCCGGCGCGGCCGCCCTTCGTGTACGTGCTGGCGGCGCGCGAGGCGGCGGCGCTGCAGGCGCTGCAGGCGGATGAGCGCCTGCGCACGCTGGCGCGCCAGGACGTGCTGGACTTCGCGCGCGTGGACCTGGACGCCCTGGCGAGCGGGGCCTGCAGCGCGGCGCTGACGCTGCTCCGCTCCGGCCGCCGCGCCAGCGAGGACGAGCCGTGGCGCGGCGTCATCATGCCGGTGCTCGCCAGCGATGCGCCGCCGCTGCGCGCCGACGCGCTGCGCCTGCTGGATGGCGACCTGCAGCAGGGCGTGCAGGGGGCCGAGGACGCCGACGCGGCCAGCAGCCCAAGCTGGCGCTTTTGCGAGGTGGCGCCCGCGGCGCCGCCGCTCGGCGACGTGGGCCGCGCGCGCCAGGACCTGGCCTGGCTGCTCGACGAGTACTGCGCCGACTTCTTTGGCCAGAGCGCCGCCTTCACCGTGCCGGTGGGCCTCGTCACGGCGCTCGCCGCGCTGCGCGAGGTATGCTCCGACAAGCTCGTCGCACTCGTGTGCGACCATGCCGTCACGGCGCCTGCGCAGATGCGCGGCCGTCGTGCGCCGCATGCGGGCCGCACCAACTTCCACGCGCTCTGCCGCCTCGTCGAGAGCCGCTGGCACGGGTCTGCGCTGCTCTCGCCGGCCCCGCCGCTCGCCGGCCCGCACGTGGGAGCCAATGCCCACGCCAACGCCAACGCCCACGCCGACGCCGACGCCGAAAAGCCCGAACCCGCACCTGAGGCCCAAGCTGCGCTCTGCCTGGCCATCTCCGCCGTGCCCGGATGCCGCCCGCTCTGCGCGCAGCTCGCTGTCGAGTGGCTCGACGTCGCTCCGCGCCTGGATCTCAGCACGCTCGCCGCGCTCGAGACCGCCGTGCTGCGCGGCGCGGCCTCGGGCGCGGCTGATCTCGCGCCGCTGCTGGCCGTGCTGCGCCTCGCCAACCACGACCCGGCCGTCTTCTTCCGCCTGCGCCACGCGCTGCTGGCCCAAACCCCGTTCGCCTCGCGTGCGCAAGCCTCCGACCTCGTGCAGGACCTCGCCGCCGTGCGCGCGCGCTGCTTCGTGATGCGCGCCGGCGAGAGCCCGGACATCTCCTTCGCGCTCGGCCGCATGCTCATGGGCTTGCGCCGCTACGCGCTCGCCATCGATGCCTTCGAGGCCTCGCGTGCGCACCATGGCAGCCACCCGGCCACGCTCTACAACCTCGGTGTCTGCGCCTTTCACTGCGGCCGCTTCGAGGCCGCCTCGACCAGCCTCGAGGCGAGTTTGGCTCTCGATCCGGAGCAGGCCGGCGCCGCAGTCTGGCGCGCCCGCGCGCTCGCCCGCCTCGCCGCCGACCAAGGCTGACTTGGAGCGACCACGAGCGGCTTGAGATCTTTCAAGAAAGCTAGTGGAGCCTAGCCAGAGCTAGCGCGTCGGGTCGCGCGCAAAGGAAACCTGGCGCTCCACCTCCTCGCCGACGCCGTCAATCTTGCGCGCCAAAGCGTCGAAGCCGACACCCTGCGCAGCCGCCGCCGGGCCCTCCGTCTCGCCGCGGATGCGAGCGATCGTGCGCAACAGCGAGGCCTGCTCCTCGGCCTGCTTGAGCTGCGCCTGCAGCCTGAGCGCCTCGCGGCGCAGCTCCACGGCGCGCGCCTCGCTGGCCTGCGCGCGCTTCTCCGCCGCGCCGCGCCGCTCGCGCTCCGCCGCCAGCGCCGCGCGCGCCTCCTCCACAGCCGCGCGCACCGCGCCGTTCTCCGCCTTCATGTCGCGCCAGAGCTCCCGGAACTTGCGGTCCAGCGCCGCCATGCGCTCGTTCGACGCCTCCACGCGCGCGTCCGCGTCCGCCAGCGCCCTCTCGTGCGCTGCGCGCGGCACCGCATCCTTTTGCGCCGCCGCCAGCCGCCGCTCCAGCTCGCGGGCCACTGCGGCCGCCGTCGCCTCCGCCTGCATATCCCGGCGGGCGCTCGCGACGAGCCTCAATCCCGGCCTGCCGCCGCACGCGCGCGCATGCGCGTGCTCCCTTCCAACGCACTGCAGCGCTCCCTCGCGCGGTGCGTGCCGTCGCCGACCTCGAGGCTGATGTCGATGGTGATCATGACATAAATCCGAGCCTCGCGGTCTCGTCTCGCACACCGTTCCTGCTTGCCCCACAACGGCCCGCGCCTGGGGTCCTCGGTGTCCTCTCACTATCAGCTCGCGGTCCTCGGAATCGCGGAACGCTCCAGAACGCGACTTTGCAGTGCGAGTGCGCTGCAGTGCACACCGTGGCACAAGTGGAACTCGTAAGTTTCGCTAAGTTGGCCTAAGTTGCCTAAGTTGCAGTAAGTACCCTAAAAGGCCTAGGAAAGTGAAATGTACCGCAGCTTGGCGCAGCTTCAAGTTGGCTTGCCATGTTGGTCCTACAGCCCGGTACAGCGGGTGCCAAACTCAAACCTGAGTCGGCCACCGAAAGCGCGCAAACCTGCGCTGCAGCGGAGCACCGGCCGCCGGGGCGGACTCGCTCGCAGCAAACGCGGCGCGGCCGCAAAGCCATAACGCAACGCAGCGAGCGCGGCGAGCGGCGAGTGCGGCGAGCGCGGCGAGCGCAGAGCCGCCGTGGATACTGGCGCCCGGCCACGGCGTGTCCGGAGCGAGCGAGCGAGCGAGGGCCGGCGCGGCGCGCCGTATCAGGATGGGACCCGGCCAGGGACTCAAGTATGAGGACGTCAAGGCCATGTCGGTGGAAGATCTGCGCGAGAACTTCGGGCGCCACCGCGAGGACGGCGTGCAGGTGAATGGCGTAAACGTGAGTTGGGCGCGACGTGAGTGGGGCGCAGGTCCCGGCGGGCTCGCACTTGACTGACAGGAGGGCGCCGCGCAGCACGTCGCGTGGGTGTCTTCGGACATGGCCCGGACCATCTGGTTCTGGTCCGAGGGCCTCGGTCTGCGCCTCACCAAGACCATTCAGCTGCCGGACGGCGGCCAGCACTTCTTCCTCGACGGCGGGAACGGCGCCTCGGTCGCTTACTTTTGGTTCCCGGACGCTCCGCCCAGCCAGCCGGGCGTCAGCACGATTGACCTCGAGGGCCTTGCCACTGGCAAGGGCTTCGCTACTGCCATCGGGTCGGCCCACCACATTGCCTGGAACGTCGACTCGGACAAGATCAAAGAGTATCGCCGTCGCGTCCTCGACCTCGGCGTCGGCTTCGTCAGCCCCATGCTCTACCACACGGACGAGAACGCCTCGGGCTATGCGCCCAAAAAGGACGAGAACACCACCTGGGAGTCCTTTTACTTCACTGGCCCCGATGGCGAGTACATGGAGCTCACCTCGCAGACCGCGCGCCCCTTCACGCCTGCCAAGGACATTCTCCACAAGCCCAAGACGGCTCAGGATGCCGCCAAAAGCCGTCTGTGAGTGTGAACCACTGTCGTTGATCTTTTGTTGTTCTCTTGATTACCACACCTCACTTTCAAGTTCAAGTTGCCCGGATCTTGCCGCCGCTGTGCTCTTGCCGCTCTTGCCCGCAGGATTGGTGCCGATCTCCTCGCCTGGCACCCGCCGGCGCGGCGTTGGCAGACGACCAGCACAGTCGTCAGCCAGCAGAAAGGGTGAGCGAGTTACGAGTATCAAGTCCGTATCGGCGCTCGCCGACGATGTCGTCGCGGTAGGTGTTGTTGTCAGACGGCGGCGTGAGGCGCGGGGGCGGGCGGGCCCCGCCGCGCGCGAGGCCGGTCTCGCTCGCCCGTCCGCCGGGCCTGCGCGCGGCAGCGCCATTCGCGCTTGGACGGACGAGAACTGACGTCGATGAGGCTTCTCCACCACCACGGCGCCGACAGCGGGCTGACGCAGGCGCCGAGCGCCAATGTCAAGAGCCACTCGCAGCGTCTGCGGCGTGGCCCGTCACGCGGGCTCAACAGCAGCCGTGGCCAGTCTGGTACGTGCTTATCTTGTGCTGCTACTTCAGCGCCGGGCTCCAAGGGCTAACGAACGTGCCTTCGAAACAGGCGGCGGCCTGCTTGGCGAGGACCTCGGCTTTCGAGACGACCCGATGATGCTCACGAACGAGACGCCCATCTACCACAAGACTTTCTTCAACAGCTTCTCCGGCGACGACTTTGATCTGGATCTGCCCAAGACGGCGGCGGCACCAGCACCGGCGCCGGCGGCCGCCGGCATGATTGAATGAAAGGACCGGTTGAGCTGCGCACGCCTTCTTTTGCAAAGCGCCATCCAGCAAGCGAGCCGGGGTCTCCCCCCCCCCCAAAAAAGGCCAATTTGAATCCTTTCATGTCTATTGTGAGTTTGCCAGTTTGACTCCTTGCTTCAAGTTCTGGTACATCGTCAGAGCTGCGAGGCGGTCTCATGCTCAAAGAGCTTGTGAAAAGCGGCGCCCAGGTGCTCGATGATGTCGGGCGTGGTCGTGCTGCGGTGGTGGTCCGCAAAGGCGAGGCCGTTGGCCGTGCGCGTGAGCGCGCTGGCGGCAAAGGCTGCCGGGATCGTGGCGTCCAAACCCGGCGCCTCGCCGCCCACGCCGTTGAGCGCCCAGTGCATGAAAACGCCGCTGCTGCCAGCCAAAACGTCGCCCTGGCCGCCGCACCGCCGGTTTGAGCCCTGCGCCGTGCTGATGGCCGCGCGCTTGCCGTCCGTGATCACGTCCACCTCGCCCTTTTGCAGCACCGTGACGTGGCCCATGGCGCGCGCGAGCCGCACGGCGCGCCGCACAGGCGAAGATTCGTCCTCGTCGTCGATCTCCGCCCAGTACCCCAGCGAGCTGTCGCCGTCGTCGCTGCGCAGCGAGCTCAGGTCCGGCGCCTTGGCCTCGTCCTCGGACACTTTTAGCACGGCGCGCTCCAGACGCGCGAACTCCACCACATTCGGCGTCAACAGTGCCCGCTCGTAGCCGCGCACAAGGTCCGGGCGCTGACTCACCAAGAAGAGCGCATCGCCATCCAGCACAAGCGGCACCTCGTGCTTGCGCGCCTCACCGATGAGCTGGGCAGCCACATCCAGCGTTGCCTCGTCGCGCCCCAGCCCCGGCCCAATCACTAGCACGTGCACGCGCGGCAAGAGGTCCAGCGCGCGCTGCACGCTCGACTGCTGCAGTACCGGCAGCACGATAATCTCCGGCGTGTACGACTTAATGGGCACCGCCGCGCTCTCCTCGCACAGCACAAAGGCCAGGTCGGCGCCCACCTTGAGCGTGGACATGGCCGCGTAGAACGGCGCGCCCGTGTACTCGAAGGAGCCGCCGACCACAGCGATGCGCCCAGCCTGGCCCTTGTGCAGCGCGCCCGTCAGTCGCGGCACCAGCCGCCGCGCCGCGTCCAGGAGCGACCCACTCCCGCTCATGCTGCTGCTGCTGCTGCTTGTCGTCTGCTCGCACCTCGCCGTCGTCGGCCTTGCTGAAGCCGTCGCTTCCGCTGCTGCTGCTGCTGCTGCTGTCAGCGCTGCCGCTAGCGCCACCAGCGCCAGTCGCACCACTCGCATTCGCAGACTGCGCGCCGTCTTGGTGCGCCCGCCGCAGCGCGCGCGGAGCGCGAGCGACTCGGAGTCGTGCGAAGGGGAGACTCTGACGTGAGGCTCCTCATTGGCTCCTCATCCTCATCCTTGGTATGATGCGCTCCTGCACCCTCGAACGGTGGCGAGCTGACGCGCGCCCGCCGGGGAGCGCCCCGACGGTCCTGGCGACTCGCCGACGCTTCAGACTGACGGTGCGAGGAGTGAGCTCGAAGCGAAGCGTTGCGTTGGGCGAGTCCGAGTCCGGGTCCGAGTCCGAGTCCGAGTCTGAGTCCGAGTCCGGCTTGCAGCGAGCCTGTGATGATCCTTTACAACTCGCCCGAGGTGTTTTCAGAGACTCCGAGCTCCGTGACATTTGCGAAGCTGGCCTTGGTATGCGTGCGCTGCGTCTGCGCCGCGCTGCTTGGCCAAACCATGTTGATGCGGCCAGTTTGGATGCATAACCGTGGCGATCCTAGATTCCGGTACCGCGGCGGCGTGGCGGCGGTGGGTACCAGTGATGATCTGGTGAGAGAGACAGACAGAGAGGGCTCGCTCAAAGCAAGCAAAGTCAGGTTCGGCCGGCGGGCCGGGCGGGCGCGCGCAGGGCGGCGGCCGGCGCGCGCAGCAGGATGGCGACGCCGTACGCGTTCGGCGACCAGGCGATCTGGGAGCACTTCGCGTTCGCGGACGTGTTCGCCGACCCGTTTCTAGATGGGGCGACACGCAAGCGCGAGGCGCCGGCGGGGGCCTTCCACTGCATGGCGAGGTCCATGCAGCTGCTGAGCGCGACGCTGCAGCGGCTGCTGGGCGAGAACCTGCTCGACGGCAACTCGCGGCTGGTGCGTGCCGTGGCGCTCGTGCAGACGGCCGTGTCGGAGTGCGCGCAGATCGGCGCGCGCCTGCCGCTGGCGCAGTTCAAAAACGACAGCGGTAACGCCAAACGCAGCGCGCAGTTCCTCGACTTCCTCAACACCTTTGTCATGAAGGTCAACTCGCTGCGCGTCGGCGAGATGCTCTTCTCGCCTGGTGGTTGGCGCACGGCCGAGAATGAGGGCCATGCGCTCGTCTACGTGCTGCTACGGCGCGAGCACACCTTTACCTTTGCGGTCTGCAACACGGGCGAGGGCCTCGAGTACCACTACGCACGTGCCGAGATCTCCCCGCCCAAGGTCAAACGGTCGCTGTCCTTTGTCTTCAACGACATCCCGCTGCACCGCCTCTGTGACAGCTCCTTCTGGTTCATGCTCTTCCGCCCGCTCGCTTTCCCGCACAAGCAAAACGGCCCGGCCATCATCTACGAGGTTCTGCTGCCCTATCTCAACTCCAAGCCGCTCTACTCCAACGGCGTGCTCGATGAGGAGGCGGACGCGCGCGCCGCCCAAGCCGCGGTGCGTGGCGCCAGGCAGGGTTCGGCGGCCAAAGCGCCGCACTCGCGCCCCATTGTCGCCACCCCGGCCGCAGACCAAAACCCGTTCGAGTCCGCCGCGCAGACCGCCTCAGCCCCGGCTGTGCACGCGCCCTCCTTCTCAGACCCGGACGCCGCCTTTGCCGGCCTCATGTCCTCCTCCTCCTCCTCCTCCTCCTCCTCCTCGAGGCAGCCAGACCCCTTCGCGTCGCCAGGCGCTCGCTCGAGCAGCGATCAGCTCACCGCCCTCGACGCTTTCTACTCCTCGTCGTCCTCGCCCACGCCTTCGCCGGTCCCACCACCCAAGTCCAATTCGCCTGTGCCCAAGCTTAACGCGCCGGGCGCCTCGTCCGGGAGCTCCCGGTCCAAGCCGCGCTCGCGCTCCAGGTCAAGCAGCCAAGGCGGTGCCGCGCAGCTCCAGCCCCAGTCGCAGCCGCAGCCGCAGCCGCAGCCACAGCTCCAGCCGCAGCGGCACCAACACCAGCATCAGCCGCCCCAGCAGCGACAGTCGGCACCCGCTCCAGCGGATGACGACTGGGGCGATCTCTTCGGGCCGAGTCAGCCCGCCGCACAGCCACAGCCCAAGCAGCAGACACCGTCGCAAGCTGCACCTGCGGGCGGCAATGCCATGTTTGCTGGCCTCGACAGCTTCAACCGTCTCCCAGAGCGCTCGCAGCGGGCCACCTCTGGAGCGACGGCGACCGCGCTGCGCCCGCCGCGCAAACCTTCGTCCTCCTCAGCGCAGACGTCGCCAGCGCTGCGTCCTGCACCCAGGGCTTCGCCACCGCAGCCGCAACAACAGCAACAGCCGCAGGCCATGCTTCAGCCAACGCCCATGCTCATGCCCACGCCCTCGCCGCCGCCCTCTTCCGCAGCCGCACCCGCACCCGCTGCCGAGGACAATGATGACGACCCCTTCGCACAGCTCGCGCGGTCTTCCTCGACTGATGCTAGCTCTGTCACCTCGGCCGGCGCCCACAGCACCAGCGACAGTTTGTCTGGCTTCGGCTTTGTAGGGAGCGGCGGCGGCCAGGCTGCGCCGCAGCAGGCGTACTCGCTCGCGGGGCCCGGCATGCCGCAGCCCTCGCAATCGGCCTTGGCACCTATGCAGCCTCTGGCGCCCATTGCCTCATATTCCTCCTCCTCATCTACGTCTTCCTCCACCTCGCAGCGATCCCAGCCGTCGCCGCAGCAGCAGCCGCTGCAGTTCCAGCCGTACCCTCAGTACCAGCAACAGCAGGGCCAGTACCCGCAGCACCAGCAGTTTCAGCAGTATTCACAGTACCAGCAGCAACCGCAGCAGCAGGGCCAATACCAGGCGCAGCAGCAGCAGTACCAGCAGTACCAGCAGCAGCAGCAGTACCAGCAGCAGCAGCAGTACCAGCAACCGTACCAGCAACAGCAGCAGCAGCAGCAGCAGCAGCAGCAGCAGCAACAACAACAACAGCAACAGGGCTACGCTTCGCAACAGCAGCACTATCAACAACAACATCAACAGCACCGGGGCGCCCGCGGAGACTCAGGTCCGCAAGGCGACGAGGGGCCAGCGCTGAGCGAGCTGCGCGGGGCGCGCGGCGACCCGGGCGCTGCCGGAGAAGGTTTTGGCATTCAAGGTTGCCAGCTGAGCAAGGAGGTGGTCTTCCGCACGGTGCCGCGCGGCGGGGACGTGTCGCTGATCAAGTGCCTCATGGAGGCGATCCATTGCGGCCTGCGGCTGCTAGGCATGTCATCGCAGGAGGCCAAGAACATGGGCTTGCTGCTACGGTGGACGCTGGCCAAGATGATGCAGGCCGACCTCTCCGTGACAGCCCGGTACGCGCTAGGCGTGACGGGCCGGCAAATGGTGGAGACGACGTGCAGGCAGCTAGCGCATGCGGCGGCAAAGCAGGCGCGATTGGGCGTGCGACAGGGTGGCGTCAGTGTGCGGCAGCTCTTCGACATGAAGCGTACCATCAACGAGCTGAACGGCATGGCGGACCGGCTGCAACCGCGGACGGCACAACTGCCACCGGAGCTGCAGCTGGCCTCGAGCGCCATTCCGGCGTCGGCCGGCGAGTTTGTGTACTTTGGACGGTTCTCGCAGCTCAAGGCGGTGGAGGGCCTGGCCGGGACCGCCGCCAAGGCTCCCATCTACCGGCCGGTGCAGCTGACGCTAGTGCCGGACCGCGTGGCGTCTTTTAGTGATGTGGCGAACGCGCTGCGGCACTGCTGTAACCTGTGCACACTCCTGGCGTACCAGAGCGATCTGGTGAAGAACTCGTACTGCCTGCGCGTGGCGCTCATCCAGCACCTGTTCACGCGTGTCATCCCGCTACCGCTGCCGCTCTCGCACCCGCGGCGCGACGAGCAGTGCTTCTGGGCGGCCCTCAACCGCGAGATGCGCTACGAGACGCAGACGGACCTCCTGCGCCTCTTGTGCTCCGTGGCGGAGCACTTTAGCACCTCCGTGCTCTCGCTGCACGTGACACGGTCCTTCGACGCGGCGCGCATCCTGACCATGGCGTGCGTGGCGTGCGTGGCAGACGCGGTGATGCGCAAGGAGGCGTGCGACATCCCGTCGCTGCTGGCCGCGCACTACAGCGGCCAGGCGGATGGCCCGGTCAAACCGTTCGGCGTGGAGATGCGCCAGTTCGCCGCGGAGTCCGCCATGTTTCTGCTGCCGGACCCGGCGCTGGCGCTCGTACGCACGCAGGTGCTGGACTACTTCATCGAGCAAATGGGCCAGTTGGACCGCGACCACATCCTCTTCTCGTGGGAGCGCTCCATGATGTGCGGCCCGGCCGAGGAGCTCTTCGTGGACCAGCTCTGCTTGCAGATCGGGTACCCGCGCCCCGGCGTGCAGTACGGCCTCGCGGGCGGCACGACGGAGCTGCCGGGCCAGTCCAAGGACGCGGCGCACGAGCGCCAGCTGCTCGCCGCGCAGTACCTGACAGGCGAGCGTCGCGAGATCCTCACCGACTTCCCGGAACTCGGGTACTTTCGTGACATCGTGTACATTCTCAAGATCCTCATGGCGCCCACGAGCGACTCTCTCCCGCCCATCAAGGCGTGGATGCCGTGCGACGCCAAGCTGCGCTGGAGCGCCGTCTACACGAAGCCGCCCAAGGCCAAAAAAGCGGCGGCGGCCAAGGCCAAGCCGCAAAAGCCGGCCAAGGCCGGCGGTGACGCGGACGACGGCACGACGGACGACGGCGCCGACAAGCTCCACAAGGATCTCGAAGGCCTGGACCAGGACGCCCCGGGCGACGCCGCCTCGACCGGCGCAACGACGCCGATCTCGGCCCCCGTGGACCCGGCGGCGCGCGGCGAAGAGAACCTGATCGAGCGCCTCATCTTGCAACGGCCGCCCGAGGCGAAGCTAATGGTGACGGCCTTTGGCGGCGTGCAGCTCAAGTGCGAGTGGCCGGAGAACGAGGAGGACGGCAAACCGTGGTTCAAATCCATCTTTCGGCGCATCAAGACCATCTTCTTCAAGCAGGAGCCGCGCGCGCCGCCCTCCATGGCGAACCCCTCATTCCTGGCCGGCACACCGGTGGAAACCGAAGACGACGTCCTACACGTGCGCGACCTGCCGGACTTTGGCGGCCGCATCTCCGCCAGCAACGCCGAGTTGCTCATCCAGTACCTGACGGTTCCGTATCTGCGCATCCCGCTGATCTTGCAGTTCTTTTGCAACCAGGAACACACGCTGGCACTGGCGAGTGAGGAGCTCATGGAGATGGTGGAGTGCGCCATCTTTGAGCCCGGTGAATGGCAGCCCCCAGGTCCGGACTCCACCGCGCACGTCTCGCAGGTCCCGTGCGAGGACAGGCCCAAGGTGCAGGCGACGCCGCTGGGCTTGCTCTTCAACGAGCTGCGCTACGCACACAAAGGCGTCGTGCTCCCGGTTGAAACCATGCTCGGCAACGTGCTGGAGGTGGACACCGGCCGCTTCTCGGCCACCTCGTCGCCCGCGGCGCTCTTCGTGGTGCGCCTGGCCGTGCGCATCTACGCGTACATGGAGTGCCTCATCCAGTTCTCTGCGTGGCACGAGGCGAACGGCGGCCTGGCCATCACCGAGGCGCTAGCCGGCTCGTACATTCGCGGCATTGAGGTGCCCAAGGAGCTAGCCGAGGAGCTGGCTCAGGTCATCTCGCGCTGGCGTCTGCTGCTCTTGGGCCGCATCTTGCCCATGCTGGCGTCCTGGCTGCGTCGGTCCACGAGCGAGGGCGACATTCGCCTCATGTGCATGCTGCATGCGCACATGGCGTACCTCTTCAAGGAGACGCACTGGGGCGGCGACGACAACGCTGCGCTCTCGGCGCAGGAAACCAAGTCGGTGCTCAAGCACTTCAACGACTCGTCTGGCTTCGACTTTCTCCTCTCGCCCACGCCCGAGTCGCCCGGCGACGCCTCTCCGCCGGCGGGGCCTGCGGCGGCGACGCAGCAGCAGGAAGAGCAGGGCGGCACGGCGCCGCCGCACTCAACGAGCGTGCCGACGGTGGACGGCGGGCGCACGAGTGCGGGCGGGAGCCGGTCGGCTCGCGGCTCGGCGGCACACATCACGTCCATTTCCGGTCTGGCGGCCAAGACGCTGCTGTGCTCGCAAGTGTTCTTGACAGCCTCGTATCGCATCGCCGCGGAGCCGCGCATTCTCAAGTACGGCGACATGGTGTCAGGCGGGCTGGCGGACGAGGTGGAGGAGACCAAGCGGTCCGCCATGAGCCGCGCCGCGCCGCGTCTGGGCCTGGACGAACTGGAGCTCATCAATGTCTTCCAGCGGCACCGTGGCGGCCTGCTGAGCTGGCTGCTCGAGCACGAGGGAGCGACGAACGAAATCATGGAGTACACGGTCTCGGTGCTCATTAACGAGTACGAGTCCGCGAGCAAGCAAAGCAGGCGCGCGCTGCGCAAGGCGGAGCACGGCAAAGCGTCCTCGTCCATGGCTCTGCGGCGCTGGCAGTCACTCACGTCCAAAAACTGCCTGGGCCGCTTCACGCCCGACACGGAGCTCATCGCAGATCGCGGGAGCGATGCGGACGCCAGCGCCGCGGCTGCGGCGGATGGCGAGTCGCGCAGCCTTGAGCAGTATCTGCGCGCTGCGTCATCGCAGCGCGTAGACACGGAGATCAATGTGCAGCTGGGCGAGTTCACCCTCAAGAAGCACCGCGTGGAACCCGTGGACGAGGAGATGTGCGAGTTCGCCGACTTTGTGAGCGTCTTCGGCGAGAACATGGCGGAGCGCGGCCTGCACAGCGCCGAGGTCAAGAACACGACGAACCGATCATGGATTCGCCTCGTCGGCCGCCGCCACGACCTGCAGCTGTGGATGCCGGACCCGCGCCGGCCGCAGTCGCCCTTTGCGCGCATCTACCCGGCGCAGCTGCACTCGTACGAGCGGTGGGCTATTGACGTGCTGACGCCGCTCATGCAGGCGGCCAACGGCGGGTCCACGACCGTGGACCTGTACTTGGACGACGATGGCGATGACGGTATTGTGGGCGAAGGCGCGCGCGTGCGGCTTTGCGCCGTCGTGAAGGATTCCTCCGGCCAGGTCTTCCTCAAAGAGGTGGTGGTGTACCGGCACGTGACGCCGCGGCTCGTCCACGTCTACGACGTCCAGGAGCATGGGCGCCGTTACTACACCTCACTCATTTACTCCTCCGACACGAGTCGATGCCTGCAGCAGCTGTCCAAATCGGGCGACGGGGTCTTGGGCGCGCTGCCGTACCTGCTGCGGCCCAACCCGGCCATGGCCTCGCTTGTCATCACCCGCAGCCTGACGGCGGCCATGGGCTATGAGGTGTACGTGCCGGATCGCCACCTGTACGGACTGCTGCCGCAGGCGCTCATCGAGGAGTACATGTTCTGGCACAAGCCGGCCGACTCGATGCTCATCGGGTACCAGCGCAACGCTCGTACCAAGGCGGGCGGGTCCAAGGACCGCTCGCAGGTCCGCGTGCTCTTGCGCCCCATCGAGTCCAAGGGCAGCGTCGGCACGCAGGTCAAGACCAAAGCGCGCGCGGGCTACGACTTTATCACACGTAACTTCCGCGGTGGCGCCAATGGCGGCGCCGCGATCGACGACGATGCAGGCTTCCAGTCGCCGCCCATGCGCGCCGTCGTGGTGCGCATGCCGCTGCTCGTGGCCAGCGCTGGCGACAAGAAGCGCAACCGGCAGAGAAATCAGGCTGGCAAAGAGGAGAACGGCATCCCTCACGGCGCCAGCGACGCCAACGCGGACCACGAGGCGCAGAACGGAGCGTCCGAGTCGGAATCCGAGTCGGAGGAAGAGGAGACCAAGGACGCGGCGGACCCGGACGACGGCGAGGGCATGGCGGACCCGGACGATGACACGGCCGAGGAGGACTCGCCCATGGGCATTGGCGTGGAGGACGAGGTCGACGAGGACGCGCAGGCCATGGTCCTGGTGGACCTCCTCCAGGTGAGCGCGTCGGAGGGCGGGCCGCTCAAGGACCTGTGCGAGATTCTGCTGCGGCTGGACAACCTAACGCATGTGCTGGCGTGGTCCAAGGCGACCAGCGACGGCGTCTCGGTCTCGGAGCGCATCGACGTGGTGGAGCTGCCGCGGCTGGGCCTGACCTTTAGCACGGAGGAGCACGTGGTGAGCGGCAAGACAGAGGTGCGCCTGTACTGCAACGACCACGCCGGGCTCTACGTGAGCAACGCGGTGCGCAAGAGCACCATGGCGCAGGACCTCTTGCGCGGCATCCCGCACGGCGTCGTGCTGCAGCGCGCCGGCGACGACACGCTGCACTTGCTGCTGCCGGCGGCCGCCAAGCCGGCGCGCAAGCTGCACCGCGGCATGGGCGGCTACAACGGCGTGGAGCTCGTGCTGGACCGCAGTGATGTGTCCTGGGTGCGCGGTCTGCAGGATCCGCGGTCGCGCGGGTCGATGCACTACCTGTACCCGGTGCACTCGTCGCGCTCGTTCCTGTTCACGCGCACGCTGGCTTCAGCGCTGTACCTGATGCTGCTGCACCTCGTTTCGGGCGAGTTCGATCTGGCGTTCCGTCTGACGGACTTTTGCGTGGCGGACACGAAGCTGACGCCCGAAGAGGCGCAGCTCGTGAAGCAGATCGTGCGTGTGCAAAAGGGTGATGTGCGCACGGACGCGATCGCTTGCCGGCTGAAGTTGATTTTGGTGACGGCCGGCACAGAGATGGCGCAACTCATCCCGTGGAAGATCGGCGAGGAGCTCGTCACGTATCTGAACCGGCTGCCGCACGTGAGCGGTGCGTGCCGGCTGACGCGCGAGGAGGAGATGCTGCTGCTGGAGCTGCAGTCGTCGGGCGCCGACGATGATGCCGAGGACGACGAGGCCGATGCGGGCGCCTACGTGACGGCGGCGGCCGCGACGGCGGCCGCGACGGCGTCCACGCCAGCGCGCGCCGCGGCGATCCGCGCCAGACACCAGCGCCAGCAGCAGGACAAGGCAAACGAGGGGGAGGCGGCGGACGGCGCGACGGAGGCGTCGGACGCAGAGTCGGACGTGGACGGCGAGGCGGACGCCGCCGCGCTCCCGCCGCCACGGCGCGACGCGTTCCGTCAGGACCCGATGCACATTTTGGTGAACCGCATCAACTACCTCCACAAACTGGAGGCGCAGAACCAGACGGACCCGGAGTCTCCCTTCTCGGTGCAGGTGCTGAGCCCGGAGACGCCCTCCTTTTACCACTTCGACTCGGTGTGCGACATGTCGAGCGTGGACGCCTCTGACTCGGCGATCAAGAAGATGGCGGCGCTTTCGTACACGCGGCCCAAGGACGAAGAGATGAGCGGGATCGCCGGCGTGCAGAAGCTGGCCACGTGGGCGCGGCCCGGGCGCATGCGGCTGCACGGCGGGAGTGACAGCCTGGGGTTCTTGTTCGTGTACGAGCTCATGACGGAGTCCGTGCCGCTCAAGGTGCTGCCGGGCGACTCCTCGTACAACTGGGGCGCGATCCTATTGCGGCTCATGCCGGCGCGCGACACGCAGAGCCGCGACGTGCTGAACTCAATGCTGCGCATCCTTGCAGAGAACCGATTCCTGGCGCGCGCCGTGCCCAAGTTCGAGGACGCGCGCAAGTTCAAATTCTCGACCATCTTCCGTGGGCAGAACGTTCTGCAGCGCATCGTGAGCGAGTTCCGCACGGCGGCGACCAAGCACCGCGACCAGCTCGTGGTGCCCGGGCGCGTGCCGCGGCCGCTCTACGACGTGTCGATCGTGGTGCCGAGCGCGGCGCCCTGCGACCTCCTTGGCACGGGTCTGCAGGCGGACCGCATGCTGGTGGCGCCGCGCGTGCGCGACCACGCGTGCGAGCAGCGCGAGCTGCGGCCCGTGTCGGAGGCGGGCGTGACGCTGGGCGAGGAGGAGCTCCGCGCGTTCGCGACCTCGCCTGTGCAGGCGCTCCTGCCGGGCTATGTGCAGACGCGCGAGCCCAAGGACGCCCTCTCGGCAGCGACGGCGCCCGGGGGTGCCCTGGCGGGCGCCGGCACGGAGGACGGTCTGCCGTTCTCTGTCTCGCAGCACCCGAACGCGCGGGCGCACGTGGCGCAGAGCATGCTGGCCCGGCTGCGCGAGGACGTGCGCTTCTACGGGGAGACGGAGTCGAAGGCGATGGTGCTGGAGATCACCGGGCTGGCCCCGGAGGATATTGACCGGTGCGTGCAGAGCACGGGCGCGCTGCAGAGCACTGAGGTGACGGTGCACGAGCTGCTGAACGCGCTCCGTGAGCAGCTGCGGCGCGACAACGACTTCACGTCGCGCGGCATTGCGGCGGTGCAGCGGCTGGCGAACCACATCAGCGCGGAGCAGCCCCCGGAGCGCGCGTCGGATGAAGCGGAGGTAGAGTACCGGCGGCGTATCGGCGCGCTCTTCGCGCGTGACCACGGGCAGGAGACGAAGCTGTGGCTCTCCCTGCTGATTGGCATGATGCTGGCGTCGGACGGCTTCGCCGAGGTGAAGCGGCTGAATCCGTTTCTGAGCGAGCCGCAGCTGCGCACCTTGGAGGACCTGATCGCGGCGGTGATGCTGGCAACGAACCGCGCGGGCCAGCTGTCGCGGTGCATCGCGAGCGCGAGCGGGATTTTGCGCGTGCTGGGCCAGATCCGCGAGGCGTGTGCGGCGAGCACCTCATTCGATGCCGGGGAGATCGAAAACCTGGAGGCACTCAAGCTGGAGGTGCAGCTGACGGCGACGGAGCTGGCGGGCCACCTTGCGAGCAAGCGGCAGTACGTGACGATGGAGGAGCGGCGCAGCTCGTCGGGCCAGGTGTCGATGCGGCTGCGGTACGACCCGCGGCTGCTGGTGTTCGAGTTCATGCAGGACCTCCTGCTGCGCAAGTCGCAGGTGGAGCTGGTGGAGCAGTTCAAGGTGGCGCTGCAGTCGGGCGACTCGAGGTGTCACCAGATGCTCATGGGCGCGGGCAAGACGACGGTGGTGGCGCCAATTCTTGCGCTCCTGCTGGGAAGCGCGAGCGTGTCGCCCCTGGTGATGCAGGTGGTCCCGCGCGCGCTCTTCCAGTTTTCGTGCTCGGTGATGCGTTCGTGCTTCTCGGCGGTGATCCAAAAGCAGGTGTACACGTTCACGTACGACCGGTTCAAGGTGCCGTCCAAGACGCTGTACCAGAAGCTGCTCAAGGCCAAGGCGGCGCGCGGCGTGGTGATTTCGACGCCGACGGCCATCAAGTCGTTCACGCTGAAATTCGTGGAGACGGTGAACGCGATTCTGACGCTCAAGGCGGCAATCGCGGACAACAAGGACACGAGCGAGATGTCCTTCTTCGGCGTGCTCGGGCGCAGGCTGTACACCTCGGTGCGCGGCGACGTGGCGCACGAGTCGAATCAGGACATGCTGCACAAGCTGATCGCGCAGGCGCAGACGTGTGTGCGCATCCTCTCGCTCTTCCGCAACGGGTCCCTGATTTTGGACGAGGTGGACCTTATTCTGCATCCGCTCAAGAGCGAGCTGAACTGGCCCATGGGCCAGAAGGAGCCGCTGGACTTTACGCGGACGCCGACCGGGTCCATCACGGGCCTGCGGTGGCGCATCCCATTTCACCTGCTTGACGCCATCCTCTTCTCCACGGAGCGGCGCATGACGGTCAAGTTCGAGAATAGCCGTGAGGCGCGCGTCATCCTCAACAAGCTGCGCGAGGCGATCGACGTCGGATGCGAGCGCAAGCACCTGCAGCGCACACCGCACCTGATCCTGGTGTCCAAGCAGTACTACAACCAGGCGATCAAGCCGCTGGTGGCGCAGTGGATGCTGATCTGGCTGTCGGAGCACAAGATCGTGGGCGTGAGCAACGACGAGCTCCTCGAGTACCTGCTCAAGGGCTCGGTGGGCGCACGGCAGAACGTGACGGAGAAGATCAACCGCAGCCTGACGGACGACCAGATGAAGATGGTGAACCTCGGCCACGACTGGATTCGATCCTTTTTGCCGCACGCGCTCAGCAAGATCAACCGCGTGCATTTTGGCCTGCTCAACCCGCGCGACCTGCGGCGCGCGCTGGCGCTCGACCCGAACATGCCGGAGTCGCGCCGCCTGTTGGCCGTCCCGTTCGTGGGCAAGGACGTGCCGAGCCGCGCGTCCGAGTTCGCGCACCCGGACGTGATCATTGGCCTGGCCATTTTGGCCTACCGGTACGAAGGTCTGCGGTTCACGGACTTTATGAGCGTGCTGGAGGGCCTGCGCGCGCGCGTGGAGACCGAGACTGGGCCATACCGCAAGCGCGAGGCATGCAAGCTGTACTCGCGATGGGTGCGGCTTGCAGGCGGCCGCGTGCGCGGCGAGCTGACGCCCCAGCAGCAGCAGCAAGAGTCGAAGCACGGCGAGGGCGGCGCGGATGATGATGACGATGACGACGACCTCGACCTCCTCATGATGAACGGCTGGGAGGCCGAGGGCGAGAAGGAGGCGCGTGCCGCGGCGGCGGATGCAGCGGCCCGCGAGCGCCTCAAGACGGTGGTACAGCGCGCCGCGTACCTGGGCGGGACGCGGAGCGACGAGGAGATCTTCCAGGACATTTGGCCGCTGCAGCTCGTGGACTTGCGCGACACGGAGCAGGTGCGCGTGCTGTACCGGCTGCTCTGGTGCCTGCCGCACGTGGTGGAGCACTATCTGGACGACTACGTCTTCCCGCAGACGTGCCGGCACCAGGGCCTCAAGTTGTCTGCGTGTGGGCAGGCGCTGGGTGGCGAGCTCCTGTACGACCAGCGCTTTGGCTTCTCCGGCACGCCGTCGGACCTGCTGCCCGTGGAGCTGGGGCGGTGCCACTACGAGGCCGGATCGGATGGCAAGATGATGCACCTGCTGACGTCGCCCGAGGTGGTCTCGTACGAGGTGCTGGACCTGCAGTGGTCGGTCCTGGGCGTGTTGGACCTGGTGGCGCAGGCGCGCTCGCCGGGCTACCACGCGTTGCTGGACACGGGCGCGCTCATCACGGGCATGTCAAACCTGGAGGTGGCCGCCTACTTGCTCCGTGCCGGTCTGGAGGACCACGAGGGCGTGGTGTTTTTGGACGAGATGGACCGCAAGATGATTCTGCTGCGGCACGGGTGGCGGGTCATGGATCTGGAGCAATGCGGGCTGCCCAAGCACCGGCGGTTCTCGTTCTATGACCAGATCCACACGACCGGCATGGACATTAAGCAGAGCCTGGGCGCCAAGGCCGTGCTGACGCTGGGCAAGGACATGAGCTTTCGCGACTACGCGCAGGGCGCCTTTCGCATGCGCGGCATCGGGCAGGGCCAGACGATCCACCTGGTGGTCATTCCCGAGGTGCTGCACCTCATGGAGGCGGAGCTGGGCAAGGCGAACAAGTCCGCGCCGGCGCCGGCGCCCGAGCTGCAGGCTGTGCGTGCCGCCATCGCGAGCGCCGAGGTGAACGTGACCAAGCGGGAGGTGGGTCTCCTGCGCGCTGTCTGCGGGTGGCTCGTAGTGAACTCGATGCACTCGGAGCGCCTGCAGTTTAACCTGCTGTGCGAGCAGAACGTGCGCAATGTGTGGCGCAAGCAGGCCTTCAAGACCATGATTCAGGACTTTGCGGACGGCCAAACGCGCTTCGAGCTGCAGGGCGGCCGGTACTCGCGGCACGTCAAGACTCGATTCACGCCGGACGGCCACGAGCGCCTGGCCCTGGCAGAGAGCGTGGAGGTCTTCCGCGAACGCGTTGACTACAGTGTGGCGAACGTGGTGCCGCGGCCGCGGCCGCTCGCCGACAAGATCGCTAGCCTGATCCAGTCGCACGAGCACTTCCTCACCGGGCCGGAGGACATCACGCAGGTGTCGGAGATCCAGCGCATGGTGGCGAACATTGACGCGCGCCAGCCTGGCAAGGCGGAGAAGTGGCACAAGTCGGCCGAGGAGGTGGAGGCGGAGATCCAGCAGGAAGTACTCGAGGAGGAGGAGGTTCTGCAAGGCCAAGATGCGGCATTTGACCGCGAGCAGGTCCAGGAGCAGGAGCAGGAGCAAGAGCAGGAGCAAGAGCAAGAGCAGGAGCAGGAGCAGGAGCAAGAGAAGGAGCAGGAGCCGGAGATTTTCCAGAAGAAGCGTTACAGCACGGGCGAGTACCTCAAGCCGTGGGATGTGGGGACGCTGGCGCTGCAGCCGGCACAGGAGCTCCAGGGCTTTTACCCGGCGTCCGAGTTTGCCGTATACGCGTCGTCGCGCATCAAGGCGACGCCCATCAACTTTCCTGACTACCTCTACGTGTCGAGCAACTACTACAAGAAGCAGTGGTCGCTCAACACGCACAAGCGGCTCAAAAACGTGGTCATTGTCCTGGACTGGATCCCGGATACCACGTTGTTGCGCCTCGGGGTCGAGGAGACGGGCGGCCAGGACGACCTGCAGCAGCAACAACAACAGCATGCTAGCAGCGGACCTGGCGTGGCGTCGATCCTGAACCTGGGCCAGGACGGCGTGGGCGGCGGTCAGGCGCAGTCGCGCGCGCGCGCGCTCACCAAGGAGCAGGAGGAGACGCTGCTCAACACATTCAAGCTCTTTGACGGTGGGCGCGGCTTCATCACGCCGCAGCAACTGCGCGAGGTCCTCCTGACCATGGGCGTTGAGGTGCAGAGCAACCGCGAGCTGCACGAGATCGTTGACGTGGTCATCAAGCGGCGGCGCGGGCGCGAGCGCGACCCCGCGCTGGCCGGCCAAGACGAGCTGGAGCGCCGCATCACCTTCACGGACATCAAGGACCTGGTGCGCACGCGCGCCGTGGAGCAGGTGGAGTCCGGACGGTTCTTTGTGGCCGTCTCGCTGGCCGAAGCCGAGACGCTGCGGCGCATCATGCACGCCAAGACGACCATCTCCGTGCAGGGCTCGGTGCACAAGAGCTTCGTGGAGCACTCGAACGCGGCGCTGGCGCTGCGGCTCCTGCGCGGCAGTGCGCGCGAGGGCGTGGGCGCCGAGTCGCTGGTGTGCATCGACGAGTCGGCCATGTTCCGCGCTGGGCGCCGGTACCAGACGCTGACGGCGGCGCAGTGCCTTCGGTTCATGAACTCGGAGATGTGGTACCAGGACCGCGAGCTGAGCGCGCTCCTGCAGGCGATCCAGGACAATTCATGCAAGGAGCGCGAGAAGTGGTTCAACGACGTACGCAGCTGCCGCCGCCGCAAGCAGATGTCAGCGGCGTACGCGCCGGTCGCCAAGCTCTTCACCACGCCTGACCAGTACCACCTGCTGCAGTACCGTGCCACGGTGGCGCGCATCCGCGAGTTGCTGCTGGCGCGCAGCATGTTTCTTTTGGACGCCTTCCGCGCCTTCGACTCGGACGGCAACGGGCAGATCGGCTGCACCGAGATGTACTCTGCGCTCTCCTGGCTCGGCCTGCACCTGACAGCGGCGCAGGTTCAGGACTTTGTGCGCGAGATGGGGCCCGGCAAGTCCGGCTACGTGAACTTTGTCGAGTTCAAGGAGGCGCTCATGGACCCCGAGCTCGGCGATGCTGACCCCCTCGTGGGCGGCGACGCCACCGACGCCGACGCGGTCGCCAAGCAAGCCGACGCCATCCTCCGCTCGCAGCAGCAGCAGCAGCAGGCCCAGCAGCAGGCCCAGCAGCAGGCTGGCGGCCAGTTGCGCGAGGATGACCCCTTTGGTCTGCTCGCCGGTGGCGGCGGCGGCCAGAGTGGCGCCGAGGACGGCGGCGTCACGCGCGCCGACGACATCTTCCAGCGCATCGTCATTCCGCGCCAGCAGATCGCGGAGCTCAGTGAGGTGGACGAGAACTTCCGCACCAAGCAGGAGGGCCCGATCGAGGTCAGCGTTCTGCGCGACATCACCTTTGCGCTCGTGCGCCACGCTGCCTTTGTCAAGTTGTGGACCACGCGCAGTCTCAAGACCGTCGTCTGGGGCGCCTCGGTCTGGCGCCCCGACACGGAGCTCGCCTGGTACTCGAAGCTTGGCCGCACCAAGGAGCTCATCTGCCTCGGCCATGTTGCCACCCGCGGCTACGTGGACCCACACAAGACCAAAGACAAGGTCACCGGCAAGTATATTGACCGCCTCGTGCTGGAGATCACGGACAAGGGCGTCATGGGCCTCTCCGGCAAGAAGCGCCACCGGGCCATCGTCTCCAAGGTCCTCCCGCACCCATCTCGTTTCCACTTGGTCTGGAGCAAGACGCAGGGTTCCAAGCCCCTCTTTGTATGGGAGGGTGTGCCCCCGTCGCGTGACTTCGTCTCCCTCGGCCACGTTTGCACCGCAACCTCCAGCCCTCCCCCGCTTGACGCTGTGCACTGCGCCCCGCGCAACTGGGTCACTGTTTCGGACAAGCCACCTCAGCTGGTCTGGGAGGACACCGGCACTGCCGGCCGTCCGGGCTCTCTCTGGACCGTCACCTCCATGAATATCCTCGTCGGCACCGACGGCCACAACCCGCCCAAGGGGCCCTTTTATGAGTTCGCCTTTCCGCGCTGGCTCTGCACCAACGACTTCCGCGCCATCCCAATGGACGCCAGCGGAGCAGAGTGAAAGGCTCCCCAAGTACTACTTTTTTTTAACTTTGAGTAGCGAGCACGCTGGTGTTGAAGTGCAGTGGCACCACCGAATAAACTTATAAAGTACAAACGCACTCTGGCAATCACAAGACGCGTCGTGGAAAGAATAGCCACGTTGCTTTCCCATATTCGGGCAGACCTACAAGCGCTTGTTGGACCCAAGCCGGGCGGCCAGCGCTCGGCGGCCGTACGCGGTTCCTTTTTCTCTTTCTCTCTCACTCTCTCTCTCTCTCTCTTTCGTCGTAGAAGCAAGCCAAAGACAACATGTGTTGTTCAAGAGCCTCGAAACGTGCAGCTCCACCTAAACGGTGGGTAGCCGAGGCCGACCACGCAAAGGCGGATTGGCCAAACCTGGGAATGGGCCTTGGCGTCGGACCTTGCTCGTTGCTTTTGATGATCCAAAACGCTGCTCCGCCTGGACAATCACTCTCTACGGAGGTCGCAGTCCGGCGTGGCGCCTTTTGCTGCACAGAAGAGGGTCCTCATTCTCAGTCTACCTTAAGACGCGGCGAAAAGGGTCCTCATTCTCAGTCTACCTTGGGACGCGGCGAAAAGATCAGGCCGGAATATCCCAATCCCATCGCCCTAGACGGAGTTTAATCAGGATAGCCATATTATCCCTAGTAAATCGGCTCTCCTGCTTGCGCTCGACTGACCTGTTGCTATCATGATTCTAATCATTTTTGGAACTTTCAACTACTGGGTTTGTATGGAAGCGTAAAGTGTTGGTCACTTCCGACTGGCCTGTGCGGATGCTGAGGCCAACTTGGGCTGCATCAAGGGCACGATGGACTCGTGCTGAGGCTGCTGCGAGAGGATCTTGAACTATGGCTTGATGGGGTGTCGGTGTAGCTGGCTTGGGCTACGTGGTCGTTCCTGCTCTGCGCTGTAGGGGTACCGGACGAGGCACTGGCGCTGCTCGAATCGACATGATCGAGGCAAATGGGCGAAGGTGTTCCGTTGACGTTTGTCTTGCGCTTCTTGAAGCCTTCGTGAGGCTCGACGCGCACGCGCGTGTGCCACTTGGAAAAGCAGGTTGTGCGTTCATTCTTTCTCATGAACACGTGCAGAGGCACACCGCAGATGGTGCAACGACGGTGCGTTTGCTTGCCGCAGATGACGCAGAGCCGCTTGGCGGGAATCCTCTTGTGGTTGGCGTTGAAGGATGCCTTTCCCGCTGCCTCTGAGTCATGTTGCAGTGCGGCATCGAGGCGGATGTCGCGGGCTTGGCCGTGGTTGAAGAACTTCTGCAACTCGGGGGTTCGCTTGCGCTTACCGGCGGTCACGAGGTCCCTCGCCGCTTCCCTGGTGAGCCCAGTGGGCTTGGGCATGCTTGGCTGCATGTTGAACTCCACCTGCGCCGTATCGAGCTGCCTGCTCCTGTAGACGTGACGGACCATGTCGACAGTGAGGCGGAACGAGACAGTGCTGAGCGCTTCAGAGCGGTTCACCTTGTCGCGGAGGGCCTTTAGCCCGTCGCTGTCTTCGAGGTTGCTCTTCCTCGCAGCCTGTAAGTAGCGGTAGACCACGATGGCGTTGACAACGAGCTGCTTGTACGTGCGCAACGCGATGTTCTGGTCGCAGCTCAGATTCATGCACTGCGTGTTGGTGATCTGCTCCACGTACTGTGTGCTTCCGTCGACGCCGCCCTTTGCGACGTTGTATAGCTCCTGCGGTAAGCACTTGATGACATGCACGGGCCGCATGGGCCCCTTCAGAGCGACAAGCTTGCGCATGGCGCGCCACAGCCGGAAGTGCGAGCTCAGCACCGCCCCCTCCTCCTCGCCGAAGATGGCAGGTGGCTTGGGCGGCGCACCCGCTGTCGATGCTCTGGTGCGCCCATGTCGTGAGCTTGTCCGCCCACGGTTTCAGAGCGCGCTCCATGGCGAGCCGGGCGTCCGGAGGCACTTCAACGAGGCAGGCGTACAAACACGAACTCGTGCTGGCAGCAACGTAGAGCACGTGATCGATTTGGAGGACCACAGCTTGGTGCAAGACTTGCGCGCGGTGCTCGGCAGGTATGGCCTTCCACCAAGTCTCGTCCCCCACGTGTTCATCTGGGTGCTCACGATACGTGCGTCTACCGCGCCTCCAGGCGCGACGCGCGTCTTGATCTCGACGCTGCATAGTACTGACGATGCGTCGCACTCCGCGCCTGGAAGCCGGACGCGAGCGACTCCATCCGGCGAGACTGCGAGCCCCGGAACGGTCTTGTGCTGAATGAGGCCGACCTCGAACATGCACTCGCACCACGCGTCGGTTCGTCGACCAACGCAAGTATGTCTTCGAAGTCTTGCTGCGCAGCGGCCTCAGCACGAGCATCCTCGTCGCCAAGCTCCTCTCCTTCTTCGTCTTCGTCCCCTGTGTCCCGCTTGTCCAGGGGCACGAACTCGCTGTCGCTGTCGCTGTCGCTGTCGTCCTCCACGCGGTGGTTAGGCCTCGCCGATGCCATGATGTCGCAGTGCGGGCCCGACTCCACGTCCAAGCGCTGCGGCAGGGGCGTGCGAGCTGAGAGCAGGCACAAGGCACCCGCCAGGGCCGCCTGCAGCCGCGCGCCGCAGCGCCTGCGGCTCCAGCGCGCTCCGCGACGAAGTCGCGCGCGAGCTCCCCCCAAAGCCGCTCTGGGCGAACTGCCGAGCTCATCTCATCCTAACCACCACGCCTTCGGCCAAAATGAATAGGGGGCAGGAGCCTTGGGTCGCTTCGAGTGGGCCTCTTCAAGCTCGGCCCCATCGCTGCGTTTTTGATCGAATGCGGAACTAACTTCGCCAGACTCTAGGCCACTTTTTTGGAGCAAATCGGGAGTAAAGTACCCTCTTAATACGCTTTAGTGCCCCCTGTGCCGGGCGTCACCGAGGGACCCCCGCGTGGTAGGCGGATACGAGTAAGCATAGAGGTGTGATTGGGATATAGACCCACGCCACAAAAGACGAGGCAGGTCCCAGCCCAATGCTGCAGCGAGAACGGGTTTTGGAAGTAGACCACGCTAACGATGATGCTGAGGAACTTGCGCAGCGTGATGGTCATCGTGCAGGTTAGGGTTGACGAAATGGCAGTGAGCTTGTAGACATAGGAGATGCACACGAATTGCGAGAGGACGTTGCCAAGCAGGAGGACGTAGAGCAGTGGACAGTTAGCCACCACACCAGGTACCCAAGGCAGCACCGCGTCCGCCAGCATCGGAGCGGCCTGCGACAGCTCGGTGCTCAGCGCGGGCGAGGCCTGCCACGCCTGGGCGTGCTCAAGAATGTCCTCACCGCGGAAGATGACAAAGCCCGGCAGCGCGAGCGCATGCGAGTAAAACTTGAGCTCCTCCGCGTGCTTGCCCCAGCGCCGGTAGCCGGCCTCCTGCATGTGGCCCAGTAGAGCGCTTCCAAAGAGCGCCACCGTGAGCAGGCCGAGCCCGAAGAGCCACTCTGTGAAGACGTTGTCGTCGCTGGTCGGGGCCGCCGTCGCCGCCGGCGCGGCCTCGTCCCCGCAGCACGCGCTCTTGGATGTCAGCTGCTGCTTGTGCTGCGCGTCGGCCCACGTTGTGAGCAAGATGCCCGCCGAGACCAGCAGCACGCCCTGCACCTGATGGCGCGCATAGGACCTCCCGAAGCCCAGCGCGCCGACCAGCAGGGAGGCTGAGAGACTGCTCGCCCGAAACACCATGTGCAGCGGCATGGAGATGTGGTACTTGTGCGCCAGGTTGTTGAGCAGCGACACTATGAAAAAGGTCGCCGTGATGGTGACGTGAAACCACAGCGGGATGGCGCGGCGCCGCAGCCCGCTCGTGTCCATGGCACCGGACAGGCCTGTGACCGCCACGAAGGCGAACTGCGCCAGCGTGATGAGCCCGCCTGCACCGGGATCCCGCACCGTGATCATCTCCTGCGTGCGCCAACAGAGCGAAGGTCAGTGTTACACCGGCAGGGCGAGTCGAGCGCCGGCAGGCGCTAGCCACGCACGAGGAAGACCACGTTCACCATGCAGCCCGCCAGAATGCCGGCCACGCTACGCGGCACCGACTCGGCCGCCATGGCGGCTGGTGAGCGAGCGCTCGTCGGCAGCCCGACCTGCGCCGCCGCTGCTGCCGCTGCCTGCGTCTGCGCGCCGGTGCGTCTGCGTTTCGCGCAGCCGTCTGCCGCGAGTGCCAAGTCTGCTGCTTCAGGCTGCCAGAGAGGCCGAGAGCGGCCGCGCCCTGGCTGGCACTGCTGCTGATCAGAAGGCAAGGCAAGATCAAGCGCGAGCGAGGCTCGCGGCGGTGCTGGTCAGGGCTGGCCGCTGAGCAAGTCAACACCGTTGAGCTCGACTTGCAAATGTCTTTGCAAACCTTCGTGACGGGAGTGGCGTGAAACAAGCTGTGCCTGGCCAGGAAAAGCTGACCGCTGAAGCTGCGAGGCTCGCGGCAAGCGCATCCTTCGAGTCATTGTGAGATGACCGCTTCACTCTCCCGCATTCCGCCCCGGCGGCAGGACGGCTTCATCATGATTGCCGCCAGCTGCAGACACGGGCAAGCCGTGCTGGCGAGAGAGCTGTACGGCCAAGCGGAGAAGTTGTAAACAGCGGGCCAGGTCAGGTCTGCTCGCTTGATTGTCAGGAGGAGAAAGGACTTGTTGGTCTGAATCGCGCGCATGGGTGACTCCAAGGACACTGAGGTCTGTGGTAAAGTGTCAGACACACAGGCAGGTCGCAAGGCGCGCACTACTTTCGACAGCGCACATACCTGAGCTCCACGAGGACAAGGTTGCTTTACAGCGCGCCTTTCCGAGGGATGCAAGCCCGCCACGGCTAATTGTGGTGTCAGCGAGGCTATACGTAAGCTCATCGCCATTTCTACATTCCTTGCGATGCCGCCCTTTTGCCTCTCGCGCCTCGATGTACAGGCGCAGAACGCCGAAAAGGTCCGCACGCTTGCGTGCGCGCTTGCGTGGCGCGATTCGCGGCTACGAGCGCGCACAAAGGTCGAGCGTGGTGGGCGAGCGGCGTTTTGATCTTGACAGCGGTGCAGAAGGGGTACCTGGTACGTGGTACCATACCATGGTACGCGGCAGTGCTGCGCCCATCTGAGCGGGAGCTTACCGTTCAAGCGGCCTCAAAGCCAGCAGACGACAGCGAGTCCAGCCCGGCCAGGCAACGGAACATCGTCTCTGACCCCGGTCTAGCTAGCGAGTCGACGTCATCAAGCACGAACAAGGAAAGAGTGTGGAATGACAACAACTGCCAGTGAAGGTTGAATCAAGAACCCCCTTTCTCTCAGGCTCTAGGCTATTACTTCTTTCCCTCTCCTCTTTCCCGCTGTTGTTCTCTCAGGCTCTTGTCGCTCTCTCCTTTTTCTCTCTGCTCTTTCTCTCTCTCTCTCAGTTCAGCTGCAGCCATGTGGCCGTAGCCGCCACAGCAGCAACTGTCGCAGTCACAGCGAGCCTTTTGGCTGTACTCGGCCAGAAACTCGGCCAGGATCGCCGAACAGAATCCACGACGACCTCATCGACAGACGGCGGGCGATCGAGCATGGCGCGAATGTGAAATGCGAGACGCGCGATCTCGTCCTCCGTGCCACCCCTGGTCATGTCGCAGAAGAGCGGGGTAGAGCCCATGCGAAAGCACAAAACGCCTTCCCACTCGTTCATGTCGTTCATGTCCGCGTCCAGCACGCACGGGAGCATATTCGCCTGCGTGTGCTGCTTGTGGATGTACTGGAACTCGTCGCGGCAGTTATCGTTCTCGTGGTGCGGTTTGTTGACCTTTTCCATGTACCGGCGCGTCACGAAGATGACGCTCGCCTTGGACCGGTCGATTCCCTGCACCATGGCATGCGTCACGTCTCCTTGGTGCACCTCGGCCTGGTCCAGCCAGCAGCGGATCTTGTGCTTGGACTCGAGCGCTTCGGCGACCTTGACCACGATACGGTGCGTCGTCTCGTCTGGACCCCAATCGTGCGCGAGGAAGACATCGAACGGCTTTGCCTCGAGCGTGCCGGCGTCGCGCAGCTGCTCAGCCTGCGGCCAGTCTGCCACAAGAGCTCCAAACGCGGCCAGGGCCAAGGTTTTGCCACCCAGCGAACGCACCGTACCGTCGTGGGATGGCTCGACAAGGTCGTCCACAGGTGCGCATGAACGGGGCTCCATAGAGCCATCCGAGCTCACGAAGAGTTTCGGGTGCAGCGCACTCTTCATGAATGACGTGTTGATGTTCTTGAGCAGCTTCTGAACCAATGCAATGCGGTTCACCAGAACCTGCGAGGATTCTTCTGGTGCGAACCGCATGATGATGCGGCATTGCGGGTAATCCACCTCCAGGAAGGTGTCCACGCTGTCCAAGAGCATGTGAACCGTATCCGCGGTCACCTCGAGGACTCGCACATGGCGGTTGAGGCATTGCACGAGCTGGGCAACGAGACGCTGGAAGACGCCCTTGGGCAGGATTCTGAACGTGATGTATGCCAGCGAGCCGTCTGTCACCGCAGCGAGGCCCTTGTCACGGGTGTAGTCATCGGCAGGCTTGAGGAGACTCGGCACCAGCAGCGCGCCCTCCCTGTCCATGAGATCATCCGCATCGTCGTGAACGCCTATCCATGGGCTCGAGGTGGCCAGGAGCATTTCCAGCATCAAATCCGTCAAGTAGTCGACCTGGTCGTTGCACCATAGCCACTCCAGGAGCTCCCGACTTGCCACGCCACGATCCTCCCATGTCTCGAGTGCGCTCTCCAGGTCGGTTGGTAGTTTGTCGTCGTGAAGCAGCCGCTCCTTGTGCTTGTCCATGTGGCGCGGATCGCAGATGACACGGGAGAGCTTGTCAAGCAGCCACTGCGGCTGCAGGACCACCACCTTGTTCAGCGCCTCGGAACCGCGCGGGTGCACCAGCACGCCCAGCTCGTGCATGTACTCGAGCATCTCGGCAACCTCCGAGTCGCTAAGCCCGCACTTGTCGAGTGCGAGCTGCTCGACCTCATCGAGCGTCATATAGCGCTTCTGGGTGGCCAGCAGCCTGTCGAGGCAAAGGGACCACCGCAGCGGAACCTTGCGCGTCACAAAGTCCTTCTTTGCCACCGGAGCGGTCAGAGCAGCGCGAAGACGCGCAACGCGGCCATCGGCGTCCCCGCGGCTCGTGTTGTCGAGCGGAAAGAAGCGCAGCCGCTCCTCATGGTTGCGCGCGATCGCCGGCTTGCCGTCCAGGCCGCGCAGCACGGTCTTGTTGAGGACCTGTTGGATCGCCTTGTGCTGCGCTGCCTCGGGCACCTGGTCCAGGTACGTGCCGACAAGTACGACGCTCACCTTCGGGGCGTGCAGGCGGATGGAGTCCAGCCAGAAACGGAGCGTCGCCAGCGCCTTCTCGCGCGTTGCGAGCCTCGCGTATACCGCCGGGTCAAGAGCCGCTTGGAATTGCTCCTTGCCCAACACCTCACGCATGTCAAAGACCAGCGCGTACACGCCATAGCACGTCAGGAAGAGGTGGTGCAGCGCGTAAAAGACCTCCTGGCCGCCGTAATCCCAGATGGTGAAGCTGACTTCCTCGTCGGCTCGGGCGCCCTGCTCCTGAACGTGCATCCGCATCTGAGCGCTGTACGCGCGAGCAATGTCTTCCTCCATGATGCCGGCCCTCAGGGGTGCGGGGCGATGCGCCTCAGCTGCTTGCGTTGAGGTGGCGCTCTGCGGGTCGTGAGCGCCAGCGCTTCCGCGTCGAGACGGATGGTATCTGTGCTTGGCGAGCTGCTCGCTGAGCACCGAGGTGTCCATGCTCTTTTGCTCCACCCAGTCCCGCGTCCGCGTGAGCTTGAGTTCGACGCCGATTGTCGACTCGTGCTCGACAATGACATCCTGGTCCAGCAGCGTGCGGATCGTTGACGACTTGCCCGAGCCGGCTTGGCCGACCACCATGGCCTTGGCGCGGCCCCAGCGTACCTTTTCGTCGCTCTGGAGTGCCGCCACTGCATGCGCACTAAAGTCTTGGACCTCGACGCGGACGATCTCGAGGCAAGCGCGGATCCGGACCAAGACGGCATCCGAGACATAAGACACGGAGAGTTCCTGCAGACTGTTGGTCGGACTGGCCTCCAGCGCCCGAGCCAGCGCTTCCGCGCCAACGTCGCCAACCTCGTTGTAGGAAAGGCTGCACATTTTCGGTGTTACAAGACGGCAAAGAGTCGTCAGTTGGCTTGTCATGCCATGGGACTCCTCTTGATCTGCCACCTCTCGCCGCGCCAACTCTATTGCCGGAAAGGTAATGTACGTACGAAAGCGTTCTTAGCATGCACTTGCCGCTCTCCAGCGCATGTCCCAGCCCCTGAGCGCCCGCGTCGTCAATGCTGTTGTACCTGAGGCTGTGTGTGTGTTTGTTTTGTAAAGCCGTGAGCCTGCGCTGCTATTGCCGCCCGTCTGCACGGCCGCCGCGACGGCCAAGCGCCTTGCGCCAGAAAGGAGCTAGCCCAGAGACAGCCAAGCGACAAGGCCAAAGGAACTTACTCGAGCGTCTCCAGCTTGCAGTGGGCGCTCTTCAGAGCTCGGGCTAGCGCCTCTGCGCCCGCCGAGGCGATTTTATTGCCTGCAAGGCTGAAGTTCGGCCAACCAGGGCGTCAGTGAGCTTGATCTGACCTGAGCGTCGTCTCCAGACCTGACGCGAGTCTGCCTTGCCTGGGCCATGGCCCGCGCACATGCGTCCTGGCGGGCTACAGCTTGCCAATGCTCTCATCGGGCGCCCGAGGCCAACGTGCGAGGCAAACTGGCAGACAAGCCATGGGGGAAAGGAGGTCAGGGGCTTGGATGTGGAATGGAACTCACGAGAGCGTCACCAAACGACACCGGCCACTCTCCAGCGTCCGCGCCAGCGCTTCAGCGCCCGCATCGAAAATGTTGTTCCAAGGTAAGCTGGGTCTCCACTCATCGGGTCGTCAGTATTTCGAGATGTTCGATGCACATTCCAGCCGTCCAGAAGCGACCTTTTTGCCGCGCGCAAGAGTCAACAAGAGACGAGAGGGAACTCACGAGAGCGACGTCAGCAAGCACTGGCCGCTGTCCAGTGCTCGCGCCAGCGCCTCTGTGCCTGCATCACCAATACGTTTCCCTCCAAGGCTGCGCATTTTGATGCAGAGTACGGAGATCGACCGTCAGTTAGTCCAAGCTGCCCAGATCTCCCCTCGGACCTGCACGTGACGCGAAGCATGCAGACCTGCCGTGTGCCTGGGTCGCAGGCCATCCCGGAGCTACTACCCGTGAACGGTTGGCCTGCCGGCGAGCTTCTCTTCCTCCTTCTGTGCCGCCGCACTGACTCCAGGAGGCAGCCGCGAGGCAATCGCAAGGCAACAGATCATAAGACGTACTCGAGCTCCGTCGCCCCACTCTCGATGCTGCGGATGGCGGCCTCGACGATGCCGTGCACCGCATCATCCATGATGACCCAGACTCGAGCCGGGCCCGGGGATCACCACCCCCTCCGAGTCCTTGCTCGAGGCCAGCAGGCAGCGGCAGCAGCGGCAGCAGCGTCCGCACGCGCGCGCAGCGGCAGGCGACGCCCGCCGCTGGCGCGTCGCCACCTCGTCGGCCTCGGGCTCCGCGAGCTCCTGGCGGCCGCCGACCGCCGCGGCCACGCCGTGCGCGTGCGCCTGCGCGGCGCGGCGCGGCGCTGGTCGCGGCCGGCTGCGAGTCTGCTGCGCCCCGGCCGGCCGCCCGCGCGCAGGCGGGGTCGGAGTCTGCGTGCGCCGGGTCCGAGTCAGGCGTGCTCAGGTCTGAACTCCGCTCAGGCTGCGCTAGCCGTGCAGGTGCAGGTGCAGGCCGGCCAGGCCGAGACCGCGCTGCCTGCCGCGAGCCCGCGAGCTGCCCGGCGCCTGCAGCCACGCGAAGCGCGCGAGGGCGAGGCGCGCGAGGCGGAGCGAGCAGCCCCGCCCGCGCGGCGCCCGGAGGCCTGGCGCGGCACTGTGGCGCTGCGGCGCGGCAAGCCACGCACGCACACGACACGGCGAGCAAGACTGCCGGCAGAGGAAATGTCCAGAGCTCTCGCTGCCAGCACCGTCCAACGCTGCGCGGCAGAACTGCAGCGCGGCTGCTGCATTGCAGCAGCAGCAGCAGCTCGGCACCAGAGGCTGCAGGCTGCTGGCTGGCGGCAGCCTAGGAGCCCAGGCACTGCGTTCAGGCACGCAAGGGAACGAGCGCGGACGACGCTGCACGACGGACGGCGGTAGCTCAACGAGCGTCTTGCCGCCTCATGCGCGCGGCTCGAAGGCGCGGGACATGGCAACGCAGATGGAAACGTGTTGAACGTCCTGCCGCCAGCCGCACGGCCGCTGCGGTGCCAAGGCACCTGAAAAAACGACGTGGACGTCGCCTAAACTCAAGTCTGGGTCCGAGTCGGCGCGCGCCGCCTTTTCGTCAGAGAACTCCGACTCGTTGGCATGGCTAAGGCCAGCGGCTCCCTCGGTCGTGCTGACGCAGCGGCAACCATCAAGCTCGCCGTCCTCATCGTCAGTGAACGAGAGCGCCATTCCACTCGAGAGCACAGTCCTCTCGTGTCGCACCCGCTGGGGCAACGCTGCACTTTTCGCCGGGCAATGGCAGTCCGCGCAACACAGCACGGCCTCCACGTCGCCCTCGGCTCTCGGCGGCAGCCTCGCTGGCGCATGCAGGCCATCGCGCACGGCAACCTCGCATCTAGCTTGCGCGCGCAGGAGCCGCTCGCCGTCGACTGCGGCTACTACTCGGCAAGCTCGCGCGGCAAGGCAACCCGTCAGCGCCAAACGCGCAATGCCGCGCGCCTGCTCGTCGACGAGGACAAAGTCCACGGCGTCGAGCCCGGCGCCTCGCCAGACGCCGCGCTGCGCCTTGACGTCGATCCGGACGGCTTCCGCCGCAGACGCCTCGGTGTCCACCTTCACCTCCGTTCCCAGCCTCCGCGGCGAGGTCTCCGTCGTAGAAATCCTTCTGCGCAGTGTGACTGCTGCCCTCGATGAGCGCCGCCTCCTGCGCGTCACGCTCAAGGCCGCGCACGCCCCGCACCCGAGCCCGGCGCCTCGCCAGACGCCGCGCTGCGCCTTGACGTCGATCCGGACGGCTTCCGCCGCAGACGCCTTGGTGTCCACCTTACCTCCGTGCCCAGCTACCGCGGCGAGGTCTCCGTCGTAGAAATCCTGCTTGCAGTGTCACTGTTGCCCTCGATGAGCGCCGCCTCCTGCGCGTCACGCTCGAGGCCGCGCGCGCCCCGCACCCGAGCCGACCCCGCCACCTCATCCACATCCAACAAGCCTGGGCCCACGAAGCTGACACCGCCATCCTCGAGGCATGGGTCGACCCGCGCGTCCTCGTGCGCAGCCGCCTTGTCGCCGGCGAACTCCGCCTCGTCAGCATGGCCAAGGCCGGCGGCTCCCTCGGCCGCCTTGACGCAGTGCAGCGCGCCGGCGAACACCAGCTCGCCACGCCTGGCAGCGAGACCAAGCTCGCCGCCCTTGTCATGAGCCTCGCAGTGCACGAGACCGCCATCGCACTCGAGAGCGCCATCCTCACGCTAGAGCCCACCTGCCGCATCCGCTGGGGCGCCGACGGACTCTCCGCCGACCTCGTATGGGCTGACGACAGCCCGCGCAACACGCTTTGCATCGCCTTCTCCCACCAACACGGCCTCCACGTCGCCCTCGGAGGCAGCCCCGTCGTCAACACCACTCTTCAGGGCATCGCGCGACGGGCTCTCCTTCGCGCCCGTGAGCCCGTTCCTCTCGGATAACAACCCACTGTCAGGTGCTGGTGTCATTGATGAAGACGAGCCGAAGCTCCCAAGGTGCGAGTCGTACGTGGCGTTTGGAGCCAAGGCACAGTCAGCAGCGAGAGAGCAAGAGAGAGAGCACCAGCGCAACACGACACGTTGCTTCGTCCTTCTTTGGCATAATAGAAGTTCTTCCGTCGCTCGCCACGTGACCCCGGTTGCGGTCTCAAGCGCCGCGTTTGGGACCACAACACCTCCGAGTTCCTCTCCACCGAAGACGTCTCCGAGCGGATCCCATCCCCGGAAGACAACGGCGCCGGCGACTCTTGGGCCATCACCACGGAGGGACGCCGCGTCATACACCGCGAGACCGAGTTCGCCGTCGCGCTCCCGCGTCCCGTGCAGCGCCTCTACAACAAGCCCTGCGGACCCGACTCACTCGGCCGTTTTGACCAGGCCAACGTGCTCCACATTCTGCGCCTCGTTCCCGCCTCATACAGCGATATGATTTGAAGGATAGCCGCCGGACCCATGAATGAATGCGGCGAATGCGGCGAATGCGGCTCACTGTGCCCCAGGCACTCATTGAACACGTGGTTTCAACACCAATGGCCGGCGTGGTGCTGTCAAGCATCTCAGCCTTTGAAATTGAATCATGAACACCCAAATTTCGCTGAGACTTGACTCGAAGTGCTTGAACGAATGATGAAGGACCGCCTGCCCCGGGCGACGCCCTTCTGAGAGAAAACCTCAAGAAAGAGTGGAACCTGCAAGTCTGAGTTGTTGAAACTATCGTTCACAGGACATCATCGAAGGAAGAATTCCAGAACCGCCAATGGCTCGTGAGGCCAAAAACCTTCAACGAGCGCCTGCAAAAGAGCAATCTGGAGTGCGTTGCCAAGGGCCGGCACCTCCGCCGTAGACATGCTCGCGTTCATCCAGCTGCCGCGGCAAGGTCTCCATCAACGAGAACGAGCTCCTGCGCGTCACGCGCAAGAGACCGCGTACGCCACAAACTCTGCCAAGAACAAGAAGCCCACCAGGCCTGCTAACGCGCTGCATGGCGACTTCTGCCGTACCGCAACCATCGTCTCTCGACAGCCCCAGCGTCACCAAGCAGGCAGCACCAGTATCGCCAGACAGGCAGTGACTGGTCGGCTGAAGCAACCATCGCTACTTGGACGTTCGCGTGCACGTCTCCAAGGCCGTCAACGCCACCAACGAGTCCGCCTGCTGCAACCTTCCTGATCGTCTGCGTGAGCTCATCCACCTGCACGCTGCGGCTTTCGAGGAATGAGCTCTGCGTGAGCTCATCCACTTTCACGCTGCGATTTTGGAGGAATGAGCCAGCCTGCGCGTCCTGATGCGCTGCCGCCCTGTCCCCGGAGAACTCCGTCTCGTATGCATGGTCAAGGCCGGTGGCTCCCTCCGCTGCCTCGTCGCAGTACAGCGCAGCGCGCCAGCGAAGGGCAGCGAGACCAAGATCGCCGTCTCAGTAGATCAGTGCGTACGTCGCTCGCCAAGTGACTCCGGCCGCGGTCCGAAGGTCCTGTGCGAGCTGACCGGGGCGCATGCGCCCTTGGACTGCGAGCTTGCCTTGGGCCGCCGCGACCACCTCTTGTCCAGCCAGCCGGCCTTCTCCAGCCGCTCCTCAGGATAGCAGCTGCCCCGCCGCCGCCCTCCCTCGGCGGCGGCGCTGCCCGGCCGCGCCGAGCCCGCGAGCCCGCGCCGCCGCGCGCACTGCGACAGGCTTGACTCTCACACGCAACTTCATGTGCTGGAGCCTGGCGCCGGCGTCTTCCTCGTACCGACGAGTAGAACAGCGGACCCAACAACGACGCGCCGACAGAACCCCTCTTGGCTAGGCGATTGCCTACGCACGCACGACGTCTGCCTTCGCGCCCGAGTTCGACTCAAGCTTGCAGCACCAATTTTTCAATTCACCTAACTGTAACCTAACGGTCAGCTGCCTCGTTGAAGGAGGCAGCTTCCGTCATCTTGAGAATGTGCACCATGCCGGATGCGTCACCAGCAACTATTGTGGCGCCCTGACGGACGCAAACTTTGATGGCTTGATCTGTGGTGAAGCCCGCCAGGCCATCGCCAGGCAGGATCTGGACTTGATTTGTCACCTCAACCGCAAGGGCGCGGTGCCCCCCCTCCAGACGCGTCGCCGCGGCTTGAGCGTCCACTTGCGCACCGGTCTGCAGGTCCCAGTGCACCACGGCGCCGCTCCTGTCCTTGCTGGTGATGATGCCGCCGTCCAAAGCCACGCTGTTGACAGGCTGATGGTGCCCCTTGAACACGTGCAGCATATGGCAGGTGTGAGCGTCCCAGACGTAATCAGTGTGCCCCTTGAGCACGTGCAGCATTCGGCCGGTGTGAGCGTCCCAAACGCGCACCGTGTAGTCTCTCGACCCAGACACGATCCGGTCGCCGTCCAAAGCCACGCTCAAGACGGCATCAGTGTGCCCCTCGAGCACATGCAGCATGTCGCCGGTGCGAGCGTCCCACACGAGCACCGTGTTGTCCGAAGAAGAGCCAAAGGGAATGCCAGACCCAGACACGATCCGATCGCCGTCCAAAGCCACGCTTAAGACGGCATCATCGTGCCCCTCGAGCACGTGCAGCATTTGGCCGGTGTGAGCGTCCCACACGCGCACC